>JAUCMU010000013.1:15730955-15744524 GCA_032275025.1 Enteromius treurensis
GAAAAACTCTCCATTCTAAACATGTTTGGTTTGTTTATTTTTCTTTATTTGTGGCTGTAAAGTGCAATAAGAATACAAAAGTGAATAAAAGTTCATTACCAAAGGAATAATCGTCATTATTAATCGTGATAAAACTTTGAGCAAAATAATTGTGATAATGATTTTTCTGTTATCGGGCAGCCCTAATTAAGGTGAAAGTCTTCATAGCTTGCGTAGCATAGAGCCAACTCCCAATCCAACTTTGTGAATATTGATGATATTTTTTTTTTATTGCGCGAAAAGGCTCATGCTAACTCAGCATGTTAATGCCGATAACGGCCCACCACTAATATATATATATATATATATACACATGATATTCATTATATTAATACTAATTTTGTTTTTGGTATCTAGATATTTTTTTCACTTTTTTTGCTTAAAAATGTCAATGTTTCATTTATTTGATGACTTTTTGTTATAGTTTGAGAAATCTATTTGTATTAGAGCATCATGCATTATGTTATGATTGTTTGTTTATGATTCCTTCAGACCCTGCGAACATAGAAGGAAATGCTGAGTCAGCACGTGTGATAGATCTTCGACCCTGGATGGATTATGAATTCCAGGTCATTGCCAGCAACATTTTGGGTAGTGGAGAACCAAGCATGCCCTCCCAGCCTGTCCGAACCAAACAAGCAGGTCAGAACAATGACAAATTTGTTAGAGTTGAACGACATTTCACATATGAAATACCATTATAAATATGGCTGCAATTTATTTTACAGTACATCTACTTACAGTGTACTTACCTAATAAAGTACTGGAAATATATAAGGTAACTAAATTGGGTTAGGTTTAAGGGTAAGTTTAGACTTTGTACCTAGTTATCACATTGTAATTATTATAATAAGCACATAGTATGTATATGAGGAACAGGACTGTAAGATATAGTGCTACCATAATTATAATACGTATTAAAAACAAAAAATATCAGTGTGGTTCCACATAGAAATACTTGGTAGACAGTAGGATAATTTTTCACTAAATAAGTCAATAATTATTTTGCAATTTCATTGTTATTATTTTCTTTATCTTGCAGCACCCACCGTGGCTCCCAGTGGACTTGGTGGAGGTGGAGGAAACCGTAATGAACTTATTGTTGCATGGACTGTAAGTGCCATGGACCTTGATTACTAACAGATGGTCAATCAGTGTGTCTTTATTACTCAACCCTCGCCCTCTGTTCCATACTGAGACAAATAATGTTTTCTACCGGTATGAATTGCAGCCCATGGCCAGGGAGTATCAGAATGGAGATGGCTTTGGTTATATCCTAGCATTCAGAAAGCAAGGCATGCCAACGTGGATGGTGGTGAGGGTGCCGCACGTGGAGTCATCACGATATGTCTACAGCAACGAAAGTCTGTCAGCCTACTGCCCTTTTGAGGTCAGAATCAAGGCCTACAACAAGAAAGGAGAAGGTCCCTTCAGCCAGATTGCTGTGGTACATTCTGCAGAAGAGGGTGAGGAACATTAGGAAGGGTAATAGTTTCGGATTAGACTTTGCTTAACCACCAGAGAGCAGACAGTAGAGAAACTCCTCATTGAAAAGAAACTGAATTCCCTCTATCATTTTAGACAAGATAATTATGAGTTTATAGTTCTGTGAAAGCATATTGTAACTTTCAGAAGTCAAATCGTCCTCCCAAAAAGCCATATTGAAGCAAAGCTGCAATAATATCTCATCCTATTTATATTAACATACAAAAACACCCATATTTACATATCAAAGAACCCTATTAAGTGCTCAGTAAGTAGTAGAAGAGCACTGTATATCCTTTATGAGCATCCAAAGTTTATTTTACCTAGGTCTTTTATCACATTTCAGTTTAACTGTGCAGCACATTTCAGGACAGATCATGTTGATGCACGTGTCAGAATATAATGTTGGCTTTTAAAAGAGGCTGTGTAAACTATATTATGGCCAGCATCAAATGTCCAACTTGTGTAATCGCAGCAATGTGCACGTAAAGAGAGAGAGTATAAAAACTGATGACTTTTTATTTGACATTAAATGTTGCCAGCCTTATACAATGAAATAAAAACGATTAAATGATAAACAAATGCGTGATAGCTGATGTATAACATGAAGTTTTCCCACCTTCCTTAGAACCTACCCTATCCCCAAGAAGGATTAATGCCACGGCCCTGACAGCTTTTGAGATTCAGGTGTCCTGGGACCCCATTCAACATCTGAACATTAATGGAGTTCTTCGGGGTTATGAGGTTTGGCCCATTCTTGTGTTAATATCTCTTGCATCTCTTTTTATATTTCTATGTGGACCGTTGAACATAAATGGCATGACAGAGTTAATGGTAGTTTTGTTGACCATTGTTGGCCATTGAGGTGGCACATCAGGATATGAGCTTTGCCCCATTGAGTGATCTACTAATAGAGGTGCTGTTATCTCATTAGCTGCTTTTTATGAACAGCACGTCTATATCAGATCAAGGAACATGAAACACATTATTTAGATAAGGCGCCTCCCTTTAGATAAAACCATGCTTTGAAATTCACTGGTATCAAAGGGTATTTTTTGCAGCTTATGTTTAATTAAATATGGTAATATAATTGTCCTTCAGAAGCAAAATAAGAAAATTAGGTAACTGATTCCTCAATACAGACTTCACAATTAGGTTGTTTTTAGTGTGATCAAGCTTGTGGCAGGTTTGAGACAGTATTCTTGCTCTGGTTACAGATTCGTTATTGGAGACAACATGAACGTGAGGCAGCTGCGGACCGAGTGAGAACCGCAGGGCTGGAGAACACTGCACGAGTCATGGGTCTAAGGCCTAACACTCTCTATCATGTCACTGTATTGGCCTACAACAGCGCAGGCACTGGCCCACCCTCCCCAAGAACCACTGTCGTCACCAAGAAACCTCGTAAGACCTAATTTTTGGGCTCAGGGAGCACTGGTAGCTTAGCTTGATTTACACAAGTGGTGGAACAAGCTTCCTGAAATTCTTGAATCAAACTACATAGCTGGCACATGACCAAACATTAAATGTGATATATCATGAAAATTTCTGCTTCCAACCAAAATGGGCATTTCCTAAATTATAATTAGAAATATGGTCTGTGAGGAATTTTGAGCTAAACTTTACAGACACATTCTGGGGACACCTTGGAGTTAGATTACATATTTTAAAAAGGGGCGTAATAGGTTTGTGATTTAAAGAAATCATGCAAGTTGTGACTGAAAAAGATGAATTCATGTTGAAAGTATGTTTCATACAACAACAACAACAAAAGAAACACGCATGAATATCTACGTTGATTCAATTTGCAAAATTAAAACAGAATCGATCAGTGATTTACAGTAACCTCCATGACATTGATACACCTATTATAAACTGTTGAAATGTCTGGGTACTCTTTAAATCAGAGGGCAGTGTTTGGTTGATAAGAATGTTGTTCCTAGAACCAACAAAGACTGATTCGTGTCCGTCTTGCGTAAGCTGGTAGCCTAAGGGTAGAAAAGTTGAGAGTTGTTGCATCACATCACGTTGTTGTGATATTTCGAGTTTTCCTTACGGAAACGTTCTTTCAATAGCCACCTATATTTATTTTCATTCTCCTTGATGGAGAAAATTAATTGTCACTTGATCTGTTGAAAAATTTAAACCTACTTATGTTACAATAATAGAAATTTTATAAGTTTAATTTTGCCACTAACTAGAACATTCTGTCACTTCCGTAACAGTTCAAATGTCCCGAACAGACCTACATTTACTTCAAAACTTGACATTTGCCATTCCTGTCTTTGTCACTGAGAATGGTGTGAAAGCTTCACGGACTTACTTTTGCCTGTGTCTTCAATTCTAGCCCCCAACCGGCCTCCAGGTAACGTCTCATGGAAGGCTGTGGGTTCTAAGGTTACTGTGAGGTGGGATCATGTCAAATCCATGGACAATGAGTCTGCCGTTCTGGGTTACAAAGTGAGTGACACGCTGCCACCCAACACTACAGCTATCTCTTAGGATGTGTGTTTGTGTTGGCTCATCTATCTCCATCTGCATGTCATCGGAATATTTGCTCAGATTTAGTCATTTCAGTAAAAGGCTCTTGTCATATCGTTTCATAGCTCTGAGGCTAGTGTTTAATAAAAGGGCTGTCTATAATGTCACATGAGAAGAAAACATGTGTTGTCCCTTGCAATGACCCTATTGAGCCTGTTAGCGGTGAATAAACATTTTAACCAGTTGCGTATATCTCATATATGCTAGATATTAAGATGTTATCAGCAACAACATGCTATGAAACTTCTCTGTTGTTTGTGTAGGTTCTTTACAAGCATGAAGGGCAGTCTTCCTTGAAATTACTGGAGAAAAGCAAGAACTCCATCACTCTGCCGTTACCCAAGGACAATGGTTATGTGGTTCTGGAAATCCGTTCTTGGGGAGATGGAGGAGACGGAGCAGCCCATGAGGCCATAGTGTCTCAAGATTCAGGTATGTGATATTAAGAGGAGCTAGGAGTACTGGTTTCAGTAAAATAAACTGGTGTTTTAGTTTAAGTAAATGATGTCTTTGAAAGTCTGTGTGTTTTGATCCACAGGCACGGAAATGATGGTCCAAAACAGCTCTGGCACTTCTGGGTCCCTCTGCACATCTGTTGTGTTGTTCACCGCACTCGTTCTCATTGGATCGTCTGGACTGTGATGCTAGCCAGTGATGAGGCATTTCTTATTTATATCAAAGAGAATTGAGCAGGGCTGTGGGTTGGGGGGTTTTGATGAGGGATGTTGGGACGGATGCGTGGGGTGTGAAGTTTTAGAAGCGCGAGGAGTGGAAGGTTCTTTTGTATAAAAAGGCTTTTTTACAAGGATGATTGGTCAGAGAGGGAGATTTTTGATTGTTCTAATTTTAGACGCTTGCCTTAGACGCTCGGAAACTCAAACCTGAGCGGTGATCATGTCAGCATTTTGTTGTAGTTTCTCAAATTCGACAACAGCTCTGACTCATTGATTTGGTCATAGGTGTACATATACACATGGATGTGTTGGTGACATTTCCATAATGGATGAAACAAAACTTTTTTTAATACTTTGTTGCTACTTCATGGCAGCATGTGGACTGCAAAATGATTCAAATGAATGTTTACCTTTTTTATTTGATCTTTATGTTTTTTTGCGTGTCTCTGTAACTAGAAGCAGGAATCGATCAGGATTTTTATCAACAGCGTTTTGTATCTGTATTGAATGATTGTAGCATTCTGCCTCCTTCAGTGTTCTAATTTTTAAAAATGAAAGGTCTCACGAAAGCAATCCTGATCTCCGTGTGGTTGTTAAAGTGGGCTTGGCTTGCCGTAGTTATCACTCTGTTATCTCATTATTATTGCTTTGTCTTTTTCCTCAAGGATTACATAAAATTGACGTCCGTGGGTTGTTAATTTCTTTCTTGGCACACTGCAAGAGCGAGACTATGAACATTGAACAATTCTGAAGATAACATTCTTGGACAAACAAGTTAATTATTATCCTATAATATTAGATTATTATCACATAGTATAATTTGTTATAAGGTATTGTTTTCTTACAAGAACTGATCTTGTATGTCAATTTTTGGAGACTGTCCCTAATGCTGCACACCTGACCTTGCTTTAAATGACAAGATGCATTTGTCTAAAAGAGTCAGGAGACGTGTTTTGGTAGTATAACATTAAATTAAGACCAGGGTTGCCAGGTTTTCACAACAGACATTTCCAATGGCTGCTCAAAACTCACCCAATAGTGTTTTGAGGGGGTCCCCTATTAAAAAAAGTGTTTTAGAGGGAAAATAATTTTCTCTTAGTAAAATTTGCATTGCATGGGTTAAATACCATGTTATTCAGGTTGCCTTAACCCACGGACATGAAAAACAACCTGATGGTCTTAGTGACGATTCTGGGGCTCTCTGGTCACTCTTCTTGTTTGGAGGCCCCTAACTGGTCCCAGGACAATTGTCCTGTCCAAAATCCAGCTCAACCTAAACCTGCCATATGTTGTTTAAAAGATATTTATGTTTTCCTTTTTATTTATTAATGAGGACAAAACTAAGCATTTCAGAGATCTTCTGCTGTGCTTTTTAAAAAAAAAGACTTTCAGTACTATGGCATCAGCTACTGAAGTACAAACTGAAACCGTAATGAAATCATTTGATGTACACAAAAGGTACAATGAAGCTGTTTGAATGTTGTGTATATTTCTTTCCTTTTCATCTGTGCCTGTTCAATGGGATGATTTATCAATTATACACTTTTAATATTTCTATTTAATGTATTTAATTTTTCTATTTAACACAGTTTTCATCAAGTTCTTACTGCAAATGTTGTCCTTTCTTTGTGCGAGAGGGTGCTTGATTATTTGAGCTCCTTCGCTTTGTTACTTACATCTTCTCTAACACCTTGTTGATCGTTTATATTGAGCATCTTCAGATTTTGTCCATTAACTGTAAATGACAAATCAACAGCATCATCAGTAGCTCTAGTCACACATCCTGGCAGCAGTCCAGTAAATGTTACACTTTTCAAATGTAGAAGCACTCGAGTCACGTTAGGACAAAACCAAAACTATAGTGTCCTCTTGTCCATTTTTTGTACTTCTCTTTCAAGTGATTTTAAGTGCATTGTGAGTGCACTATGTACAATTTCACAGCTTTCCTTTCTCGTATCATTTAATTCGGAAATCATTCTGCTGTGTTTCACGTTGTGTAGTTTGCCCTCTTGTGTTCAGGGCTTTGCCAGTCACAGCTCAACATTGATAACTTTTCAAAGTGGCTGTATTTACGCTTGCAGGAGTCGAACGGCACACCAGTAGTTTCACTCTGAAGGTCACCTTGTCAAGTTGTCTCTCTCTGAACTACCATGTCCCCCAGTTGTTGTAAAGGTTGAGCCTGTCCACTGTGGACTGAATGTGAATAATGCAGCACTTGTAAATATTCTTCAATAAAAAACATTTTGACTGTATTTGAACATGTTTCGTTTTTTAATGATTAGCATAAACCTCACATACAATAAAATGCACCATGTATTAATGCATATGGAGTATATAAGGTGGCACCATGTCATGAGATGTTAATAGTCTATATTGACATGCACAGCTCATGCTTTCACCATGCTTAATATTTGAAACGTTTCTGTATTAATAGAAAAAGCCTAACTGTTCACATGTTGCAATTTGGGATTACCCTTTATCAAACTAATTGTGTCTGTTAGATCATATTGTCATAACGATCTAAAAGATAATACCGCCTTACTGTAACTTGCTGGTTATATGACTCCTTATTAATTTTAGTGCCCGATTCTTGCGAAGTTAGCACTTATCACCTGTACTTTGGAACTATTAATAATGTATAAGTATACACGATCATGAACAGGTTTTCACCAAACTGGCCACTCTGAGTGCAGCTGACAGGTAAAGAAAGCAGTTTCATTCTGTGCACACTATCTATTATAGCAAGACTATGGCTACATTTGCAAAGACTGGTGCTGGTGAAATTCCTGATGCATTCTTTGTTTTGTTTTTCAGCTCTGTTTCTAAAGAAAACTGATTTGGACCAAGACCAAAATGACTAAATTAACACTTCTAGCCGGTATTTTTCATATATATTTAATTTTCATTTAATGTTCTATAAATTATATTTTGAAATGTATGCGTAACCGTGCTTTCTTTCCTGTAGCACTGGGCATGGTGCTTACAGTGCAGATGGGTAAGTACAGTCAATTCATTACCATAAATATATAAGTCTATATAATAAATGCATCAACATTCATAACAAATATTACTAGATAATAAGAAATATATTCATGCAATATATGTGAATTTCTAATGTAGTGGCTTCTACAAAGCTGGTGTGCTACATGACCAACTGGTCCCAGTACAGACCCGGCAATGGCAAGTTCCTGCCAGAAGACATTGATCCGTTCCTCTGCACACATGTGATTTATGCTCTGGCAACCATTAGATATGATAATCAAGTCACTACTGTTGAATGGAATGACGATGTGCTGTACAAGTCACTGAATGACCTGAAAAAAGTGTAAGTTAAAGCTGTATCTATTGCTGTATAGCTAAGAAGTGTGATAAACCATGATTGCACAATTAAAATCAGACCTTTTCGGTAATGCACATCGATTGAAAATGTATTCATTTATTTCATAGAAATCCGGCACTGAAGACCTTGCTGTCTGTTGGAGGAACAGTCAATGGTGTCAGCCCGTAAGTGAAACACAGTATCTGTAATGGCCATAAATATATAACATATGACTTATAATATATAAAACATAAGGTAAATATTTTCAATACTAATACTTGGGGGAAAAAACCTCTCAGTTAAACCGTATAAGCCTTTTGCTGCAAGCACACTACTGAATCATGTAACTTATGTACTGTACTGTATGTCTTTCTTTGCACTTTTGCAGATACATCAATATGGTGGCGACTCCAGAGAACCGCAAGGCTTTCTTCAATTCTGCTTTGCAGTTCCTGCGTCTCCATGAATTTGATGGTATAGATATTGACTGGCAGTACCCGGGTCACAATGGAAGCCCACCAGAGGACAAACAGAGGTTCACTACATTCCTGAAGGTGAGCCGACTAGAGGGTCAAAATCAAGCATGTTTATTTCAATTAAAACATGATTTTGGGGTCTGATTATGTTTCTATTGTCTGAAATGTCTCTCTTAGGAACTGAGAGCAGCTGTTGAACAGGAGGCCATAGACACAAAGAAAACTCCTCTCATTGTCTCCTGCAAAGTTTCCGGCATCAAGTCCACGATTGAGCGTGCTTATGAGGTTGCTGAAATTTCAGGGTACGTTTGCTGCATTTACTCAAGCTGCAGATATGTGTGCCTACGAAAGTTTTTGACTTTCTTCTTTTTTCTGTCATTAAAGCCTGTTGGATTTCTTGAACATAATGTCTTTTGACTACCATGGACACTGGGACCCCGTGACAGGGCACAACAGCCCACTTTTCCGCAGCTCCTTTGACTCTGGAAGCATCGTCCACCACAATATTGTAAGATGCAAACCCTTCAATTCAAAATGCATCAATTGGAAGTGTCATTAGTAAGATCTTTTAACACCTTGACTCTCTTCTCCAGAACTCATCTGTGGATGCCTGGTTGGGCAGTGGAACCCACGCTGACAAGCTGCTTCTCGGATTCCCCACATATGGACGCACATTCATGCTCTCCACTTCTCAAACAGGTCTCGGGGCCCCAGCCAAAGGCCCTGCTGATGCCGGCCCTTACACACGTGAAGCAGGATTCTGGTCCTACTATGAGGTTTTTATATATTTCTCATGTATATACATGTATATATATTTGGGAAAAATATGCTACATTTGTATATTAAATATATTTTATATAATATAAATGAAATAAATAAATATATATAATGTATATGTAAATGTATACTGTATGTGTGTAAATTAATATATGCATAATATATCAACAAAGTACACACACATTGTTTATGTAAACAAAAACATGTTTACATAAGACAACACTAGTTCTAAATCATGTTCTCAACTGGTTTGCTCTATAACTAGTTCATACGTTACACATCCGAGCACAGAATTTGTATTTTGTGTAATATTTGATAAATAGTGTTTTACGTTTATTTATAAATTATAAATGACAACACATACTAGTACATTTCAATATGCAAGGTGTTTGTTGATATTTGTTATAAACTATCGCCACTAGGGGGCGACAAATAATATCTTTATGAATGAATCGTCAAATCATTCATTTAAACCATTCTTTTTACAACACTGATTCATTCTGACACAAAACAAGTGAGTTAGTGAATCATACGCTCAAACGATTCATTCAGGAATACCATTCCCTTGTGGATCAGAGATTGCAGTTTGGATTTTTGACGAGTGTTTGGACTCTAAATGAGTCTTAAACATTTTATGTTCTGTTATTTACCACACGAAACACACATAATATGTGAAAACCTTGGGTGGTGATATGTAATGAATTGTTTTTGGCTCTCAGATTTGCCCCATGGAATCAAGTGTCACCATTGAATGGATCGATGAGCAGATGGTGCCCTATGCTGTTCAAGGAAGGGCTTGGGTCGGATTTGACAACCGTGAAAGTTTTGCCGCTAAGGTAGATCAACTGCTGGTTAACAAAACACCACAAGATGTTCGACGAGCTCCCTAACACAACATTTCCTAATATTTGCTTTAACAGGTGCAGTGGCTTAACTCCTTAAACTTGGGAGGAGCATCAGTGTGGACCTTGGATTTCGACGATTTTGCCGGCCGTTTTTGTTACAGTGGATCTTATCCTCTTGTCAACCATTTGCGCAGCGCACTGGGTAAACACTTTGCAATTTCAATGCAGAAGAAGAGCACATTCTGTCTTCTATTATGCAGAGTGTAATGCTGAATCTCTGTTTACAGGTTTCCCACCCAAGCCCACCACTACGCCACGTCCCACCACGACTGCTGACCCCATTGCCTCTTTCTGTGTCGGCAAACCAGATGGGCTGTACCCCAACCCCTCTGACGAAACCACTTACTTCCAGTGCTTCCGTGGAAACACATACGTGCATAAATGCCAGCCTGGTCTGGTCTATGTTGATGCTTGCAAATGTTGTGATTGGCCTTGAGTTCAAATTCACTGCCCTGCCGTCTGTTTTCATTAATTATTACATCTAATACAAACCAAACAATAAAGTCTTTTTTATTTTACACTTAACAATACGGAGTTGTGTCTTGGTAAAGTGCTGGTCATATTTTTCCTCACATTTTGTTAGAAATCATAACGCCCTGTTCAGTACAGTCTAGTTTTCTCTTGTGCTTCAAAACAGTGTATTCCCCTTGTCATATAATTTTTAATAAAAAATATTTATAGCAGTCTGACTTATCACCTCTTCTTTAAACTGATCATCCTAAATAAAGTGACACCTCATGTATGACTTAATATAAAGTTTTACACATAGCAAAGAATTCTTATAAAACTGACAGCAATGAAGACGTCACATGTGCCATCACACTAATCTGGTTTTACCAAGTGGCCAGATGGCCCTGGGTCAGCATCTTGGTTGATCAATTAGATTTGAAGAAACAGTTTTAGGCTTACAATCAGTGTTCGGGCAGTCATCTATAATTTCCTCTGATTTTAGGCATTACTCATGGGTAAGGTTAGATTTAGAGATATGGTCAAGACTATATTTTTCCATTAAACACATAGTAGTTGGCAAAATCAGGACGTGCGTGCCATCTATCACTTAGTATAGTGTGGACCATCGACTGAGAGGAATGTAATGTACAGTAAACTCTGTATCCATCACAAATTTATAAGGTTTGGCTTCAATCAGCTGGTCAGAGTCACTTGAAGAGTACAGTTATAAAATTACACATTAGCCTGCCACCTCATAAAGTCTGGCCATTCTGACAACGTTACGCAAGCATAGAGACCTAATTTCCGTTTATTCTTATATTACATCTGAGCTGATAAACTACTGACAGATATCTGGGACACCTGATCTAGCACACGATTAGACAGAAGTTTTCATTTTATACAGATATAGTCATTAAACAAATAGTTTAATGAAGAATACGCAGTTTGTTATTGGAGATATGCATTTATACATAAGGCTTAATGCAATATTACCATTTATTAAAATACACTTAATCAATAAACTTAATTTTGAAAGACTTATGTGCTTACCAGCAAAAATACAGTAAAACAGATGTATTGTGAAACATAATTTTTACTTAAATATGACTGTTTTCTGTGTTAATATATTTTAAAATGTAATTTATTCTTGTGATGGAAAAGTTACTGGGTTCTTTAATGAATAGACAGAATTTATAAGAATTGTTGTTTACACTTTAGAGTTAAAAAGGCATTCATTTGAGTATGCAATTAATATAATTAATAATTAATATGCATGCAGCTAATTCATGTAAAGTTTTACAGAATTTATTAATAACACTATAAATGTCACTTTGGATCAATTGTTTTTGCTGAATAAAAGTATGAATTTCTTTAAACAAATACTTAATGACCATATGAGTGTGTGAAATATAGGTTTTTTAAAAATGTTTTAAAAAAAAAAAAGTAATAAAAACACAAATAGTTTTGCAGCATATTTTCTGTCATCTGTAATGTTCTGTCCTTTTTTTCATCACACTGATGTCATCACATGGCAATGTACCAGTGATAAGATATGAGCAATACAACAACGATGTTCTCTTTCAACATCTTCACAGCTTTAGTCATTAGTCTCTTGATTTAGATATTTTTAATTAATGATGAGATTGTACAAAGTTTAAAACATTCCTAGATGATGGCGAAATGAAGACAAATGTGACATTGCTAAAGTTGATCTGTTTGGTTTGGTTTCCAAAACAGTGGGGAAGATTATATACTGATTTTGCAGCGATAAGCTTGAATCACCACAAAAATTTATTATGTGGTTCTGATAGCAAAACAACCTTATATAAGAAAATGATCGTTGTAAAGATAAATGACTTACATAATCCTTAAATAATAGTGACTCCATAAAAGTTTAGTTTGCATGGAACTGCACGGAAATATTTTATTCAGATAGCAGGTTTAGCTATTAGATATCATAGCTTTTATTAGTTAGGATAAATAGTAATAGAAATAGGAATAGGATCACTATTGATAAAAATAATTATGGTTGGCAGCAATACCTTTACAGTAGGACTAACAGACTGATACAGATCTCTTTATACTTTTACTAAAAGTCTCAAGGGAGCAGTTATTTTTATTCATATTTACAACACATTATCATTTTCTTTGGTACATTTTATATGATAAATATGACATATTTCTAATGCAAATGCATAAATGATGTCTGCTGAATATGTTTTAATATGTAGAAGTTAGTAAATCCCCTGTTCATTTCCTATCAGTGTAACAAACATTTTGGCACGTTGCAAATTTTTCATCTTATCTATGATTTTAGCTTCAAGCTAATTGTACTGAAAAGGCCAAAGGTATTTTTACTTGCACATTATTGTCAATTCAGTCCATAGTTTGCCAGAGATAACATATCTAAAGCCTTTTTAATAAATCATCCCAGATGGTGAAGACAACACCCAAGTGCTATAAAAACCAAGGGGTCCTAAAGTTCCTTTGTACATTTTTCTTGCTAGAGGTACCCTTGGTATGTCTTATCCCAATACATCTTAAAATCTTTATTTCTGCTGTTAGTTTATATGTAATATACTTTTTTATTCTTACAGAGAAATTAGAAATAAACATGGGCAAGCTTACACTCCTTGCAGGTAATGTGCTGAAATAATAAGCAAAATACTCTTGTGTTTTAATCATTCTTTTGTATTTGTCATTTACATTATATCATTGCATTTTTTAGGTTTGAGCTTGGTGCTCTGCCATGTTGGTGAGTCACTGAGAATCTACTGCATCATATAATCATTACATTCATGATATTTTCAAATCAGAAAAATCTTGAAATGTCTTGTCTAAGAGATTCTTTGTGTATCTATATCCAGCCTTCTCCATGGAAATGGGCTGCTACTTCACCAACT
>JAUCMU010000013.1:15777197-15795731 GCA_032275025.1 Enteromius treurensis
TATGTCCATGTACTGAACTGTTATTATTCAACCATGCCAAGGTAAATTCAGTTTTCCATTCTATGGCACCTTTAATGCTTTAGCTTGTTTCTTTTTTTTTTTTGTGACTTTTTTTGTGTGCTATTGTCCTAATATTTTGTGAAGTTCAACAATCTGATGCTACACATCAGAACTATATTTTTATATAGTTGGCCTTTGTGTTTCTCATACTTATATTTATTAATTAATGTATGTTTTTTAATGTATGTCACACACATTTATTAATATACTGTAGATCTCCAAACATCTTATTCATAATAATTCTAGAAGTACAAATCAGTTTGGTCAATGTGTATTGCAGGAAAAAGATCATATGATGTTGTTGAAAAGTTTTTGTAGCTTGATGCTAATAAGATACAATCTTGTTTTTCTCCTAATAAATAATGAAGTTGTGTTTTCTTGTCTAACATTTTGAAGTATTTCAAATTTGGTATAAAATGTCTTTCTAATGTCTTCATAGTTCTCTCAGCTGGTAAAGGAAGCGTTGCTCTGTCTCTCCTTCTTCATGGGTACTCTCTTTGGGCTTGCCAGTGCTGTCTCTATGTCTCTCTCTCTCTCTAAAACAGCTGCTTTGTGTCAAAAAATAATAAAAAACTGACAACAGCTGATTGCAATCATTTATGCAAGAATTTATTAGATTCCTAGGCATTCCTTTTTCTATTGTTCGACTCAAGATGTTTACTGGGCTAGCTTTAAAAAGGTGTTCTTTTGTTCATTAACATTTGTAGTTAGTTTCTTTGTTTTTGTTGTTGATCGCAGTCTTTTTTCAGCTGCCATTGTTTTCCTTGTTTGCTTCTGAGTTTCAAATGTAGGCTAACGTTTCTTTGCCATGATTTTAATGCTTTATCATCACTGATGTTTCTTCATTGGAAGCCTCAGACTCTGTATTATAAATATATTTTTTATGTTTAATTTAAAAAGAGAAGCGCAATTAACCCCCAAGCCAGCAGGTGGCGGTAAACGTGTAACACTTGTATTATTATGACATCCTAACCGAAAAAACACACAGGAAAAAGACAACTGCGTATTACTGCGACCGAAAACTGCAACACTAACTCTCGTCCTCTGCTGTTGTCATTCTTCCTCACAAATATACAACCATAAACCGAGGATTAAGGCTTTTATAAGCCTTGGAAGTCTCCTCAAGTTCTGATTCAATAGCTGGGATGCATAATTTCCCTCTAAATTTTAGCTTGTTTAATGGCAGGTATTGGAAATTTCACAGTAAAAAGGAAGAGATATTTATTAAACATAGAAGTGCATTAAGCAACCGAAGAAGATTATTTACGCGGTCGTAAGAATCTGCGAGGGAGGCTTATTATTGTTTTTTTGTTTTTTACGTTTGAGTGTAATAGAGTGCGTTTGTCATAAAGGGGCTTCTGCAGGAGACATCGAGGTTAGTGTTTATTTGGTTATAACCAAGCACTGGCTAGTTATTATTATTGATATATTTCTTTTTGAGCCGTGTATTCTCCAAACTAGCGTGCTAAACATTGTTTTGGTTTGGTGTAACGGCGGAATAACTGGCCGATGGTTGTTTATCAAAGAAACTGACATCTAGTGGCGCTGAAGAGTCATTGCAAATCTGTCAGTATATATAAGAAAGTTAAATAAACCATGAAGCTCCTGGAAAACTCGAGTTTTGAGGCCATAAACAGTCTGCTCACTATTGAAACGGGAGACTGCAAGATAATTGGACGGTAAGTGCTCACTATTTGGTTTTATATAAACATTTTTACAGATCTGAAGACGGAAAGTGGAACTTTGTTTGGGTGTCATGAAGGGTTTTTTTCTGAGGGCACTACTGTGATGTTTCTGTAGTATTGAGAGCTACTCCTGTAAGATGGCCGGTGACGACAAGCAGATGTTTAAGCAGTTTTGTCAGGAGGGTCAGCCGCATGTGCTGGAGGCTCTGTCTCCTCCGCAGAGCTCAGGAATCAGCCCCAACAAGTATGTCAAAGATTGAAGAACCCCTTCACTTCCACGCAATACAGTACAAGTCATTGCATATTCACTTAAATGCACTTACTTTCAGACTGAGTCAGAGTTTGGATGAAGGGGAGGGTCCTCTCTCGGACAAGTGCAGCAGAAAGACGCTCTTTTACCTGATCGCCACGCTCAATGAATCCTTCCGGCCGGACTACGACTTCAGTCGCACCAAAGGCCACGATTTCAGCAAGGAGCCAAGTGTAAATTGGGTAAATTTCGTTCAGTTTCTGAACCGAATTTATTGTATAAATAGAATGGGGAACTATTGTTAAACATACTTGATGATCTCCACAGGTGTTTAATGCAGTGAACAGCAGTTTGTCTGCTGCGGCGGGTGAGGCGTACAGTCACCTACAGCCTCAGTTATGGGAGGCTCTAGACAAGGAGATCAGCCTCGCTGAATGTGACATATACAGGTAGTTATTCTGCTTTTGATATCCATGTTCAGGTTCTGAAAATTTGACGCATGCTGTTGAACAGTGCTTGTTTGAATGATACAGCACTATAATTATTAAGCAAGCTCTGATTGCATTCTGTGACAGCTATAATCCCGATCTGGATTCCGACCCTTATGGGGAAGAAGGCAACCTGTGGTCCTTCAACTACTTCTTTTATAACAAAAGACTGAAGAGGATTGTGTTCTTCACATGCCGTTCTGTCAGGTGAGAATCAATAGGGAGAAAGCAATTCAGTGTCAACATAAAAAAAAAAAAAAATGCAATGACTTTATTACAGACTGCTTATTATGTTATGTTTAAAATATACATGTATATTGCTTTAGTGAACGTGACTGACTTCATAAAAAAATGCAAAGAATCCCACTGGCCTTTTAAATGGAATTCTATTCAAACAAATAGATCAGCTTTTTATTATCATTATTCTTTTTTTTTTTTAATCCTTTGAGCTCTGAGTTATGTTTTGTGATCATTCAGTCTTTTCATGGCTCCGCGAGACTCTGGCATCGGCACTGAACTGGATCTGGAGTTAGATGAGGGCAGCTATGAGGAAGAGGAAGAGGGCAACATGGATGAAGAGAGGTGAGGAACTATGCTTACTGCATCTTTAATGACTTATTATCACTTCTCCAGGAAGTATTACATCATGAACACCCACGACTGTTGCGTTATCATTATTCAGCTTTGATAGAAAAACGACAGCAAGTAAATCATGTGGTTTCAGTGTATTTGCTAATGAAGGACCAACAGCGAAGTAAAGTCAGTAATAGATTGATGGGTCTTTCCACAGGTATGGTGCACTGTGTGCCTGATGAAGCCCTCCTCATTGTCATCTGAAGCCAGCATCTCTTGCCTGAGTTTTAATTGCCTGTTATTCTTTTGTTTCTTAATCCGTTTTATATATTGTTGGTCATGTTGTAATCCAGAAAGTGCCATTCATTGCACTTTTAACATTTTCCTGTACTTTTCTGTGTACTTTCCATTCCTCTGAATTCCACTGGAGGGAACATATGTGTGAGATGTATTGTTATTTTTACTCCAAATGGTCGTCTTATTTGTATCCGAGTGCACATCTGTTTTCTCCCTCCCTCTCTTTTTTATTATTATTAATTTTTTTTTTGTAACCCAAACCTCATTTATTCATGCAACTTTACAGTATTTCCACTAGGTGGCATCATTTAACATCCTTGTCTTCTGTCTCTGATTAGCTATTACTGCTTTATTTATTTTACTGTTTTGGAGCTTATTTTATGTTTTAAGGCATTTTAAGCATTAAATTGAGAGATTGTAAGCCGTAGTTCACATTTATTTTGAGTTTTCATATTTCTGAGGTCTATATATATATATATATATATATATATATATATATATATATATGCTTATAACCTGTTGTTAGCGTTCCCCCTGAATTTTTTTTCACTATTATTTACAATAGAAGTTAATGGATTAGTGTCATTTTTCTTTTGTAGGATTTGATGTATTTTACTGCAACTTTCGGGCCTCAGGAAAAGAATAGGTTGAAACAGATAAACGTCACCCAGTAGATTTATCGGTGTCTTGACATATGGATCAGACTTCTTTATTTAGTTGCGCCCCCAGCGCTAATAAATATATGAAAGGAAAACCATGATGGGTCTGTAACGTTTAGTTTTTATTTATTGTTCCTGGTTTTTATTTGAATTGCGTAACATTCATGAGGTGTTCAACGTGAAAACATTGCAGTTCCGCTTTCTTCCATGAAGACCTGTTTGTGGTGACTTATTTTTCAATATCTGACGACTGATTTGACTCTTGATATTGTTTGCTCATGTGTTTATAGCTGTAGATCTAACATGGTTCTGTGAATATTGCTAATTGAAAAAATTTGACTAATTGATCAATGGGTCCGATTCAGTGCTGTTGCTTAGTCTTTCTACTGTGGCTTGAATATATAACACTCATGATATTTGCTTTAGTTTTATATTGTCCGCTGTTATAGTGCGTGTTGGAGGGCCTCTTGGAAGATCTGGCCATATGTGGTGAAGTTGCAATCTTATTGAATTCCTCTTCTGTTTTAGATTTAACTGTGACCCCATCTATGTTTGTAATTTCGAGCACTATGATGCATCACAGCGTTGCACCAGTATAAAAACAGTATACGAGCAAAAAAATGTAAGGCCACTTTTGCTCTCAATTTCATGGGTTATTTCTACAAATGTTTCTTGTTATAGTCCTAAAAAAAAAAAATCAAGGATGAGATGCATTGTATGCAGATTTGATGATACATTAACATTTCCTTCTTGGCAGCTTAACACATTTTTATGAGTATTCTTTTAAAGAGCATTTTTGTTATTTTTCAAAATGCTGTGTCAATAAATATTTACTGACTTAATGTCCACTGATTGCCATTTTTATCATTACAAAGCCTTGCGGAGATAAGATAAGTGCTGCTTTTTGTACTAAATGTGACTATTTTAATATCATTAATCAGACCAAATTATTTTCTAATGAATCATTAAGAAGCAACAATGTGGGCTTGATTTTTTTTTCATTTTATTTGTACTGGCAACAACAAAATACTTGTTTGTAGGTACGTCAACCCTTGAAACAACAACAAATGTAGTGTCCACTTCTCTCTAGTAACAAAAAGATATCTACAAAATGACAGGTACTTTAACAAAAAAAAAAAAAAGGGTGAAAGCATTGCATGCAGGCATCACAAACGATAACGTATGTGAAGCCTTTGTTTCGCTTGACGGGCACACCTCTAAACCATTATATGGATGCTTCCTGTGGTGCATTTTTTGCCCCACATCCCTTCAGGGTTAAACCTGCTCTACAGCACGAATACATAGTTTAACAGATGGAAAGACATTTACAAAAGAGACTCGCAGAAAACACAGAACCCTTTTGAATTCTTCACATGAAAAGGAAACATGAGCACTCGTGCTGACCCGTTGCAGATACACACGCTCAGACTGGGGGGAGGAAAAACTCAAATCTTTGGTACTTCAACAAGTCCGACAACATTGGCTGTTTTACTGGGGGAAAAAGGCACTTTAAATAAGTCAAATCTCTATTTTCCACTGCAAAAATATGTAAACAGTACATAAAGGCACAAAGTGTGCATCAAGTATACCAGGAATTAAGTTAGAGGTACTTTAATTTACACAACAAGGGTGTACAATGGGAAATCCATGCACTGATTAGACAATACTGGTGTTAAAATCGTGTGCACGAGCCTCATGACTTTCTTTCAGTAACGAAGCTGTGCTGTGTACTAACGTCTGCTGGAAAAGCAGCATCCTTTGTCATTTTCTTGGAGAGATCAACACAAATGGATATTTTCAGAGGTAAGAAATACAGTTACTTCTGTCTGTAAAGACTACGAGATGAGTCTCTGGCCCATCCTGAACAACTCAGCAGTTCTGGGTGAAAAAAAACAGTACTGTTATAGTTTCTGGAATCTCTTCCAGTTGATGCCCTTGAACTCTCCATACCTTATGAGGCAATCTTACTTCCTCCACAGAGTCCAATGCCCCTGATTGCGGGTAAACGGAATGAAGCAGCTCATTAACTATCTTCATTCTCATTTGGTTCAAAATCAGGCACCACCTGATCTGTCGAGTGTCTGGTGCTGGAGTGCTGGTTGAGGGAAATGTTGTTGTTACAGTGGAGCCATGGGTGGAGGAGTAAATCTCCAGCTTCGAGCCTCTCTGAAGGAGACTTCCTCAGCATGCAACACACCAGTGACTTAGCCCTAGGTGAAAGAGTCTCCGGGATGGTGAACGCACCCCTGCGAATTTTGCTGAACAGTGCTGTGGGTTCCACGTCCTGAAATGGGTAACGTCCTACTAGCATGGTGTAGAGAACAACGCCAAGGCTCCATACGTCGGCAGCCTTCCCTGAGTATGAGTGCCGTGAGTTTAAGATCTCCGGGCCGACGTAGGCCGGGCAGCCATGTTTGTCCGTCAGCGAATCGTCATTCCCGTTAAGAAGACAGGAATCCTCCAGGTTTTGCAAGACTAACTTTGTTCTGAGGAAACAAAAGAACATCTATCAGTCACCTGATAATTTTTTATTTATTTATTTTAAATATTTCTAGATTAGCAAGACAAGGTAACACCTATGCAAATCTTGCAGGTTGTAATTAGTATGGATTTAATATTTTGTAAACTTTTTATTTAAAAAATTCTATATTTTAACTTTTTTATTATTTCCCTATTTTATATTAATCTATAATTAATTTATACATTATTTAATACAGAAGTTCAAATAAAAGTTTATACACCTTTATGAAGTAATATTGTTATATCTAAATGACAATAAAAATAACTAAAATATTAAACTTCTGCACTGTTTAAATAAAATTTTTTAAAAACTACAATTAAATTTAGCATTACAACAATAAAAAAAGGATTTTAATTTTAACAATAAGATTAACTTTAACAATGTTATCAAATTATCAATGCTGTTATAAAAAAATATATATATAACCTTTAATTAGCATTACACAACAACTAAGGTAATTACATTTTTTTTGTAATATTTGCTGGCATTAAATACCATGCATCCCTACTATCAAGAGCGCTTAAGAACAATTAAAGAATAAAATAGAGCAACTGACCTCTGTGGATCAGTGAACACGAACTTGCGCAGTTTAAGGTCTCTTAAAATGACGCCGTTCTCATGACAGTGCGCGACCGCGGCTGCCATCTGGCCAAACAGGCGTACTGCCTCATCCTCCTGCAGCCTCTTGCAGGTGCGCACGTATGAGTGCATGTCTCCATAGTTACGCTCGAAGAATATGTACACGTTGGCCTCCCCGAGCACCACCTCTGAGATCTTGCAGATGTTGCCGTGTGGAAGCAGACGTGTGTAGGGGGCGATGAACTCGTGATACTTCTTAATGGAAAACACCTGGTGACAACATATATATATAAAGAAAAACATGATTATTGTTCCCTCATACATGGACTTATATTAACAGAAACTATTTTAAATCCACTGTAATGACGCAGCTATAGTCACCTTGCATGTGTACTCCTGTTCTGTGACCTGATGAACAGCTCTGAATGTCTGAGCTCCTTCTGTGGCCTCCAGCAGGATGTAGGGCCCAATACGTGAGACGTGGTGCTTCTCTGACCCTTGCTGGTCAAGGCTCTGGGACAGAGGGCGAAGACAGGGTACGAGACCCGGAGATGGAGGCTGGCTGAGTCTGCGGCGCTTGCATTTGAAGTTATCATTGTTGTGAGAGTCCTCAAAGTCTACTCGCTTCAGTCGCAGCGGAGGTGTAGGAGTTGACAGGTTCATACTCATCTGTGACAAAAACAAGACTGGGTAAGTTCACGACCTTGCGACAGCATGACTTTAGGTACCATAAAGGCTGACTGGATGGAGAATGAAGAGTCCGAGCACAAAGGTGAAAGGGAAAATTGAGCGCATTTGATTATTGCGCCACACTTCAACACACAGTAACGCGGGATAATATGTCACACTAAATTACTAACTCGACAAGAATGGGAGGTTCGTTAACATTGTGTAATGAAAGGAGGTGATTTTAAAACTGTTGAATGACTATGTGATGAGCAGGGCTGCTCGATCACACTGACTCAAGTTCTTTTCGAAATGCTCTGCGCCTGTGAGTCATAGTGTTAAAGTTATTACACATTCAAGCGTACGTCATACAATGACGTAGCCTAGTTTCTTCCACTTCACCCCTTTAAGCTAACCCGCTCTATTAAAAATAGTAATGTTTTTCGTTTTTTTGTTTGGAAAGCTTTTTATTTTACACGTTTTCGTTTGTGAGGTTTCGGAACTCGACCCAGGTCACGTCGGACTCGAACCCAAATTACTCCGAGCGAGCGGTTTTTAGCATAAAAGTCAGGCACTGCGCCAAAGCCCTTTGCTGAATAAACGTTTTAAGCACTGTGTTCAAAATATTCAAAAGATAGGATGTGAAATCCGAGTTGCTAAAGGTTCAAACAACAACATGCGCTGCATCACTTTCCGCGTAAAGTTTAACCACAAAGTGTGTCTCAATAATCGTTTAAATGAGAAAGTTGATCAATAGTTGAAGTAATCTTAAGGACTCTTGGTTGGATGTACTAAACAGTGATTCTAGAGGTTAATGTGACGCTTAAAGGTTTACAGGACTTACCTCGCTGCTCAGACAAAGGACCCGCTCCTCTCCAAAACAGAACAATGAAAACTACAGGCGCACTTAGTTTTGTCTACTTGTCAGAGAACATTTCCACCGGGGAAAAACAAATAGTATTATGAAATGAGCACTGGAAAACTATCAGCTGTGGTTTAGTTCTCCGCATAAGAAAGAAAATGTCGTCTCCAATGAATGCAGAATAAATATGAGTCAGTTTGAAAGGAGACGCGTGCCTGATACAGTAGGTGATTTAAAAAGTATCTCCGGCTTCAAAGTACCGTGCAGATATTCGTGCACATTGCGCTCTCTGTCCTTTTCTTTGTCCTGGAGATTGAGCAAATTGATACTTGTGAGTCTGGCGGCAACACCAAGAGATCTTCAGTTGTTGGCACCAATGTCTTTGTTCCTAATTCCCGCTGAGTGAACGCGTCCTGCACGGGCAATATTTCCTTGGATCTTGATTTTCACTGTCGCTATAACGTCCTTTAGCGGTCGGGTATAGTTTTAGATCTTTCACGGCGAGCACCGGACAAATAAAACTTGACAAAATGTTGTTAAACGCGCTTGACTGTAAGTTTTGCGAAACGACACACAAGGAATTATCCGAAGAAAGTTTGAGTAGAGGACGAAACTGGTGACAGCACAGCCACAGAAAAGGAAAAAGTAGTCCTTTAGTTGGTCTTTTGTTGCTGCCGAAATAAAGGTCCTTTTAGTAATGAGATCACAAATCAGACGTGGCCCCTCAGCCTGACCGTCTGACTGTAAAGTCTCACTTTGGCTGGGCACGTCTAATATGCTCAGTGTGTTACACCAGCCTGACTCGATGATGCTGTTCTTAGTAAGATTGCGACATCCTAGCTCCGCCCCTCGGGTCTGACGACATCCAGTATAGAGCTTCGCAATAGTACGCGCTACTGTTGAAGTTTGCAAGGGCTGGATTGCCAACACAAAGTGTGGCGTTTAGTGGAAATGCTTAGCCAATTTTACAGAGAAAACACTGCTAAACTGGCCACATCAATTATACGGTGTTTAAAAACAGCGAATATGCAATGCACAGCGTGCTGTCAATATAGCAGCCCCTACTGATTTTCAACGGAGAGGGGAAATAACGCAGGAAATAAACAAAGTCGTGCAAACGTACATTCAAGCGAGCGAAAATCGTGCCATATGTGTTGCTATATATACCTTAAGCTTGTTCTTTTTGCCGTTGTGAAGATTAATGCCCCACCCCTGTGTATGACTCAATAGCAATGCTGGTGTTGCACATCAAATGTCAGGACGACATGCAGGTAGACAGATTCAGAGCAAAATAAGAAATAACCCATAGTAGATAAATATCTGTCGTTTCTCCTAAACAGCAATAATATTACATGGAGTTGCCTTGTTTCTCTTTTCTCAGGTCTCTTCTAGAGTGCTCAACAATGCCTCAAACGTTGTGCAGGTTTGCAGAGAGACCTAGAGTCAGACATTTCAGTATTGCATTTGTTGTGTTTACTACTTAGGCTACCATTGGTCTGTTTTAGCCGAGATGTTATATGATATGAAACTACTTTACATTTCCTCTAGGAAAGCATGTTCAGTGAGCTATTCTTTACCTAATTAAGTTTTGCAGCTGCATTTTGTGTTATTCGATTTCAGACTGTATTATTGCTGGTGTACTGGTTATTTAGGACACGTAGGCATGTTTATCACACAGATGACCTACGCTAAGCAGGTTGCAGCGACAAACCCTGTAACCTGAGGCAGAGTGCACCAGGCAGTCAGCAAGATGCCTCCACAGCGCTCATGGTCTCAAGTTGAGTCAGAGGTTTCATGTGTGTGTGTGTGTGTGGGTGGAAAGAGGTTTCCTGGGCTGTTCCACCATCAGAGGCCTGAGTGGGAGACCAACCACTCCTTAAAATGGAAACGTTTTTTGCTGTATGTTGCATTTTATCGTTTCAATCTTGCACCTCGAGCCACCAGATGCAAGTGTTCAAACGCACTAAATAGATGGATGGTTATTCAGGGGATTTCTTAATATGCAATCCTTGTGTTAGCAGCCATAGCTGAGTCACAGCATTTAAAAATATCACTATAAGTTGAAAGTGTAGCGCAGCTTCTCTGCGTGTTGACAGAGAGGGAATTGTTAGGATGGATATGACTCTATTTCCAAGAAATCTCCTTCCTGTCTGTGTCTACACAGATGTCACACATTCTGGATTGAGACATATTGTCACCATGGGAACAGGCAATGTCCTCACAAAGGCTCTGTCTCATCTTGATGGACACTAATGGTGGTTTACCACCATGGAAGCACTGGTCCAAAGCGATCAGGAAGTCATGAACATCCTCCCTCCAGTTTCCACCAGCTGATGACAGCCTTTGCGCAAAAAGGGCACATTTGTTCTCTTTATATCTCGGTTGGTTTTGATGAAAGGCATGCTGACATATTCGTATTGGCCCTGCATCAATTTTTCTCATATGCTGACACAAATACACTCGACCACAGACACGTCGCTGAATTAGCCTAGTTTACGAAAAGGGGCAGACCTGCATATCAAAGTCTAATTGGATTAGCTGTCTTATTGAGTGGGTTATGCTATAAGCTCACAGACGTCTCTCTAGAGGACGTGCTACACCACTTCCGCAACTAACTGGCTAATCTTGTTAGTAGCAATGTCATTAGCATAACAGAAACACTTAAAAGAGACTATTTAAACATGTAACTCTTTCGGAAGATAAGATCTCACACAAATATCATCTTTGTACCAGCTACACTAAAAATTTGTGCCAGCTACAAAACTGTTAACAAAAATGTGTTTTATCATGCAACAATGCCATTTTACCCGGGATGGGGCTGTGATTCTCATTTAGCTTCGCACCAAAACCAAAATACTCTCCCATCAGTATAACAATCCTACATCACGGAGCATCAAGTGCTTGGAAGAGGATCGGAAACCAGCTAATTTCTGATTATTAGCCTACTGCTTAAAGGCCATGTCTGGAAGATTGTGTCATTCTGTTGCAAGTTTTTTAAATGAAACCATCTCGTGTGTTTTAAAGAGAGACAGAAAGACAGCAGTCAGCAGGTTATTTCCTTTTTTAAGCCTTGCTCTCGATCATCCGCAGTGTTTTTTAAAGATTGTGAAAGTCTGAATTCCTCGGCCATGAGCGGTCTCTCAGATAAACAAGTTAGTCAGAGTGCTTAACAGCGCATCGAACGGCTTTACGCTCCTGTTTTGGGTTTTCTCAGATGTCTTAAAAACTAATATCAACTCCAAACGTTGAGTTGTTTGATTCTCTAACCGTTTTTTGCTGTGTGTATTCAGGGATGCTCTTTATTCTGCTTTAAGTGTTCCCTGTGATCCTCTGTAAACAGACCTCCACCCTATCTTTCTAGATCACAAGTGTAAAGTGGCAAGTCTTTTCATTTCCAGCAGTTAAGTGTTCTCTGTGTAGTTGGGCCAAACAGCCCTATCTTATTTCAAAGCCTAAATGTGTATTGTGTGTGTATTGACTTTATTGACCTCCTAATGGCTCATTAATGGATCCAAAAGGGATGAAAGAGATTCTTTACTAAATATAGCTAACCTTTTTTTGGTTTTGCTTTGTCAGTCAACAGTCTTTACATATTTTACATAATTGTTTTGTTTGAAACAATTCTTGAATGGGTCTAACTGACGCATTTACATGGAATGTAATTATAGCTTAAAAAGCTTATTTGTATGTCAGACATGTATGACATTTTACTGTGACAAACAGATGACAGAGATGTAAATATAAAGAATATGAAAAACAGAAAATACTGCATATGTATATATGTATATATGTTAGCCTGGATCACAAAAACAGTCATAAGTAGCACAGGTATATTCAGCCCAGTTTCATACATATTTTACAGGGTGTAATTTTTGCTAAATAGTAAGTTTTTTTCCCGAGTCGCCAGTTTGTATGAATTTGTACGAATGAACTACACCTAACCCCGGCCCTAAACCTACCCATCATGTGGGTTTAGACAAATCGTACCAAATCGTATGAGTGAGGTCGTACAAATGAGCACGAATTTTCCATCTAATACGTATACGTACTAATTGGTCGTGAGACTGTGTTGGTATATTTGGAGCAATAGCTCTATATTAATATATAATATAATATTTTTATGCCAAAAATAATTTGAATATTAAGTAAAGATCGTGTTCCCTAAATATATACCAAAATGTAATTTTTTGATTAGTAAATATGTGTTGGTAAGGACTTTGTTTGGACACCAAGGTGATTTTCTCAATATTAAATTTTTTTTTTTTTAATACTATGGTTTCTATTGCCCTTCACTTAAACATACCCCTATAGAAAACTACTGCCAATTTTTTGAATTTCACAAAACACAATTTAGTATGTTTTTCAACACAGGAAGTGTCCTTACAAACCATGCTGACTTATATATATATATATATGCATATATATAATTAATTAGATATAGATAGGTAGGATATTGTTACTGAAATGTTCCATTAGGCTGAAAATGGATTCAGTGTGAAACAACACAGTGCTGACTGAAATGAACAATGCTCACAGGTTTATTACTAATGACCTCTTGAATGTTTATATTGCTTGTTCCGTCCAGCCGTCTGTTGACTGTAACCACCAGGTCTGGCTGCTCTGGAAGATTTTGTCCTTTTAAGCCTTTGGTCTCTTAATCACTAAGCTATTTTGGCAACAGCTGTTCTGAGACCTGAATAAATTGAATACTTCCGTCTGGACTGGGCTTTGTGTCTCTCTATCTCTCATGTAACACCCCTATTTACACCCCCCAGTCTCCCCCCCAACACTTGAGCACTTGCTGTCGAGCAGCAAAGAAACCGTTCTGACTTGTAATCACGGGCGTCATTCCTTTTAAGTGGGCACCAGTGGCGGTCTGTGTTCACTTGTGACCTTTGCAAGATAAGATATGACCAAAGAATAGTTTTAAAAATACAGGTTTAAGCAACTACAATAGTGATTACATTTGAGTGACATGAGAGTGAGATTGCCTAAAATAATCATAGCATTTCAAAGTATATTTGTATGTATATTTCCATTTATATATGTTACTAAATAAATAAATTTGAGGTTGTACGTGCGGTTTGAATGATCACAGCACTTCAGCTTGTAACCCAAGCTAGCTGACACAGCGATCAAACTCTAAAGTTTTGCATCTAAACATAGTTGTGCACAGTCTGTAATCCTGCTGGAAGTAGTGTTACTGACATACCCTCCAGGCTAATAGTAGATTGCATGATATACACGGATGAACAGATAATTATGCAACATGATTAAAAATATCATCACTATGGAGATAATTAAAACAACGTCAAATGACACATGCACACACTCGTTGGACGATTTCATGATTTCTTCATTGACAGAGCACATCAGATCTTTAGTTTGACAGAAATCTTTCTTGCTTTTTTATGCTGTATGTTAGACATTAAATACAAGTGAAAAGTGGCTTTTCTATGTCTGTTACTTGTTCTATATGTAAAGCGCATTGTGTTGTTTATTAGCTTTCTGTGGCTTCCTCTGCTTATGTGTACCAAAAAGAGCTTCTTAGAAAATAGAGCCGGTGTCATTTGCACAGTAATCTTGTGAGTGGGTCGAAACTGGTGTTCAGCATGTGGTGGGTGTGTGTGTGAGGCAAACCATAATTTATTTTGATCAGCCTGTCTGTTATCTCTTTTCTGTTTCCTTGTAGTCTGATAGCAGCATTTACAGTAAGTTAGTTGCACTTTGCAAATGTCATTAAACTAATGTTGGGGCCAGATGCGTATAGCCTTAATCTTCAATTGCACAACGATAATAGCAGAATTGTAATTATAGT
Organism: Enteromius treurensis; assembly: GCA_032275025.1. Classification (NCBI taxonomy): domain Eukaryota; kingdom Metazoa; phylum Chordata; class Actinopteri; order Cypriniformes; family Cyprinidae; genus Enteromius; species Enteromius treurensis. The sequence continues at coordinate 15,791,656 of JAUCMU010000013.1, forward strand.
AACTTTTTTTTATCAGCTCAGACCCTCAACCATTAGGTGAACAGTTAAACACCATAAAAAGATTTATCTAAAGTTGCATTCATTGTGAATCACAAATATAGGCCTGAAAGTATTATGATTATACAAAGGTGTTTTCAGTCGACCTGCTGAATTTGCAAACAGACTGAGGTTGTGTTATAATTTGCTGAGTCATTGAGGTAGATTGTGGTTTCTAACAGCTGAATTACTGCAATAAAAACAAAAGAAGTGAATGCCTGATGCATGACACTATTTGCTTCTTTCAGACTTGGCATCTATCTTTTATAAAATTAAGACTGTAACCATGTCTTGCACATTAATTATATTATAGTTAGTTGTAAATAGTTGTTTGATTAAAAAAATTAGTAAATAATTAAATTATTTTACATTTAGGGTATAAAGAAAAACTGTTTGCAAATGTTTTATTCACTCTTGTTTGTATGTCAAATGCAAAATGGCTAAATGTAGTGAATCATCTGTTGGTTGTCTCCTCAATGTGGTTAGTATGGCCTGAGTAACATATACAGTTGCAAATCGAGGTGTCTGTTTGATCAGATGCAAGGGCTAAGCTAACAGACGTATCTAAGACTAATTGGTTCACTACGTAATATTACATATAAGAAATCTGACAAAAAAGAACCTAACTGATTAACTTCCCATTCTGCTGAGTAGAAAGTCTCTATTTAGAGGAAATTTAAGAAAGACTATTACTTAATCTTCCAGCAGACAACACATCGCTTGCCTCAGCAGTTTTCTCAAACTTTCTCAACGCAACATTGAGTCCTTCCACATTAATGCTGTAGTCATGTAAGCGAAATAACCGAAACTCTCCAGAGAAACACAGGTTTTGAACTTTTAGTATATCAGACAGGGGGCGAAACAACTTCGGAAAGTCATAACTGTGCTTGCTGAGTCATTTTAAAAGTGTCATACATTTTCTGTGGTATGACCTATTTTTGTAGGTTTATGACTTTTTTAGACATTTGTGATATACAAGAAATTATTTTTTTAATTTGAATTGCAAAATCTGCAGATGAATTAATTGAGTTGATTACGCTTAAACCAAGATATGCCGTGAAAAGTTTTATGTAATTTAAGAGAGCAAATGTTATATAGATATGGAAAAAAGTGTCTCTCTGTCTCTGAATGGTTAATTGTGGTATTTTCTTATATTTCTTATCATCTATGGCTATGCTGTAGAGGATGATTTCACAGAATGGAAAAAAAAGTCAGTTATTAGCTATGGTTATAAGAGTTATAAGCCAGGAGCCAAACCAACCTAATTTTGTACATTTTGTAAATTTACATTACAAACCTAAAAAAAAAAAAACTAATTTAAATTGAGACAAAGGTATGCGACTGTGTATATAAGGACCTTAATGAGGGAAAGAACTACAATCCCATGAGGCATTGCAAATGAACTACAATTTGAGAAATATAAAACTTTTACATTTAATATGATTATTATATATAAAAACAATATATTTTATGATTTTTTCCAAAACATATATATTATGCAAATATATAAGCAGAGTGAGATTTACATACTTTTGGGTGACTTTCTGATTGGTGGAGCTTTCTCTGCAGAATTATGGGTAATGTAGTTTTTCACCAGAAATTCTACTGTTGAACACAATATATTACTTGTAAACTACCTTGTAACTCACAGTAGGTCTGTCTATAAGATACTTTTGAGAATTAATATCCATATAAATAAAATTATTGTTTTTTATTGTTTCATGCATTTTGAATGAGAGCGTAAAGAAAATCTGATTGTTATGATAAAATTTGCTCCAACAGCAAAAGAAAAAAAAACGATAGCGTTCACATGACTTTCCAAAACAGGAACAAATTATGTGAGATCCATTATGACAGGCAAAAGAGACTGTGGAAATGCATTATCACTGTCTGTGAAATGTTCATCACACTGCGTCATTGTTAAATTCATATTGTTATTGCAGAATTTAAAAACAAAAATAATGAATCATCCCAATATTACTATGCTAAACTGGCAACATTACATAAGGGTTTCATAGTTATGCAAAGTACAATAAAGGACACAAAGGTCCTGCGATCAACATGAGCTGTTACAAAAGCATTCTGAGATCAAGATAATTGGTGTGGTGTATGCGGTAAGGTTTTCCTTGAAATCACACACACTCTTGCCAGGGGCACCTCCATGTTTGTGTTTCCTGCAGAAAGTGAGACATGAACTCAACACAGAGTTGAAAAATGTAACAATGTGTTCTCTCTTCAATCATATAGAATAGCAAGCACATGACTGTTAAGAAACTGCTCCTTCGCAGAGCACAGACGTGGGATATTCTCTTTGTCAGACTCTTGGATGAGTCATCCGTGGTTTCTTAGGCTTTCTTTCGCAAGGCGTTTAAAAAGTTTTTACTTTCAATTCAATTAATAACAAGTACGGTACCTCATGATTGTTTTATGAAGCTGCAGACTGATCATTGCGGTCCAACCAATACGATTACTTGTTTTACTGTCGATATAACAGGCTTTCAGCAGTAGTTCCCACAAAACCGATCTAGTTTTTATCACATTCGGCCGCTTTCACGGGCCATTGCTGTTAGGCTATATTGAGCGAGACACATTGCAAATTCCATCCCACTCCCAGACACGTAAGCAGCTTTTTTGAGTCAGCTCCGTTTCTCTCTGAATCACATGCCTTTCATTATATATGTGATGAAACCAGAGGCCAAATGGAATGAGTCAAACACTGCTTGACGTTAAAGTTTAGAGAGAGACAGCAGAACAAGGTGAAAAGAGAAAGAAAGTGTAAAAGTTTATGCTGGATTCCCTCGAGTGGAGAGGGAAGCAGCCGTTGTTGTCACAGTTACAGCTCTGCTAAACCCCTCAGAGATGAGGAGCATGAGAGGCTTTCACAAGCAAGCTCTTCCTCATTAATTGCCGTTGTCCCTCGACACTTTCTCTCCTGTTCTCCCCTGCTTCCTCATGCAGCTGGGCAAACAAAAAAACAAACAAAAGTGTGGTCTTTTCCTCATTATGAAATGAATTTGACAGTTTATTTTGGAGGATTTAAGCATTAACACATTTACCACATAGAGTTTTTTTTTTCAGGCAATGCCAGCTGTAGATTGACTTTTGTTTTTTTCGGACTGAACTTTGGCATGAGTTCCAGTCTGTGAGAACACAAAGGTTTAGCACAACGTAGCTCATGTGATTTACTCTTCACACCCCGGTGACCAGCATTAGTGGAGAGAGACGCATAGGGAAGGTGTGGCTCAGTGGTTGCTGTCATGAAAGCAAGAATTCTTTTGTGGTGACATTACAACATTTTGAAAAGTGTACAAGCTTAGACAGCATTTTACACTGGGAGTCCCTCAAAAAACCTGTTTGTTTTTGTAGAATTGTTATTAATCAGCATAAAGTTGGCTTCCATGGAGACAATAAGGTCATGCTAGTCCACATCATCAACAAAGAATTAGCTACATATTTGTTACAGGTTTTATTTATTTAGTTAGCTAACTTCACATCAACTCAGGTCCATGACAAAATATCAACAGATACAACTTTTGATTTTAATGTTAAAGGGTTAGTTCCACCCAAAATGAAAATTTTGTCATAAATTACACAAGACCTTAGTTTATCTTCGGAACACAAATTAAGATATTTGATGAAATCAGTAAGCTATCTGAGCCTCTGTAGACAGCAATGCAACTGAAATGTTAATAGTTCCTGGATCTGGGATCATTTCAGTTGTATTGCTGTCTATGGAGTCGGCTCTCTGATATCATCAAAAATATCTTAATTTGTGTTCTGAAGATGAACGAAGGTCTTATGGGTTTGGAACGACACGAGGGTGAATCATTAATGACAGAATTTTCATTTTTGGGTGAGCTAAACCTTTAATGTTTTAACTAGTGGTGGGCCGTTATGGGCGTTAACGCAGAATCTTATCGCGCGATAAAAATATATTGCCGTTAATCTATTCTCAAAGTTGGATTGGAGTCTATACTACAAGCTATGGTGACTTTCACCTTTAGCGCGGATGTATAGCCGAATTACACTGTAGCCTTATT
>JAUCMU010000013.1:15804455-15814462 GCA_032275025.1 Enteromius treurensis
GTCTAGTTTCAAAGCACTGAAAAAAAATGTTCAAAGCAGCCCCATTGAAGTCACTGGACGCTGGGCTTCAACGGGGAAATACACTGTGACGCTACGGGAATGTATGAGAAGAAAATCAAGTCAGCCCACCTGCTGATTCTGAACGAACTTGTCTTTGAGATAATCGTTTTCTAACGCATTTTTAGTCAATAAATTGTTAATAAAATAGTTCATAATTTGATCATTAATTTCGTGACATTATAGGGGAAGCTGAGCTTCCCTTGCAGTCTTAAAGAAATCGCCTCTGATAACGTATGATAAAATGTCTTTGCACACGATCACAATCTTCTGAATACCTCCTTAAGGCAATAGGAAGAGCTAGAAACAGGAAATGATTCGATTAGTCCAGGAAATCATAAAACTATTAGGAGGAAACTAACTTACAGGACAAGGACAATATACATATTAAACATGCAGTGAAATTCTACCAAAATAAATAAATACCAAAATGTATGTAAAACAAAACTTTTCCTGTTACGTATTTATTATGTAATTTTCTCTATTCACCATGATGATTTTATGGACAGGATTTTGTACGTGTGTGTGTGCACACGCAGTGTGTGAAGGGGCCAGTGTTTACACATTCCGGTCCAGGCTATTAATAAAGAAGCTTTGTGTTTCCCATAGTGGGAAGCTGAGCAGTCTACACTCTCACTGTGTCATAGAAGGTTGACTGTGTGCAGTACGTCAAACTTTGACCCCATGGATGCGTTGGACTTCCTAGTTCCCAGAGCACATCGAAGGGTTACCCAATCCATTTATCACCCGCTGAGTCTTTGTCAACATCGCACAGAAAAAGTGCATAAAAAGGTAGCTGACCTGAATAATTTATCGTCAGATTGCGAGGCAACGGCTGACATCAGCTGCAATTCCCAACGCGTTTTTAAAATTCTTTGACGAAGTTCCTTTGATTGTGTTAAAAAGACATTCCAGTCATGATTTTGGGTTGTGAATACTGCAATCACTGGGGCAATATGATGACAGTATTGCGACAACTCAGCATGTGACCTATCATTAGACAAGAGAGTCATTTGGTAATGTCTGTCTGCTATATTTTCATCACAGACCCATCTGTGGAGCAATGCAGAGATGGTAAACTCACCACGCTTTCCTATTCATCACTATCTGTCTATACATGCACCTATTTTTTAATTAATAATAATATACATGCACCTAAATAATCAGTTTAATTTCAGATCGATGACTCAATCAGACTGAAAAGCCTTTGTGTAAACACCTCCGTCAATCCGATAGAATTAGAAAGATGCCTTATGCATGTGCAGTGGTTCCTATTACATGCATTTTTGCATCATGCGCAATTACACTTCTGACCATAAACTTCAGCTTAGACTGCATCTAGGCAAAAACAATTATGCTTGTGGTCACTCTGATGACAACTGTGGCTTTCACTCTTTCTGAGCGTCATAAATTTCTACTAAATTTCACAATTTGTTACCAAGAAAGTTACATTCTGAATTAAAGGGTAGGCTCACAAATTTTCACCCAGTATGGTTACAGTGCAATAAAAAATTTTTTGGTGTTGTATTTTTCTGTTACCTTCACCAAGATATCTCTATTAATTTATCAGCACATGTTTAAGTCATCCTGAGGACTTTTCACAACTCAAGGTCTTTAGTGGGAACTACATTCCACATGGATAGTCTGATTAAGCCCAATGCATTATGGGTGTTTACATGTTTTTTTACCTTTTTTGACACAGGCCTTTTCTCTGCTTTCTCTACCCATGTTGCGCAGATATATATATATATATATATATATATATATATATATGTGTGTGTGTGGATGTGTGTATATATTAATTGCATCAAAAAAATTATTTCTTTACAAAATATAGTACTGTATTTATTTATTATGTAAATATTACAACACAAACATACAGCATACATTTTGAAAATACATTTATATATATTTTTTGAATTTTTTATATTATTTATAAAAAATATTTTGATATATATTAAGGATTTATACTACAGACAGCCCATTTTCATTAAAAAAGCCATCTTGTCAGCAGTTGAATGTTCAAATGTGAAATTCTGAAAATATTTAGTAATATTTAAGTCAATAATCTGAAGTTACATCTTAATACAATCTTTATTCAGATTACTGTGCATAGGGTTCTTTCAAATCTGACTTATGAAAATGAGTGTACCATACATTTTGTGTTACCACTGCAGGAAGGCACCTGTTTTCCAAGACAAGATGTATTTATTTGCTTTTGCTCGATAGTCCTCCCACATAAAAGATTAGCAGTAAGACTTCACGTACCCTTCATCAGGCTATTATCTCAATTAGCCCTCACAGTGTGTTCTTCACAGAGTGTTCCCCTTGAAGAACTATCTTTAGGTTGCTGTTTGTTCTGGAGGAAAAACTACAAGAAAATGGTCCCTGTTCCTCCGACACAGAGAAAGCGAGGGAGTCGGCTATCATTGGAGCCATTGTGCAAATGGTGAGGTGGTTGGGGGGAAACAGGTGGGGTGGTGTCTGATGACAAGAAGATGGAGTTTTTGGTCTGTTTGGGCGGTGTGCTTTATTTTCTGTGGTGTCCCCTGTAACCTGAACACCACCTCAGTTCTGCTTCAGACCACACGCACCCTCCGTAGTGTGCACACAATACGCGAGTGTCCTGCATGCTCACAAAGCCATCTTTGTCATGGCCCATTGAGTCAGGATTGCCTAAGACTCTGTCCTCCCTGCTGGGGTTTGTGTCCCGTGGGTTAAGGCCACACAATGCCTGACTGTTTAAACATGTCACATTTCCCTGTCGCCGTCATGTTGTTGTGTCCTTTTCATTTGATGTTCTTCCTCCCAAGTTCCTCCCGGGTTTGTGGATCTAGCCTTTGTCTGCACTCATTCAACTGTTTGACATAATCCATAAAGCATGATTTATTGAGTTTCAAACGTTCGATTTCTAATGGATGTGACTGTATTCTCCTGGTCATTGTCACAGAGCTGTATGTTTTGAGAGGCAAAACAACGTTATTATATGCTCCGCGTCAATGTAAATGGCATTTGGGAAATAACTGGTGGGTGAGGTCATGATTTGTATTTCCTTCTTCAATGTGGGACCATGCCAGAAGCGTTAAGTCTCTCACTGAGAAACAATCAGCAAACTATTTGTGGTCAACCGAAACACAGCCCGTGGCCTGCTGGAGAAATTTCCACATGCACAAACACTATTGTGTAATCTGCACATACTGCAGCTTTGTAGACAGGCTTGCATTTATTCCATACAACGTAAACAGTGCTTATAAAGAGCTGCAGGTACTGCAATACAGTCTGTAATCATGGGACATTTTTATAAATATTAAATTCTAAACAGATCAAAGGGATTATGGAATGCAGATATCAAAATAAATATCACTTCTTGTTTTTCGACATCAAAATTACTAAATGATTTTGTATTGTATTTGTATTTAACGTTGTATGCATATATGGCGCTTATGTGCAAGCTATTTTTATCATTTTAAAGAACCTTGAAAGTTGCCGTCCCCTTTTGTAAAAGAAGCACCTGAAATATATTTTTGAAGGTATTATGTTGTTGTTTTTTTTTAGTTTAGTTTAGTTCTGATCCTTAAGCATGAGCAATAGAAACAGCAATTCTTATTCCACCAGTAATAAATTCACAAAGATTAGAAATAAAAATGCTTCAAATTAAATGAAATTAAATATAGTGTGTCATACCACAGGACTCTCCATCACTGATTGAAATGTGATGTCAATTACCCACTTGCTGAGATATGTGGAGAGTAGGTCAGCATAATACGTGTGTATGTGTGAGACAGGATGCCTTTGGCTGGGAGTGCTGTTTGTTGCTAACGGAAAATAGCCTTGGAAGGTGTGTATTCAAGGCGATGTCCAGATGTTATTTTTAATTTATTTTTTGGTTGTTGTTTTTTTGCATGTGAATTTTGGGCTTGTGGACATGCTCCACATGTTCTCTTTTACTGCATGTGTGTCTGTTCTACAGGCCCTATTTGATCTTGTGATTGTGAATACGTGTGTATTTATACTGTACCTCTGCAGAGCTTGCTGATTGCTCAACATCCTCTCAGGTCATGTGAAATGTGAGCGGAACAGAGCACAGGATGTGCAGCTCTGGCCCTCAGCATGCAGTCAGAGCACTCACTCCCTCACTCAGTCGTTTACATGCTCGCTCACTCATTTTCTCTCCTGGCCTCTGCCTGTGCCACTGCACTGCTACAGATGACATAATGGGCCTATTATTGTGCCATTTTCTTCAAGTTTGAATTAAGCACATTCATTGTTTGTTCTGGGACATCATGTTTAATTTGCTTCTGTACACACCTGTATGAGAAAGAAAGTGACAAGGAGGGTTATTCCTGTTATGCAGTACCTGTTATGCACAAAGGTCACCTACTCATCGGAAAATTAAGTTCAATCATATATTTTAGATCACCAGTGCTTTTAATGATTTGGTGATTTATCATACATGTTTTAAAGGAAAAACAAAGAAACATCAGATTTTTAATAATAATAATATTTTGTGAATTTTTTATATTTTGTTGTATTTAAAATTATTTAATATAATTATTTAAAATATTTAGAATGATTCTTATATGTCTTATAATGCAGGTCTGTATTTTATGTGTGGATATCCTGAATTCTACATTTTCAAATACAATTTATTTTACTTCAGTCCTTTCTTGTGTCAGTATGCTCTATTAGTAGTTTTTTTTTTTTTTTTTTTACATAATTATAAAATAATAAAAAGAAAAAAATAAATACTTATTTATTTAAAAAAAATTTTTTTTAAATATTTTTATTTTACTGTACTTTACCCTGGCCCAATATTGTGTACAGTGTTATGACTATAAACTAAAAAAAAAGAATTTTAAATTAAATGAACAATTCAAAATAATAATAAAACCAACTTTAAAGAATTTTTCAGTTTTGATTTTTTCTATTATTTTAACATGTATATCATGAGGATGTGGAATGACACATGGTCATCTATTCTCTATGAATCAAAGCACTGATGTAGCAGTTACTGCAGAGTACAGCATTTATCTCAGACCAGAGGAAACAAACTCATCATGATTAAAGGGTGATGATACACTGAGTTCCGTAGATACACAATAGCCTCCCTCCTTTACCCTAGAGAGACTCAGCCCTCATCCACAGGACCTTTTCTGCTTATTAGTGAGCTACTTCCTGACAGGAGCGGTCGGGCTTTAGCAGGATGCAGGATGTGGTGGGGGCCGTGGTGAGGGGTGTGTGGTCATGAGTTTTTGTGTGTGTGTGTTTGTGTGTGTGTATGTGTGTTATTCTAAGAAGCAGCTCTGAGGCTTCGCTGTTCACATGGGAAGTCGGTGGGGAAAATGGGCATCCACAGTTCAACTCAATACTGACCCCTTCAAATGAATCACTCTCATTTTCCTCTCATTACACAAGGCATCAGCAGACCCTCAGGATCAGGGCTATGTGCAGAGCAGACTCCTTTAAGATTTTCAAAAGAGAGGAGTAGACAAATCCCAAAGGCAGATGGAGTTTTATTTCTAAAAATCATTTTGAAGTACTTTATATGGTATAAGTATAATAAAACACCTTTAAAGTTGTGCTGGTAATCCTGGATTTGGATTGACCTTTTGATGGGCACATGACTCACATGACCTACAACCTTTTGACTTAAATGGTTTGATGATGAAAAAAGTTAGGATTGACATTTGCAGTTGAAGATTTCAGTTTGCTTATTATAATGCATTCGCTGCCATCTTGTGGTTGAAGATAGAACTCAGCGGACTCTTTTAATGGATTCTATGCATTATACTATATATACACTATGTTTTTCTTGTCAGATTCATTTGTTTATATATTTATGAAAATAAAAAAACATTAAAATAAGTTATTGTTGTTTATTCCTTTGACCTTTTTTAATTAATTAATTAATTTCTTTTTTTAAATGTTAGCATATTTTTATATTCTAAGGCTACTTTAAAGACCCAACATAACATCATATCTTGGTTATGTCTCATTATTTTAGTCTTTTACTATCCTATGAAGCATTTTCCCAGTCATTTCAATACAAAAAAAAATTTGGTCAGCCAAAAATGGTAAAAATGAGCTATCATTTCTTTTTTCAATCTTTTTGAAATACTAATAAAGTTATGTTTATTCTTCTTGAAAGAGTGTGACTTTTCCTCATTTAGGGTCATGAACATGCATGCAAAAAAGTTTCAACATACTGAGGTTTTGTGAAATATGCATACAGTAATTTTATACGTTTGTGATGTTAGTGGGTCAATTTGACTCCTAAAGGCATCCATTCAAAAGCAACTGAAATACACAGAAAATAACAACAAATTTCTTTGTTGCATGTCAGAGCTCCTCAACTCTAGTCCTGAAGTGCGTTCTACTGTCAGTTTCTTGATGAGTTTAACAACTTTTTAATTCCAAATTTGTGAAGGCCAAACAGTTTAGCCTTTCAACTGTAGTTGAACATGACTTTTCCTGAAAAATTTAATACTTTTTGAATACTTCAGAGAACAAACGCAAATTGGTATCGTTTTAAAGGTGAAACCTCACAGATTATTGTAGAATTGACCAAAACAGTTATAAAAGAAAATTTTGAAAATTATAGAAGTTTAGATGTAAGAAAATATAAAATAGGCCTATAAAAATATATATTTTTATATTTTATTATAAAATTGCAAATTTGCAAAGCATGTTTGCCTCAAAATCTTCAAGAAAATCAAAGCCAATCATTTGAAGAAGCTGTGTGTCAGATTTTAGGTTGATATCTTTTTTTGAGATAAAAAGATTTTGAGGATGCAGAACCAAACTTTTCCACTAGGCGATATACAGGCACTCTTGATTTCCGTTTGAGTGTTCTGAACCATATTTTTCCATATTTTTAAAAATATTTGTGAAGTAGACATCCTATTCAGAAATATTTTGGGAAGTAACTTGAATATTTGATTTGAATTCTAAATCTTTTGATTCTCTAAAACAAATGTACAGATAGAATAAAAGTGTGTTTGGCACCATATCACAAATTCTATCGCTATTTATTTATTGCTCTGCAATTACAGTCACCAAATATGAAAACTAGAGTCTGAAACCTTTCAAATTATATATTGTTTGTCATGATTACTTTATTACCATTAAACAATATGCAATCACAAACATTTTATTGGTGCGAAGAGTGGTAGTCAAAAACATTTTTATAAATCATAAATTCATTAATTCAGACACATTTGAAATGTGTTAAAAGTACTGATATTAAAAGTTTATTGATTGAACTTGAATGTATGTTTTTTTTCCCCTCCCTTAAAATTTTTTTTTTTTTTTTTGAAAATTACATTGAATCCAATTAACGTCATTTTAACCCTGTCCATACATGACGTAAACTGATTTTGAACAGTTGATGAGGTTAAAAGCCTTGCTAGCATAAGCTTTTAGCATTTTTCAATGGTATTTTCAATGACACACTTTGAAGACTATATTTTATATGCAAAAAAAGAACTTTTTAAAAATTATTATTTTAACATACTTTAAAATGCAATGTGTTCATTTAATGGCAAACCTGAATTTTCAGCAGCCATTATTCCAGTCTTCAGTCTTATGCTTAAGATTAATATAGTGTTCTTGGAAAACCACATCATATCATCTAACTTAGTCACATGACATTAGTGGGTGGCATTTATATACACGATAAACTGACCTGACAATCGCCATTAAATTGAATCAGAAGTAAATATAGAATCTGAAAGAGGAGCAGAGGACGACGCCAGGGTAAGTCCTCTGGGTAAGGGCTTGTTCATGATTATTCGAGTGCACTTCTAGGAAATATTCATGGTTATTGCTCTTACTCTATAAAAAGCGTTATTGCTATTTTTGTGGGCTAAAGAAATTGAATGTTTTTCACACATTGTACATCTTTGTCTGATGTACATCAACAAAAACGTTGGGTGACAGCTTTTGTACCTTTATTTCTAAGGGCGTACTAAGCATAGACGGTGTAGGCGAAAGGAAAACCACTTTTTTTTTTTTTTTGTAGAAAGGAAGCATTATATTGAGTTGCTCTCTCTATGTGAAGCTTTTACATTTTTATATGATGATCTATTACAGATGTCCAGTTCCAGAAAAATTATTGAGCTCTTTTATGATGTTGGCTCTCCTTATTCTTGGTTGGCATTTGAAGTGGGTAATGTTTTTCACTTCTAGTACAGTATTTATTGCCATGTGATCAGTGCTAATGCAGTGTCAATATCATGCATGTTTGATTATGTGTATTAAGGTGCTGTGTCGCTATAGAAATGTTTGGAACATCGACCTCAAATTCAGACCTGCATCTTTAGGAGGTGTCATAAATGGCTCAGGTACACATTATTGGTCATAGCTTGTTAGATATTCAAGACATTAAATGTATCTTTTATCATAATTAACACTTTACATTGTAGAACAGCAATCTTGTGGCTGATAAAGTATAATCTGTAACGTACAGTAGTCAACTCTGTGACAATTGTATTATTTATAGATGAGAAACCCTTATCAAATGTGTTCTTTTCCTAGGCAATAAGCCCCCTGGATTGAACCCTAGCAAACTTCTATACATGGTCTCAGAATTGACCATGCTGTCTGAATATTTTGGAGTTCCTATGTTTCCACCTCCAGGCTCTCCTCAGAAAGGTATTCAACTTACCATGTCTCTCAGATAATTCCTATGCACAGATTTATAATGTGCAATGCAAGGGCATGTGAGTCCATGCTAAATATTGGCACTTAACTCATAGTTAAAAAAAGTAAATCACATTTTATTCTTACATTCTGTCTTGTCATCAGACTCTTTGAATGCGATGCGTTTCGTGACAGCTGTAGCAGAGAGGGAAAAGGAGGGAGACTCATTGGAGAAGTTGTCTGCAGAGCTCTGGAAGAGAATGTGGCGAACTCATGAGGACATTACCCAGCCTGCCTCGCTCACTGAGGTATGTATCCTTCTACTGAGATAAATGTCATTATTAATTTTAGCTGATGGAGCTAAAAAAGATGGAGACCGACCTGTTCTATGTTAAACCGAGACAAAAAAAAAATATTTAGCTATAATTTAATCTAATCTCCATTGTCTTTTATGCTCAGGCAGGATTAAAGGCAGGCCTCTCAGCCAATCAGGTGGAGGAATTTCTGACTCTCTCCAAATCTCAGCCAATCAAAGACAAGCTGAAGAGTGTCACACTAGAAGCACTGGAGTATAAAGTCAGTGATTTTTACTCACTTATGCACCCTCTTTGGGGATGAAAATAATTAAAAATATTATATGGTTTCCCCCCCATTTTTGCAGTGCTTCGGTTTTCCATTCATCGTGTGTCATGTGAATGGGAAAGCTAAGGTCTTCTTTGGTTCCGACAAATTTGAGCTCATGGCTTATTTCATTGGTAATTATAAACTTGGGATGTAGACAGTTAACTTATTAACCGATTAAACAACAACTGAACAAATTTACACATTTATGTTTTCCTTTTTATTTTTTGGAAAGCTATTCCAATTACTTTTTATTTTTATTCATTGTTAAAAAAATAAACAAATAAATATAATTGTCTCTCACAAGATAAACAAGGTATGGTATATTATTAATGCTTTGTTGTTTAATTTTCTGTGCTAATTTGTGTCTACATTTGCTAGTAATAGTTTATATTTAACAATATATTAACAAGGATGTGAAAAACTGACTACAGATTTAAGATTTAAAAACTGACATTGACAACTGAAAAGCATGGGTGGATGGGTTTAAATATGTGTTCTGTTTATTAAAAGTACTATTCTTTTAACCCCTATTTCTTTTTTTATTATTTTTTATTTTTTTATTTTCCATGTTTAAGCCATAAGTTACCCTTTCAGTTGAATCACTTCGGAGTTACATATGGGAACTCGCCAGAGAGACCTATTTGCCTTTGAGCTTTTACTAAAGGCCAATGAATATTGGCGTGCAC
>JAUCMU010000013.1:15831616-15864277 GCA_032275025.1 Enteromius treurensis
TCGGCCGGAAGCAGTAGGTCATCCGGGTATTTCTCGCCTACTGAATTTCGGATACTATGAATTCGGACATACTACTCACCTCGCATACTGTTTTCACGTACTATATAGTAGGGAATCAAGCGATTTCGGACGCAGCGTAAGTCCCGTTCACATGAAGCACAATGAACGATAGAAACATTGACAACCAATCAGAATCAGTCTTGCTATCACATGCTTAAGAATTTAAAGCGGCAGATGCGCTTAAGCTTATAATGAACAGACAATATCGTTCTCTGGTGTGGACTCAAATATAGTTATCGCTATCTTTATAGTTATCGTGCTTGGTGTGAACGGGCCTTAAGGCTACTTCTGGTTCATCACAACTTAATAATTTGTGTCCTCTAATCTCCCAAATGTTAAACAAGCCCTTCCTTTTTTCAGTTATCAGAATTCATTATTTAGTACAGACAGCTGTAAATAAACATGTGTAGTCATGTTTGTTCTTCATTTTGTAACAATTCATCCTCGCCAATTTTATCGCAGACTTCATCAAAGATTCTATTGTAAGTCAACTGAGACGAACAGAGTCTGGTAAAAAAAAGTGTCAAGACTGAAATAGCCTTGCCAGGATATGAAAAGTAGCAGTTTGTGACAATATAAAAAGAGGAAGATGTCATGATGTATAGTATATGTGTTTCCACCTCTTAAACAGATTACAAGGCATCCTCCGAAGATATAAGATTGAAAGTGTCAGATGTTCCCTCTCTGTTCCTTACCTTTTCTAGTTGTTGTTGGTTTTCCCCCCTCTGTTACATATATCTGTCTGTCAGATCTTTCTGGCTTTCACTCTCTCTGTCTTCTCCCCCTTCACAAAGTCACATCACATAACTGCCTCACCTCATTTCTGTGCTGTAGTGTCGATCTGTCATGTTAACGTTAACCCTAACTTGAGGAGATGGGTCACAGTAACACACAGCATCAAAACAGAGTCTCCACACATGTTCCTATATAAATCATATTTAAATTACCTTCAAATGTTTGGAATCAGTTAGGCTTTTCTTAAAAATACACAATTAGTTTATTTTGCAAGGATGCATCCGTTTGATTAACAGTACATCAATTTGAATGTTACAATGATTGCATTCCATTCTTTTGGTTATGATATGCTAATCATCTTGTTTATAATACAAACTATAACCGAACATGCATCCAAATTAGAGCAATTCTGGGTTAAACAGTCAAGCAATTGAGGAAACATATTTTGCAAGGAATAGAAGATGCAAAGTATCATAAATCAGACTACAGATGGGTGAAAGCACTTTAAGAATCTCGTGACCTACATTGTGCTGTTCATTGGGCTTGTTGTCAAGCACATAAATGAGGATTAATAAGTCAAAATGACTTCAATTACTATGCATAATTGCCAAAAACGCAGTACTTCTTGTAGAGATCAGCAGAAATAAATGAGCATAGAGTATATTCAGTATAGAGTCTTCATTTATTTGGAATACACTAATAACATGTAAACATCATGTAAACAACTAGAATAATAGATCTTATAGGAAAGTCATGTGCATGTACACATGGTCAGTGTACTGGCGTAGGCGTACTTGTGAACATGTCTTAATGTGTTTTTCTTTCTGTGTTTGTGGTTGTCTGTATGTATAAATGTGTGAGAGGCCAAGTATCTCCACACCCCCTCGAAATCTCTCATTACAGTTTCCTCCTGGCACTTTGGGGCCCTCTCTCTGTGCCACACCGTTCACTGTCCAACTGTCTGGAGACATGGCTGGAGGGGACAAGCAGTCCAGATCTGTCCATCTGCATGTCCCTATGGCCCCTCAAATCCCTGCTTAAGAGGGGACATATGTGGAGACCTGATATCAAACCAATTTACTCACATTTTCATCTCAGGTTTGTTATGCTTTATTTGGATCCAGCTTTTTAGTCCTTTAATGAGAGAATGAGTTGGAAATACTCCTGTTTTTAGACCCAGAGACATGTTAAGTAGTGCAGAATGCTTCTGGTCTGCTAAATCATTACATGTTGATGCTGACTCACTCAAGTAGACTGTCGTATCTCCAACAGCGAGGGCAGAAGCCGGTCAGAATAACTCAGGAAAAACTGGCTCTTTTCATCCCATCTGAAACTTCACACAACCGAGTCAGCCTTGCTCACCTGCCCCCGATCACCCCCAGAGAGTCATTCAGATCTTTGGTTTCAACTCACCTTCCCAAACAGCCTGTAATCATTCCATCTCCTGCTTATCGTCGCATAATTGGAGGTACAGCAATTAGTGAGCTCTAATTGATCCAAGTATGGACAACACCAGACTGACGCAGCAGTTTAGCATGGAGCTAATTCTCACATCTGCAGCTTGTGTAAGAGAGCGGGAAATAAATCAGAATGAACAGAACAGCACATTTCACTCTCTGACCCTCACAAAAGTAGCTCAAATGCGCACCATTATTGGCAAGTCCACTCGTACCGGCCACTGGAAAGTGGGTTGCAGTGAAATATAAGAGTCCAATTATTCACACTGTAAAACACCTATCTGCTTAGCCAAGCACCTTGGGAAATTCAATAAGTTGTTCCACAGATGAGTCTTGGCTTTTACTGGACACAGATTTTGTGGGCATCTATCACAGAGTCGCGCAGACGAACTAGTCTGCCAATATAATGCACCGGACAGGGGAGGAAAACAAATGGTGTGCTCTCTCAGCAGACCTTAAATTTAAAGTGAGACATTTGTGGGCCAACATGGCATGTTGTATTTGGAAAATAGTAGCCTCTTGTATGCACTTTTTTGCTCGGGGAGCATTATTTTTTAGGACCGATCTGGTTTTAATTGCTGTATACTATTGGAAGGATGCCTCAAATCCGGTGTGAAAGCCGTTGCCTGTAATCCTGCTAATCCTCTCAGGTGTGGCATTACTCACAGGAAGGTAGCTTATTGGTGATGGGGAATCAAGGCCAGGACATCTATCAAACATGCACCAGGGAAAATGTGCAGACAGAAGCTGTTTAAAGCTTTAAAACTGTTATACAGTATTATACAGTGTTTGTTCCCATAGTCTTGCCACAAAGGAAGTAGATGGCTAGTGGTTAGATATAGGCCTAGAGGAAGATCCCATCTTGAATTGGTACCTCTGAGCCCTTGGGAAAGGCACTTATTATCTATTTGCTCTGGGGGCGCCACACCTGGGCTCAAACATCGTCAATTTAGCGTTGCTCAAGGCAAAGATTTGCAATGGGTCAAGGTTGACAGCTGTCTGTACTAGGTGAAGTTTAAATATAATAATCAACACTCAACATCGTATGTGCGTATATTTCACAAAATGCAGTTTGTTTGAATTAACTTCTAAATTTTCATTTGTTGTTGAAATAGATTCATTTACACAGGGGCTGTCATAACTTGTTTCGCAACAGATTTATTTATTATACACACATTAAATAATTAAGACATCACTAACAGGTGGCTTATATAGTCTAATATTTCATGAAATGCTCTCCTCTAGACTTAATTTCTTTAGTGGAGTAACGAACTGTGGATGCTGATGACTTGCCTGAGGTTTAGTTAAGGTCTAGTTTTGACATAGTTGAAACACTGATTGAGTGATTACATAAAGAATGAGACGCTCATTCATGTTTATTTTGTGTTATAGCGAGTAGTAAAGTAAGCTCGTGCTCTGTGCTGCCGTTTGAAGTGTTTATACAGCGATCTGTCTCACCATGTCATGAAAATTGAAATGAAAATGTTCTGTTTAAATATGTGTACCGATACACCTCATATTGGTACCATGTTTGTTATTGACCCATATTAGAGTTTTTTATAGATTGTTTTGAATTGTATTTGAGTATATGATTGTGTGTGCATGTTTAGCTATTTTTTTTTTCTTTTTAATTACAGTTTTATAATTATATATATATATATATTTTTTTTTTTTTTTTTTTTTTTTTTTGTTGTAAGCAAATACCAAGATAGTCAATTATCATAATCATGTAGAGCATTATATTTGGGGTCATTACATACTATGCACAAATTAGTTTATTCTGCATTTATATGAAGAAAGTATCACTTTCATCATGTTATTTTTTGCAACCTAATATTACACAGTGTATTATTGTGTGGCTGGTACACAATGCATTTGTATGACCCTCTGCAGACATGCTGTGACCGTTTTCAGACATTCACAGAAGGGGAAAATGCCATAAACGGTGGTCATGATGAGTTAAATGTCCCCCTTGGCTTCAGCGGCCACGTGGTTCTTATAAACAATCAAAGAAACATGGTCAAATGGCCCTCATTCCAAGGTATTTCAATACACATGTAGCTTAAAAAAATTCAAATGATCATGGCTCCTTTTTGAATTTCCATTCACACACTTTCTGTTGAGTTTTGCCTTGTTATTGTTGTTAGTGCTAAAGCATTTTCATGTCACATGGGGTGTTTGCATGTAATGTGCTGTCACTTACATGACTGCTGCAACCTTTCATGCCTGTGCGCTTTGACCACAAGAACATCTGCATCCTTTCTGAAACTCACGTCAGAGACAGAGTGGGAGAAACCCGCAGCGTTAAACAGACACACATGGCAGGTCTATGTCAAATGCGTGTTAGAAAACTTGTATCTAAATATGGACAGCTTGTGTATGCTTAATCCACGCTCATTTTAATTCATATGAATAGCTTTATGTGCATATGTGTAATTGTGCTGACATGCTTGCATTTCATTTTCTCCGTAAGCTCTTTAAACTCACTCGCACACAGACAAACAGACAGGCCATGTGTCATCAATAAAGCATTTATTTATTGATGAGGGTGTCATTACACTGATAAGTCCATGAAAATGACTAACTGTGCTGCTACAATCATTATGTACACAAAAGTGCTTTCATTTCTATTTGTACTCAGTACCTGCTGTGACGTACATATAGCACACTACGGAAGCAGATGAATTACACATGAATTAAGCAATGCTAATTGTCCAACAGTCTGTTGAGCTAACATGTAGAAGACCATTGTCCGTTGTAAGGTTTTGTGCATAAAGTTGTTGCAGTGCGGTGAAACACAAGCCTAAAGAAAGTTGCGCAGAATGACGGTTTCCTTACAGTTTCTAAAGAAACAGTTCAGCCAAATTGAAATTTTTCTCATTATTTGTCCCAGACCAGTATGACTTACTTTCTGTGAAACACAAAAGGAGACGTGAAGACGTTTAAAATGCAATGAAAGTAAACAAGGGTCTGACAGATCTAAAAAAACAAGAAAAAAAAAAACACATAAAGCATCACAAAATTAGTTTATACAGCTTAAAAGTAAGACACATGGTAGCTTTTTGTGAGAAACTGAAATGTTTGTAAAACTTGACAGGCATGGTCACCATTCACTTTAATTGTATTGAAAAAGAGCAGCTTTTAAAAGTCATACATATTTAGGTCTCGGGTATTTTGGGGTGAACTGTTCTTTTGAGCACAGATACAATCATGTCAACATCTCTTCTGCATGTATTAAACACAATTGTTTTGTGAACTCAAACACAACAGTCATACTTTATGCATATGCCTCTGTTTGACACAGCGAACACAATGTTTGCTTATCGGATCAGACAGATGATGCGGTCATTCATGTAAAGGCAACAAAATCTTTTTGCTTCAGTGTAATCTTGTACAGCATGACTTTAATAGACCTGGATAACAATCAGGTAATACTGAACAACATTGATTGGAACTGAAAGATCCAGACCATAAGATTTTAAACAACCTATATTGTGGATGAGCATGAGAAATAATGATGATGATAATAATAATACAACTAGTGTAAAATAGGAAGCTTAAATTATGTTTTTTGAAAACATATCAGAGAATTTGACATGTAACTATGATTAATTGTAAAACAATGCATTTTCCGGCAGCATGGTCATTGTTTGGTCAATAATTGATTCTGAAGAATGCTTTAGCTGGTGACTCCTAATGTTCACGTCTTTTAAGTGTTCAAGTATTTTATGTCGCTCACGTTCAAAACCGATCATATGAAATTAGCATATACATCAGCATGTAATAAACGAAACAGCACCATGCTGAGATTATCAACGAGTTCTGGGCCTAAAAACAGTGTCGCTTTGGCAAGTATCCGGTCATGAGCTTGGTTTTGTCATGTTTGCACAAACCACTGTGTTGGTTTGTGAGGTCTTCTGTGATAGATCAGCTTTTAGTGCTATGCAAATCTTCTGAAAGGGAATACTGGTCTATTTTCTGTAATAAGACTCCTTTAGTGGCAATCGCAGATTTTGGCAACAGCTTTCTGACAGACATTGAAATGAGGAAGCGCATGCTTCACATATGACAGGTTTAGCAAAGCTGAGTCTGGCCTGTGTGAAATTAGCATTGTCCTTGGTTTTCTATCACACAGAATGCTGTTCATTAATCGCCAGCCCAGAAGTAGGAGGTGCCGACCAGATGGGTATTTTTACACTGCTTCAGTTATATACAGCTTTCTGCATTTATCACTTTGACACTAATTTGCCAGAGCCCATCTGTGATGTGTCGTTTCTATTTTCTGGCGCTCTTAGTAGAATATCAAATAAATAAATGACCGTCAGAATTATAAGTCTATGAAGTAAAAACAAACAATCAGGAAATGAGAAAATAAAGAAAAAATACTGGCAAACTGTAAATGTAAAATGTCACATTTAAATAAATGTTTTATTTACAGTTGAAAAATGCACCCAAAAGTGATGTGGCATTTTAAAATATTTAATAGTTAAAAAGGTACAACTTTGCAGTTTGACCTTTGATGCTACATACAGTTCTTTTGCAGATCATCTACAATGACATACAATGGCCAAACGGAGTGCATCTTAGTAATGGCTGAATCAAAGCAGATCCACAGTGGGCTGATGTTTTTAGTCCTGAGTCCATTTAAGTGACTGCTGGTGTTTGGTACTGTATTGGTTCAGTGTTTAACCTGATACAATTCTCGGGTGTATGGAGACAGATTTGATTGACATACACCTTAATGCAAAAACTTGTTCCTGTGTGTGAACTTCAGGTTCGGTGAGCTGTTTCACAATTTCAGTAGCGCAGAATTCGCTAAAATAGTGAGCGTGTTGATCCTGAAATCAATTCCCTGATGATTGTTGAAGGCCCAAGCCTTTTTTTTACCTATTCACAAGTCCTTATTTATAACGCATGCAAACTTGATTTCGTTTTTTTTTTTCATAATACAAATGAGCATATTATGAAATTAATGCCATCCGTTGCCTCACTTATAATGAAACAAATGTTCCCAGTAACTTGCGTTGTTACTACAGTTTTTACAATTTTGAGCATTTAAAATGCCAACAGTTCAGATTTAAAGCACTAAATCTTTCTGCGCTATACATATATGATGAGGCAATGTTTTTACATGTTGAAACTCATATTTTTGTGTTTTTATGAACGAAGGCCTCGTATCACAAACCACATCCACCTTTCCTATCGGTCCTCGTATTTAACGCCATTTCCCTTTTAACTTGAGCCACAGATACCTGAATTACATGTGTAGTTTGACCACAGAGTGTGCCGTCATTCTAGAAACCACTTGGCAAAATTATAATTTTTGCAAACTAGAAAAAATACAGATCGTACAGAACTAGTTCAGTCAAATCTTTCCAACTATAAGGAAACACAACACGATGGAGACTGTTTACGCCTCTGTGGTCAGTGTGACAAAAGTAGTCATTACGCAGTCCAAACAGTGAGGTTAAACCAAGAGCAAATACACAGCAGGTCCCTTTCCTTTTGTGTTCCTTCGCTTTGCACAGCACGCCACTGCTTCTTCACAGGATGTTGCGAGTCGACGAGGATTAACAGTTTATGTAAGATGTGAACTGAAGGGTTTGTTGTCCCTTTTCTGACAACTGTTGGTGGGAGGTAAATAATGCCGGTCTCTCGGGTGCCAGCCGAACTGAAATTAATAAGAGCATGTGGGTAAAAAAAAAAACAGGACAGATCCTGTTTTGAGAAATAGGGGCATTCTGTCACTTCGGTTGGCTCCGGATGGTTTCTCCGGGAGAGAAAGAGGCGCTCACACACACACAGATCATCACAGATGAATTACCTACGGGAGGCACTAGGACCTAGACAAACGATCCCTGAGAGAGTCAATGGGGGCCAGCTGGCAGACACAGATTTCTCGCCCTGATCTGGGCAGCTGCAGCCAGACTGCAGACATGACATGCATTTCAGCGAACCAGTGCGGGAGCCCCCCCTCGCACGCCTCCCCACCCCGGCAGACGCTTGGTAAGCGCAGAGTCCGACCCCTGCATAAAAGCTGCTGCCTGCATGGACAGATGCACAGTTCCCTGAAAGAACCAATCCCAAACCCCCCCCCCCACACACACACACAAACCTTAACCCCCTTTTGTCCACAGTCCAAACAGTTCAGGCACACATTGACACACACACACCTGCACGCAGGGCCGATGCAGAGCTGCCTTTATATCACATGTGTGTCTTATCGTCTGCAGCAATGGCAAGGTGATGAAAGTGCTATTACCTAATTAAAGAATATGATATGAATTATGTGTCTGCAGTGATTTTTTTTATCTGCAAGGTTACTGATGCTTTACAATTAGTGCTGCAGGTTTTCATAAATGGTTTCTCTCATCTTTTTCATTTCATCCTTTTTATTTCAGAATATTAGTGCACTGTCAGCAGACCTCTATATTTATGCCTGTTGAAATCATATTTAAATGAATCTTGATTGTAAGTTTACATCATGAGTAGTCATGAAAATGACAGTGCTATAAAACAAAGGGCTCGTTCACCCAAAAATCGTTGCCATTTTCTCACCCTCATGACATTCTGGCTATTTTGAAGAATCTGATTGACATATGGACAAAGACAGTTGTTCAAAATACCTTTTTTTTGTATTAAAGTAAGTCATGTAGGTGAGTAAATGATTACAGAAATTTAATTTTGGGGTAAATAGATACAAATGTTAGCCTCGCAGCATTTACCAAAAAAAATGTTTGTGCGTCTAAGAATTACACCCAAAATTTGAATGTCTTACTGTCCCAAACAGCTCTGCAAAGACCTGTGTGTCTGTTAGCTAAACAAACAAGATGTGACATGCTTGGAAAGGAAAGCAATAGCACTTACGGAATTCATTGAGAAAAATAAACACATGGAAAAACAGAATTGTCCAAGTACAACATGAACAAAATATTTTCAAATTGGCAGCTATGCAGGCCTGGCCACGTTACAGAGGACTCGACTTTAGTAGGTGAACACTAGGTCTGAGATGCTGGGCACGAGCAAGTCCCCAGAAATCATTTCGTTCACCTCTGGAGTGCAGTAATCTGGGAAGTCAAAATGGGATCCTGAGTTAGCATTAAATGCTTCGAAGTCTTTGTCCAGAGCGGAGCAGTCCATAGGCATACTGTTAGAAATGATATGCAAAAGTTCCTCATCCAGTTCCTCATCCGAACATGCGGATGACACCAAAGAGGAGGAGCTGGTTGAGGACGGTGTGGAGGATCTTCCAGATGTCGACCCTCGTTGTTCGCTCGTGGTGGACTCTGGGAGAGCTTGGCACTCATTGTCCGAGGAGACACTCTGGATGCTGCTGGTCTGAGAGATGGGCATTTTCACTCTGAGCTCAGGAACTGGTTGCTGGTCCTCAGAGGGAATGGTGGCCTGCTGGTGAAGTACAAAGTGACCTGATGGGGTGTGATCATCTTGCAGAGTCACTGGACTTTCTAAGTTTACATCCATTGTGTCGTCATCGCTCATGCTCTCGCTGTAGCTCTTATATTTATTGCCAGTAAAGTTCATTTTAGGCTTAGTAGAAGTGGGTTTGATCTTTAGCCCTTTGCAGGACAGCCCAGTAGATCTTCCTGAATGGGGCTTGCTGGATTTCATAGGCAACTTCTCTCCAAGTTTCACAGGGGTGGAGCACTTGCTCTTCTTCCTGGGCCGGTACTTGTAGTCAGGATAGTCAGCCATGTGCTTTAGACGCAACCTTTCAGCCTCTTTGATGAAGGGTATCTTCTCATAATCAGGCAGTAGTTTCCAGCGCTTTCCGAGGCGCTTTGAAATCTCAGCATTGTGCATGTCAGGCCACTGCTCCATGATCTTCCGTCTCTCGATCTGGGACCAGACCATGAAAGCGTTCATTGGTCTCTTGATGTGCCCAGTTGGAGTTTTGCACCAGTTGGGGTCTTTTTTCGAAGGTACATGTCCAAACACCTCAGCATCGTCCTCTGCTGCCAGTCCCGCAAAGACCTCTCTGGTAGAATTGCCATCCATGACTGATGAGTATTTGTGGGTCCTTTGCTGAACCATGATGCAGCGCTGAGATCTATTCAGTAGGTTCCCTAGAGTCATCCATGAGGAGACACTCTAAGATGCAGCAGCTCATCAATTCCTGCCTTTATCCTGAAACAAATGCAGACACTTAGAAACTTGTTCATCTGTTAAATATATTACGTTTCTACAATATATAGTAGAAACTTTATTTCCTGTAAAGCTGCTTTGGAGAGATTTGTATCATAAAAAGTGCTATACAGATAAACTTGAATTGCAAAATACAGCGTTGTTTTGAAAGGATGGAATGTAACCTTTTCAATGGATAATGGCATAGGTCTTTAAATGTAGTCATTTAAACATGTTATAGATATAGTTGTAGATATGTACAGTGTTTTTATATTACGTATTAAAAAATATATTAAAATGTAGCACTTACAATGAAAAACGAAGAGAGCTTCTTGCTTACTATGCACTATATGACTTGTTCTCCTCACATAAGCATCTCCCCGCTGTTGCAGTTGTGGTGGAAGTCAAAAAAAGCTGTCCAACGTCTGCCTGCTGTTTAATCACTCTTGTCCTGCATGCGAACCTTCTCTATCCTCTCAGTCACTCTCTCTATCCTCGTCTGCCGTTTCTCCTCCCTGCTCCCTCTTTGTAGAGACGTCTGCCCCCCCCTCCGTCTGCTGTTTTATAAACCCACACTGTAAACAGCTCAACCTTACCAGACACAGTCTCCTCCCCTTCCACCCACCGCTCTCAGTGTGTGTTTGTGTGCGTGTGGGTGTGTTAGTGTCAAGGATGGGGGGGTGAAAGTTTCCATGCAGTGAGGCACAGCTACAGCGGATGGAAAGAGAGAGAGAAAAGATGCTAACTGAGGAGGTGTTAAATGCTACAAGCAAAAACTTAAATTAGGACAAGACCTTCAAGGCAGTCTGGCACATGTAAAAACATGTATTCATGAGTTTGTTTCTTAATGCTCAAAACTGAAACCAGCACACTTTGCAGGGTTGTATTCAATGTATATTTTTTAGATGTAGTATTTTTGTTGTTTGTTTGTTTTCCCAAATATAAACCTCAGTTTTTCCGTTTTCAAGAAATCTATTTTTTTGTGTGTGTGTGATTTGATATTATGTTGTATTTTTAATTTATGCGTGCTTACTTCCCTTATTTATATGGAGATTTAATTTGACACTGTTAAATAGCAAATTAAAAAAAAAAATCTTAAACTAAATATCAATTTTTATATTCTTCATTATACTCTTTGAAAACCATTGATTTCAGTTTTTTGTGGTATTTTTATTTATTCAGACATATTCGTATCATTTTAATATCTGCAATTTAGTGGATATTATCTGTTAAATGAAAAGTAATAAGAATTGTAATATCATTGGAACAATCTTACAATTAATGTTTCTCAAGAAACAACTGAAAACACATTTCTTCCATGAGGATAAATATATATATATATATGCTCTTATCTTCCCTTAATATCCTGTCCTAGCTTTAGTTGTTTTGAATGATGACTGAAAACATGTATAATAGACTTCTGATGTTTACTACCGTCTTATGATGAATCGCTTGTTGTTGTTCTCAACTGTTAGTCGCTTTGAATAAAAGTGTCTGCCAAATGAATAAATGCAAATGTAAATTTTACAATGCAATCTAGATCGTTTCACTGCAGTACATGCAACTCAAGGTTTTTACGAAGCCGTCCTTTTATATTACATGAAAATAAACATGTATCATCACTAAAACATCATGGATTAGATGCTTGTGATGGATTGATGGCTGAATGGACATGGACAAAGACATAAATTAGCTGCAATCTATATTTTTCTTAATCTTGGACACTGACGCAGTGGGCATTATCTTTTTCAAGTGGCTTCACACATCAATTTCATCTGTAATGTAAAATGTTAATTAAGGAGCACGGGGAATAAAGAACATCTAATAAGCGTGCCTTCAGACTCTGAACATTAAACGAGAAGATCTGAAAGCATCTGCAACTGTCCTGGCATGACATCATTACATCTTGACGAAACTGGCGATTAGAATGAGCTATCATCATCTGAATAGATACAGCCACTAATGCTTCAGTGAAATATGTCAGCCGATCCATATAGTCAGTGTCACTGCATCAATACGCCATTGCATCGATACATGCTGAAATGCCCCAAAACAGTTAATTAAAGCAGACTGTCACTAAAGTGCCAATAATGGTAATACACATTTAGTAATCAATGAAGGGCGGTCGTCAGAACCCGGGATCTGAAGTGCAAGCTTGCATTTCTCTGGGTATTTCCATATAATGGGCAACTGTCCAAAATCTTGTCTGCCAAATTATATATTCCCATATAGTCATGCATCGGTCGACTCATGTAATTCTGATATAGGTGTGCGGACCAGGTTTTCTTGTTCTCTGAATCAGCAAAAAAATCAAATCCAATTACAGATATGTTTGCACGGCCTATTGTGTCAAGTTCATAGTGAACATCAGTCTATTGAAGCCTCTTAACAGTGTCAATATGTCCTCCAGCACTTAACGTAATGATCTGGGCCACATCATGGTGTGTCAGGCGTATTCATTTGACAAATAAAACTGGCATTAGTCTGACGCTAGCGAGCAGAGGCGGGGGTGTTAAAGAAAAAAGGACAACAACGCTATCACCCACCGACCTAGTTCAGGCCCTGGCCAAATCCCTGGCCAGACCTAGACACATCGTCTAATTACAGAACAGGAAGAAAAGGGAGGATTGGACCCCCTGAGCAGGATGGGTGTCTGTCTGGCTGATAAGGACTGTGCCTCCTCCTCTTCTGCACCCGTCCCGGGCAAGCGAGTGTTAGAGTGGGACACAGATAGATCATCTTTCAGGGATTAGTGGGCAGAGGAGGAGGGCAATGCCTGAGCTCAGTGCTGCTCTAGTTTCGGGGGAAGAGGGAGCAGTGATGCCACTGCTGTGCTGAATGAACATGGGCGACATATGCTGGACCACCTTATAACACCTTTTTACATTCTTTGTTTTCAGGCAGCTAGTTTTGCCCAGTCTATCAGCCGCTGTGAAAGGTGACGGGTAAAATGGTTGTGTTTACATAAAATGCTTTTCTTGAAGAACTTTGCAATTTTGTATATATATATCATTATGTTGGATATATGTTTTTTATAGTATTGTTTAATTAATGTAAAAAGTAATGGTCAAATTCCACCCAAATATATACTGAAGTTTAGAAGTCTGGGGTCATTAAAATCTTTCGGTATTTAAAAAAAAAGAAAAAAGAAAGTAATTCACTGGTAATTTGAAAAAACAAAAAATCTGTGATAATGCGAAATATCATTACAGTTTCTATTCAAATATATTAAACAAATATTATTTTTGTGGTGACCGTTTTAAAAAAAAAGAGGAAGTTCAAATAGATTTGCATAAATTGTTTATTGAGTCATTTATGGTCCGTTTAAATCAGTTTGATTATTATTTTTGTATAGTTATGGCAGGTTCATAGTTAATTATACACATCTTACCTGGTTTAAGACTCCCAGGTTGCTCTTGTTCTTTATGGTAGAAGTCTACAGTGGATTTGCAGTTTATTTTATTTATTTATGTATTTTTGTTTTTGTTTATTCGTTTTATTTATAGTTTTGTTGTTTGGTTTTTATTTATATTTATTTTATTTTATTGTAATTATTTATATATTTATATGTATTTTATTAGTGTTTTTAATTTAATTTTATATTTGTATTTATTTATTTAGGTCTGGTGGCCATAATTAACTTTTTTTTTTTTTTGTATGGTTTATAAAAAAATGTATTGTTTGTTTATATACTGTTCATTTATTTATTTATTTTAAGTGTTTTCACTCAGTCTGTGATCTGGCCTCTTTTTGGAGTACTTTGTTTCTGTAAGGTTCAACTCTATTTGAACTCTCGTTGAACACTGATGACACATAAGCATCCCGCTCCATGGTCAGTGGTGGTCCAGCAGAGGGGTGTATGTTTGCTTCTGCCTGTGTTTGTTTTGGGACTTGAGAGATTACGCATTACATCCTTGCTTGCACTGGCAGACACAAGTCAGAGATTTTAGCCCGTCTAACCCCCTCCTCCTTTCCTGTGCTGGTAACCTTTGGCCTTTGTCAGACAGCGGCAAGAGAAATGAACGTGAACTCCTACTCTCCCAGACTACAACCCCTGACCTGTTTAAGACTGCTCCCCTGCCCCCCTCTGCCATTCATTTCTGAGAATAGAAACTTGAACTGAGATGACAGATTAGTGTGGAGTGTATAAATCTAATCTCCCCAGAGGAGAAAAGATGAATATTCCTGATTGTTCCAAAACCCAAGTCAATATCATGCAAGCAAACACATGCAAGTTCCTCATTTTAGTTGGTTTACTATATAGAGTCTGATTAAACAGTCATAATCCATGATGCAAACAGACAGTAACTCCCTTCACAAAATAGCTGTTTTTGATGTGATTCCACTATGGTGCAAAAACTTTGTTAACATCACCAGAGCTTGTAGCTTTAGAAACTCAGTAGGACATGTTTCATCTGCACATCAGATGGAAATGTTCACCGCTATCCTGTATTGAGTTTTATAAGAATAAGTCCACCCACTCAACACAGGAAGATCCTCGCTCTACTGCTGCCCCCCTTCTTCTGTCCAATCACAGGCCAGGATTCGTAGGGTCAAGTATCTCCTAAGGGGTCAATAACTAAGTGGGGCCATAGAATGAGATAAATAAAGGGGACCCGGTCTATGTGCATTGGCAGTGACAGGCCAGGGCCTTAAAAGGTTGCATCTGAGCACTCTAGAGAATCATGTCTCCCCCATGAACTTTTAACCATCATAGCCCACCCTTACTGTTTCCTTATTCATGAGAGAGGGGCTTTCTTAATATTCAACCAGTGTTATTCTTAAAGGCATAGTTCACCCAAAAATGTTAATTCTGCCATTTCACCATGGTAGTAGGGTTTTTTTCACCCCTAGTACCCGCGTTTTTATCAGTCTGTTGGTTGAATTCGTCAAATTAATAGTTCGTTTGTAGTCAGTTTCTGTAGTGTTATTTTAATGAGAAATGTCCAGGGCGCGTTATTGCATCAAAATGCACTTTCTCTTGCCAACGTGTGCATGCTCAGAAACATAAATAAGCGCATATGAAATAAATCAGTATTTACATAGCATAATAGCAGTAAATGTATATCTTTCACAAAAGTGTCCCTTAAATTCACATCTACTGTCCCGCAAAACATCTATTGTCGGGTGGTCACCCTTCACCATGGACATTTTTAACAGTTTTTAACAATTAGAAGCCAAGTAGAAAATAGAGGTGTCAGGTGAAAGGAAAATAAATATGTAGAGTTTACGTATCGTTCCTTAACAAATCACAAGCTTGGCTTTGGTATTGTCAGAGAAGGGCACACCATAGTAGCAGAACTTTAGAGTGAAGGTTAGGACAGGGTACATGCTGTTCTGCTATGATCCAAACTCCCCAACTCTATCATTATGAGCATAACACTCCTGACATTTGTTATCCTCCTCTGTCTGGGTCTCAGGCACTGAACCTCCACATGTTTTGGCACCTCTCTGCATCAGAGTTGCGCACATCGCATGCACATCTTTTGTGCATACGTTTGAAGCCCCTTTTTAGTCTTTTGATAGATTTTCAAGACAAATATAATTTTCTCAGGGAGTAAACATAATGGAAACATGTTAATCAAAGCATTAGACAGGATTTGCAGATTATTATCGACTGATGTAACTCACCGGTTCACTTGACAAGCACAGTAAAAAATGTTTATCATGGCCAATATGATTTTCTTTTGAGCGCAGCTCCATGACATCTGTCTCTTCATAGCCAACGAAAATAATCAGCGTAATATCAGCAGGAAATTTGTTTTTCCTTAGGAACAATCTGTTCCAGATGAGCAACATGCTGTGGGATACGAGCTGTATTTTATTGAATTAGACTGTGTGGAAGACTAAAATCTTTCTGTGGCAGCATCCTGAAGTATTGCGCTTCACTTAATGGGGTCTTCATCATTATTTCAATCACTGCTGTAGTAAACTGCAATTCCCAAGGTTATAAGCAGAGAGCAAATGAGGTTGCATCTCTTTCCAAGCCTTATTAATAAATCTGCCTGGTCCCTGGCAGACACTCTTTGACGAAGGATAAAAGAGTCTCTTACGCCTCGAATGAAACGTATGTTCTAGATAGCTGTAGAGAATAAAGTTTTCCTGTTGGTGTATACCTCAGTAATAAGTCTGAAGAAGATTACAGACTAAATTTGTTTCTTGCTATAGAGCATATTCACTACATGATTAGAAAGTTTTTAGTTTTCTAGTGATTTTGTTAACATGTTTTCTTCTCCGTTTAGCTGGGTATGTGTCAATGTCATCAAGACTTGCCGGCAGCTACGACAAATGCTAACCTTTTTTTCTGATGCAGTAAACATTGGAGATGACAATCTTCCTTCCTGTACCAATTACTTCCTGCCTGCAAGGCAGGTTGAACCAATAGCATTGTGATATTTTGATCATGGAAGTGGGGTGAAGGAGCACTAGCCTCTCTGCCCTGTGGGACCCTCTGCACCTGTACTGCGTCACGCTCTTGATCTCTCTCCAAAAATCCAAATGAGCCACGCCACGGTTCCCCAGCCTGCACCCTTTCTGCTGATGTGTGACATCTGGCTCTTTACGGGAATGTTTCATTCACTAAAGACTCTTCCGCGCCGCAGCCTTCGGCACAGCGTGTAAATGCTGAGCGCTGAATTATGTTATAGCGAATGGAATGCTGCAAGTAGAAAATAGCTTTTTCTCTGGTCCTACAGTTTTTATTCTGCAAATCGTTTACATCACAATACAACACATAACTAACAATAACCATAAAACAGTAATGTTTAATTTACTTTCATGAAAATAGCATTTCTTTAATATTTGAGACTCAAAAAGGTTTCTAAACTGGAAAATGCAGATGTATTTTTACAATGGACCACAGATGTTGTCAGTAAAGCCAGCCCAGTCTCATGAAAATGGATATAAATAGTACGCCAAATAAAAATGAAAACTTATACGGAAAAATAGATTTTGGCATATATTTTTGCATGCATATAATACACAATTATCACATACGTATGATACGCATCAACCCCAAAAACCTAATCCCACCCAAAGCCTAGCATAAACATGCCTAAGTCCATTTTTGCAAATCTGTACCATGAGTTGAGATTCATGAGATCGGGTAGGCAAAGCATAGGCAAAGTTGTAATTGACCTGCAACATTTCTTCAAAATGAAAAGGATAAGATTAGTTTATTTATGAGGTTATACAGCACATTAAATCCATAAAAAGGAAATGTGCTATAGATTTAACTGCTATCTAAATGAAACATGCATAGTCCCTAGTTCCTTCCTCTCACTTATTCTAGATAGGTGCCTTTCATTTTCCAGTTCCTTTGGGTTCATCTGTATCTCAGCACATTAAAATCCAGCACCAGCCTCCAGCCTTGACGGCCCTGACAGCAAAATCACAGTCTCCCCCATCAGACACCATTACATGGGAAATGGCAGTCGCGGGGGAAAAAAGAGAGGCAATTTACAGCCGTTTAAATGCAAGACACAGTCCTGGCTCTGGGGCTTTTCTTACACTGACTTCTCAGAAAGGAGCCATAGATCTGGAGCAGACAGACAGCACGCACAGACTGGGCTATAAGTAAGTATAAAGGGGTAATGATGATAACCTCTGACTGAGAGTGATGAGCAAAGAGAAGTGCAGGCGATCTCCTTATTTGAACCTGCGGGGACAGGGAGAGAGAGGACTGGGGTTGGTGAGATCCTCCAGGCGGTAAACCATGTGGATAACTTTGATGATGGTGGTTCGATATGTGTTGCCTAACATTCAGTTAAGGGTTCTGGTGATGTAATTTCTGCACCAAGCTAAATTATGGCTTTTTTCAAGCCTGTTTTCAGAACTTTTTCTGCCTTACATTGGTGAGATGTACAGATAGTCCAAACACAAGCAGCAACACCGTAACAAAATGATTTGTTGAAATACGTTTTATAAAAAAAAACGTATTTTCAGTGTTTCTGCTTGTTAATTGCTGATTCTGTATCATTATGAAATATTTTAGCAGTTTGGAATCTGGAAGTAGGATGTCATCTGGGTAATTTTCACTCATACAGTATATAAAATTCTGTGAATTTGGACTTCGTACTCTTCGACCATGTAAAGTCAATTTTGAGAATTGTTTGTAAACCCATTATAAACGTTAGAAATGCATTGCTAAAACATATTGCAAAGACTGTGAACTATATAATAGTTGATTTTCATGAGCAGGATTTATTGGGAGAGTCTAAATCGGAGCTCTGTGACGCAATGGAGCCACCGTTTCAGCACCGCTAGCGGACACGCCCCCAGCATTTGACAGCAGAGAGGCTTTTTTTTTCAAGATTTTGATAGCTTATTTTATTTACTTCGCATTTAAATTTGGCTGGATAATTAATAACACATTTTTTCTGTGGTGTGACAAACTCAGAACATACAATTAATTTTATATTGACTTTAAAGTCCGTGTGAACTGGAAGTTTGCGATCGATTTTACTTTTCCCCATTTTTATGTACTTCTGAGCAAAACAGAATTTTGAAAGAGATAAACAGAAGGTGTGGCTTGTTTTTTATACTTTAAATTGATTGGATGTGGTAAAGTAGGCGTTTAATTCAGAAATTAACACTGACAGTTGGAGGGGCGTGGTTAATGATGTCATGCTCATGCCCAAGCCGTCAAACTGACATCATCAGAAAAGGCCCTTCATTTTAGAGGGGAGGAGCATTTTTATATTTGGATTAAAGTTTACAAAGGCAAACAGTTTTAATTTTGTGGACTTGCATGGATAAATTGTTCACCACAAAAATACCAATGTGAGCTAACTAAATAAATATAGTCCATTTTGATGTCACTGATTTAAAGGTGCCATAGAATGGAAAACTGAATTTACTTTGGCATGGTTGAATAATAACAGTTCAGTACACGGGCATAACATACTTCTTATATAAATCAAGTGTTTACATAGATTTGTGTGTAATCTGTGTTCATCTGATACAGGCTCAAACATATAAGGTTGAATCCCTAATCCCTCCAGTATTCACGCTGGACAGTAGAAATCTGTTTGTGCTACTGAAATGAGCAACGCTGAGAAACAGCCAATCAGAGCAGACCTCCTCATTAATATTCATGAACCTTCCAAATAAGGCAAAAACAGACGGTTTCATTCAAGGGTCAAATTCTAGGGTTGTAAATGGACCTGTAAAACCATTTCTGGGCATTTTATCCACTTATCTAAGCTACATACCTTCTATGTACATATCAGACAACAATTAAAAATATTCTCTCAAAGCATTCTATGGCACCTTTAATGATTCACTCATTCAGTTTATGAATTAATCAGTGAATCAATGGATTCATTTAAAAATCATTTACTCCACTCGTTCAACTTTAATAAGTCATTGAATCAACTGATTTTTTTTTTAAAAACACCAATTTATTCAGGAACAGCTCTTCCTTAACTTAATCACAATTAGAGCGCTTTATTCAAATTTTTGTGATGAATTTTAGACCAAATTTTCACTAATTTTGTATGAAATTAAGCATTAAAATATAGAGCCGAGAGTTGTACAGTGGACATTAAATTTAGTAGCTCTTAAAAGCACCTCATGTGCTCACAAATTTAGAGAGATTTTGCAGCTGCAGATTCTATGTGGCCTGTTATTTCAGCAGTCTTGATATTACTAAGACTAGACGTTATGTTTGACATGAGGATATCACATGTTCCATCAAGGTAATTCACTGACTCCCACATTGAAAGTGAATGCACGAGGCCAGCTGTGTATCTGACTATATTAACATCACCATTAAGAACCACAGCTCAGAACAGCTGAAGCAAGATGAGAAGAAGCATCTTCGCTTTTTATATCTGCCAACCTTCTCAATTGAATGCCAGGAGTACAGGAATTATTAGATGGGTTGTCTATTGAGCAGTGATTTATTAGGCCCTCAGACATGGAAAACCCAATTAATGTAAATACAATATAAGTGCCAGACAGACTGGTATGAAATCCTTTTTAAATCGTCCGTGATCATGAAATTAATTTGACTTGCCTTGACATGTGTATCTCTAAATACCTGCAGTATACACCCTAATCTCAATGGCTATCTCCAGGGAACTGCATTTTAATTTCATGGGTATAATGCTAATTTGCTGAGGAGTGAAGGGGGGCAGGCGAACGGGAGAGGAGGCGAGGATAGATACAAAAATGGCCATGTCTAATCCTTCATCCTTTTTTCTGATGGCCAAGTTATTTAGGCACTGTTCCTCTGCATGCATATTTTTACAGCCATTAAAATGAGACAAAAAATTGTGTATTATCATTGCTTCCAAGCTGTGCAGGCTTAGGATTTACACACTGTAGGTTCACGCTTGGCACTTTATTACGATCATCAATTTCTCCAAATATGATGCGCTCTTATGTTGGGCCAAGAGACAAAATGATGAAAGCGCGGACCACTGTCTAGAGCACATATTTACTCACAGTTATCTTGAAACGCACACATACAAAAAGAATTGTAAGAGATTATCCACCAGCATTCGTCCCGTTAGAAAACGGGCCTCCTTTCTGCATCTTCTGGAATCAGCTCGTTTGAGCTCATTAATGAATTCAGAAACGTCAAGCAACAAACCAAAGTGGACGGTTCTGACAACTCGCAGCCGCGTCGTCTTCGGAGCTGGCTGGCATGCGCCGGGACGGCTCTTTGATGCCACTATTGTAAACATCTGTTTGGTCTCATGGGAGACTGATGTTCAGCGTGGGTACCCCTCCAGAGGAATTAGCCGTTCCCGCCTATTGTTTTCTTGGAAACAGAGCATTAATTATTTATCAGCGCTTCTATTGAAAGTATTTGATGTGCCACCCAATTTTAATAATGGAAAAGTACAAAATGTGGCTTGGTGTGAATTGAAACTTCAAGTGATGGTTCAGCCAAAAATGAAAACTCAGTAATTGTTTACTGACCCTCATGCCATTCCAAACTTTTCTTTGTTCTGTGGAAATAAAGTATTTTGAACAATGCTGAAAACGAAATAACATTTAATCGCATTGACATTTACAGTAAAAACAACTCACACGTTTCTCTATATATCCTAATTTATGTTCCACAGAGTAAAATAAGTCATACAGGTTTCGAATAGCATTATGAATTATCCTTTTAAAGAAAAGCAGAGAAATTGGAGCTTCTATGACTCCTATTTAGCTGAAGTAGCTTCATTTTCAGCCTAGTTATAATTTACAATCAATGAACGTTAAAAGCATCATTAAAGCA
The DNA here is from genome assembly GCA_032275025.1 of Enteromius treurensis. NCBI lineage: Eukaryota > Metazoa > Chordata > Actinopteri > Cypriniformes > Cyprinidae > Enteromius > Enteromius treurensis. The sequence continues at coordinate 15,853,247 of JAUCMU010000013.1, forward strand.
ATGCATTGTCCTTGGTAGAGCTCCAAAAGTTTTCTGTGCCAAGACACAGCATGCATCATGGGAAGCTGATCACTGGTATATAAGCTGCATGTTTTGAGGTAGACCATTTTATCTGCCTGTTGTTTTGCACTTAGCTTTCAGTTTAGGGTTTCTAAGATGATCCGAGAGCAGTAGCATCCTCTGCTTTCTTTCAGATTACTTTCTTCCTTTCCTTTTGAAATTCTTCTGTTCTCCCTTCACCCCTTTCTTCCCGCAGAACTTCAGCTGTTAAGTGATACAGTGCCCAAATCAGTACAGAAACACATGCCTGCTGCAGGCTCTCCACAAACACACGCAGCTTAGTCCCCACACGTTCATACAGTATAGAAAAGTGACTTTAAAAGAACGTTTCATGTTGGTCTAAACCTGTATGACTTGTGTGTTTTCATGTAATGAACGTATCATTTTTTTTGGACCTCATTGACTTTCATTGTATGGGCAAAAACGTTCTCCAGAATATATTTTGTGTTCATACGGATTCATTTTAAGGTGAACTACTTTCAGTGTCATCTTAGGGAGATTCTTGATGACAGAACAACATAAAATAATCTTTTTGCATATTTTGTTAAATATTCAAATTTTGCACAGAACTACCTGATGACATTTACGATCAGTTTTGGTTCACGTTGACATTCAACTTTGCATTTACTGGCAGTTTAAGCTTTTAATTGATTCCTTGATTGATTCTTTTTGATGGTCCTCATGCATTGTGAAAAGAATTAATTGATTCATCAGGTCAAAACTGACATCAGGAACGTTTCACCCTGTGTGAGCTCTTCCTGTGCAGTTCTTCTTATGTGTTGGTTATGTGGTCCCTCAGCTGGAGGCGTGTGGCGTTGCGTCAGAGACTCTTTATAAGCGGTAGGGTCCTGCGGTGTGTGTGGTGACCTGTGAAATGCCAGCGTCAGGGCGTGCAGATTAAGCACAACTGGAGCTCATGCTGAGCAGAGAGCTCTGATGTGAAGTTCAAGCTTGAGTTATGGCCAACTGGGCTCACACCTTATCTTGCCCACAAGATATCACACATATAGTAAACGTATACATAAAGTGGGCCCAAACAGTGTTTGAACACTTGAATCACACTGTCTGAATGTCATTCCAGTAGATACAATATAACATAGGAATAACAAGCGACATTTTCATCCAAATAATGCTTTTCTTAGAACTAACTCTTATGCTGATGATACATGGGGCAACTTTTTGAGCTATAAACAGACAAAGAGGGTACAGGGCCCATGACCAATCTGAAGTATCCAGATAGAATTTTTTGACCTATTCTCAGTGGAAAAGTGCCCATCAATACATCTCAAAAAAGTTGTGCCGCGTATCATTAGCCTTAGACATTTTTGCAGTTAAGTTTGACCAACTGGTTCTAAAGTGATTATCAATATATGTATGAGTACTGATGTTGTTTATTATATTTAACTGTGTACACAACAGAGTTAGATTTCAGATTAAGTGTTAGATGAAAATTAAACCTGAAAATGAGAAACGCTAACTACTAAAGAAAAAAATTATAAAACAGTGTAGAACTGATGTTACAATAACACATGGACATATTATTTACCAGAAAATGTCTATATATTTTTCTATGTTTAATAATTTCTTAGTGACACAAAAGGCACCGTTTTCACAGAATGACCCCCAAATACATTTGGAGGCACTGTATATTTAGAAGTGCAACACAGAGTATTCCAGCAGTGGTAAATTCTGCATTCCTATTGTAAGGGCTATAAACCTATCATAAGTGACACAACCACTGCAGTGCAGTTCCCATGCACACTCATGCTGACAGAGCACACCTGCAGTCAGCTTACTACACACTTGCACTTTTAAGAGGGACTTGTATTGCTTATAGTGTCGTGGCCCTTTTTGAAAAGTGCAGAACACATCGATAACATCAATAATCATGTTTTAGCTTAGATCTACCACCTTGTGCATTATCCACAGAAAAACAGTTATAAACATTTAAAAATCTAACCACTAATTAGAATAATGAGTCATAGACAAAGATTACAGTCTGCCCTTTTTCCCCTCGAAAGTGTGTGTAAATATGCTCATAACATTAAAAGAATTGATTTATTAGGATGCAAGAGTGTATTAGCCAAAGTGAGGATTGGCTCTAAAAGTAATGAGCTGGAAAATAGAGCCTCACCCAGAAAACCTTCCTTGATCTAATGGAAAATATGTCCCTGCTGCCTTTGACGTTTCCGGTAAGGTGAGGCCAGAGCTGCAGGTGGTAGAATGAGATGCAAGAGGGCAGTAGCGCTGGGCAGAAAGCCTATGCGCCTGAGGGGATGAAAAGACTCATGTGCACATGAAAGTACATGCATGCAGGCTGATATTTATGTCTCTGGATGTGTTTATGTGTGTATACTGTATGTAAAACATGGCTATATATGCCATTTTTGTTTGTCAGTCCACACTACTGCCAGGGTCTGCAGTTTGTCAAAGCCTTGCAGTCAGAAGCAAAAAAAACTTTCACTTTCTATAAAAAGGTAGTTTATAAGCAGGTAAGCCAAAGTAGGTCAGTTTTACTGCATCAAACAAACATAATAATTGTTGGTTCTGACTCTCATCAGTGTCGAATTGCTTTTGAGACACCCATTGGGAGCAGTGCTGCAGGAGACGTGGATCTGCTGAAATCGCTGATCAGCAGGGTGCATCTAAGGCAGAGCATGAAATCCTCTGATTGTGTACTGTTTGATATGAGCTGGATTTTATTTCGAGACCTTTTTATGTTGCTAAGCACTAAACGTCCACACACAAGCAATAGACAGACTTTTAATACAGTTCTGAGTTTATTTATCTAACCTCTGGAACATGTGTTTAAATCTGTAAATAGTGGGAACTTTCCATAGACTTCTATTACTTATACACCGACCAAATTTTATATTTTCATACTTCCTATTCCATAGCTTCCATACGTCCATTGCTTTTTTTTTTTCCTAATGGGGACAGCAGGCCAACATTTGGTCTTTACAGTGTAGCATATAAAAGCTACTTCTGTTGGGCAAGAAATACAGCAAACATTCAAGTATTTCTTGTACATTGAGGTTTTTTTCAAAATCAAAATTTAATCTCACATAAGGAAATTCAGTGGGAATAAATCATATTTTGAATTTGCTTTTATTTTATTAATTTTTTTCTATTTTAGGTCAGTTATTTGGTTTTTCTTCTAATATTTAATTAGTTTTATATTTTAATGTTTCATTTATACTTTATTTGATTTCAGCTCTATTTCAATGAAAAAAAAAAAAAAATTTTAATAATTTTAATAAACAATAGCAACACTGGTAAAAAGTGAGCATCACATGCCGAATAAAGCTAGACCAAAATGTAAGTTTGCTAAAATTACTAAAATAAATATTTGGCTGTTGGTAACATTATCCAATGATGTCAGCTTTAAAAGCAGCAGAAAAGTTCGCTCGCGTCTCAGGAGTTTTATTAAACAATAAAGACAAAGTTTTTTCTTTGTTATAACAACCACAATGCATCATTTGCAATTGGACCTGGAACATGCATTAGGAAAGTGCATAGGGTCAATTTTGATTTCTAGAATTACAATCCCCTGTTCGGCAAATTCGGTTTGTTATAATCCTTGATTTCTCAATGTTGTGTCTGGCCTTAGCAGACGATTATGACATCGCCACAGAAACAATATGCTAATCCATAAAACCCTTAATCTCATCTGCTAGATCATGAACGTCATATGAAAAATTGAATTGTACATAAAAGAAAACCAGTGCCTCTGTCTGCCCTTTATTGTTTTTTTTTTTCATTGTTTGAGTGGTTTGCACATAGAATCCATTCAAACCCAAATGGACTACATTCGTAGGAGCATTAAAAGGCTAAACCTCATCCATCTTAAGGATTAGGGCAATATGTAGTTAGGCTCAGATCGAATAATCAGTCATGTTAAGGCAAAATCCAGGCACAGTGCCACTAGCTGGACCTGACAGATTGCCCCAATGATTTGGATTGATGGAGTTGGCCGGTGATCTCTGGACCAAATGGCCAGGACTGGGGGGAGAGGTTTGCTTAATGGGATTTTTACTGGAGTTCACCTGGGGCCCGTACCAAGGACAAAGCAGTTTTGGGCACCAAAATGTAGTCGAGCTCTCAACTCACTTAAAGCAAAAATGAAAGATCCTAGCACATTTAATACAAATAGAAATTCATTTTTAACAAACAAGTTAGTTAGCACTCCCCTCCTCTGAGATATAAGCACACGTATGACATCTGTTTGTTAAGGGTTAAATGTGAACTGTCACCACACATCCCATAATCTCTTGTGGTACACACCGCTGAGCCTGCTGGGTGTGATTGATGATTGGAGCTCAGAAACCATAATATACACCGCTATACAGTGAAGTGTCAATTTACATATATTCATAAGATTAATGTGTTAATTAGCAAAAAGACACACGGGGAGCTCGTTAACCCCACCGCAAACACTTTTAGTTCTCGAGAGACTGCACACTTTTTACTGCCAGTCCCAGGTGTCCTGCTGCCAGACATGCTAGCATGTACGCTAGCCTGATAATTGACATTAAACACAGTAAATCTGTCACTGTAGAGCAGTTTCTGTGGGCTGAGTGTCTAATAAGCTTTGATTGTTCATCCAAATGGCAGAAATAACCAGCTTCGGCCAATTAAAGATCGCAAATGCAATCTAGGCTTGTAAGTTAAACAGTGTTACATAGCTTATTGGGCAGAGTGATTAGGGCCTCTGCGGTTGTGGTCCGCATAGGATCATCTGATCACTTTGACATCAGTGTGTCTGTTCAATATATTGATTCACTGTTTGTCAAGTTGCCTGTTTTGTTTCGCGGTTTTACTAAGTGTTTTTTTTTTTTTTTTTTACTTGAGATTTTACCCATACAGTATTATTAAAAGAAGAGATGTGCTTCATAGTTAATGAAACGTCTTTTATATACAATTTTTTTGCATATTCAACCTTTTTTCGCTGTATTATCTGTGTCTGCATTTTTGATGTTTAAAACAAACTCATGTAGGTTATGATTGTGTCGTATTTAAAATAATAATAATAATTAAACCATTTGGCCTACTTAAAAAAAAGAGCTGGCCATGATCCAAATTCTGTTATAGAAATTAGGAATATATAAAAATATTTTAGAAGTATATGTTGGTAGAGAAATGAAAGTATTTAAAATATTTAAAGAATCAAATAGGAACATGCGCTGTTGAATTAAGATGACTATTAATATGTGTCTTATTGTAATACCAGAGGTTTTATGTAGCAGAGATGGCCCACTCTTACATTACTGTTAAAAACTTTAGTGGTTCATGTATTTATTCAGCCATGATGCATCAATTATAAAAAACAATAAAAATAATATATATCTATTATATTCATCACAGAGTCCTGGAAAATAATACCTTTCAAAAGTGGCTAAATTACATATTTATTTATTGGCTAAAAGTTACCTAATTTTCCATCTTTTATTCAAAAGTTTAAAGCTGATAGCAGTGCATGAGTTGAACTAACTGCCTTAGATGTTACAGTATAACACATCTGCTGAAGCCTTGAAGTCAGTTCTTTCTAATATGAAAAGAGTTTAGTTTGCACTTCAGCCATAATAGTTATTTCTCTGTCTCTCGCTTGTTTAGCAGATGTTCCATCGCTCCATCACTGTTCATTACAGCAGTACACCCAATGCTAGCACCTTTTTCCAAACAGATTTTTTCCCTTCTTCCGTCCTACCCTTTTTGCCACCCCCTCTTTTCTCTCACTTCATCTTGTCTTACCATAGCGCCTTTGAATAGCAGCCCGCTTCAAATCCCATGCCATTCACTTATCCCTGAATAAATATCACTGCCATGCAGCATAGTAATTACAATGCACTTCCATGTTAAAAGCCTAGTGTGGCAGAACTGGGAAATTGTGGCTCATTTCTGTAAGCCATGATAGAGCAGCTAATCAAAAAAAAAAAGAAGAAAAAAAAATCTGATTGAATGCAGCATTCTGAGGCAGAGCCTATGATCCTGGTCTGGTACATTCAGTGAGCGAGAGATATGGAGGAACAGAGAGCAGCTCTTCACACCTGAGGGCGCAGAGCGAGCAGCCTGGCCAATCAATTTTGTTTATTTACATTTAGAGCCGTTATTACAGAACAAATATTTCTCAGGTCTCGTTATCGGGATAAATGTACACACAAACATATGTATATGGATCTTAAATGTAAGTAAAGTGTCTAATTTTAAGGTTTCAAGTAAGTTTTTAAAGAATAAAATGTCAACATTTGGGTGCCTTTGTCACTTAGTGTAACACCTTTGCTTATTCTGACCTATACATATAAAAACATATAAAACAATATACAAGCATATTACATCTTATTGGGTTTTAGTGACGTGCAAACCTAGGCTAGTTGAAAACGTAAAAATAAAACAGTATTTGGGGTAAAAGTAAGTAGTCTTTTAATATGTTATAAATTGAAAAATGTGTCATAAATTATCCAAGATTGTTACACTGTGTCCACTGTGAATTAGGGAAAGATTTATTATATTAATTTTTTGCTCAGGAAAAAAAAAGAAATTATGCAATTCAATTAAACAGAAAACTTTTTATGTTATAAAGCTGTATTACACTTTTTTATCATCTTTAAATCATGTATATACATATTCTGAAGATATTCTTGAGATTTAAAATATTATAATAGATCAAATCTGGTGCTTCGAAGTCAATGCTACAGTAGTCAATGTTTTAGATTTTAAAGGTCTTTAAATATTACCCTTGAGAAATCTCTTACCCTTTAATACCACATCAAGGACAGTGGGGTGTGAATTGCTTTAAGCTGCACCTAACAATTGTTGAATAAAAAGAGTTAAATGTTGCTGATGTATAATAAAACAAAGGAATTGAAATCGCTGCCTCTTCCTGTCAGATGAAGAAGTAAACACAAAGCTAAAGTCTCTTTGAATTCACTCTGTTTCAGGGAAATGGGCAGACAGCCTGCTGCCAAGATTTTGTCAGCCATCTGCAGTCTGTGGTATCTGAATCTGAATGCAAAATAATCAAGTTGAGGACAGGTGCTGGGGTAAGCACTTTTTTTAAGGCTCATCTAAAAAGCATTTATAAAGTATTCCATTTCCATCCCTGTTGTTGTGTGTTTGGTTGATTTAGCCAGGTAAAGGAAAGGCTGGGTTCTCTGAGAAAAGAAAAGTTCTTTTTATGATTTTTTTTATTTAATCGGTTCAAAGTCAATTGAGATTTTATTTTGTTCTATTTCTCACTATAAATAAAATAACAAGGCCTGTAATAATATCTCTCAGGAAAAATCTGAAGTGAAAATAAGGCTTATGATTTTTTTCCCCCCAATAGTCTCTTTATCTACTCAAATCAGCCTAAATTTTACACCCCACAGCATTCGTTCTCGGCACATTACAGTCGTCTGGTTTGCCTGAATAATTCATGAGATATCTGGGGAGGCAAACCTCATAGCTAGACGGTACCCATCGCAGTATGACATGAAAACAGAAGAAAATGGAAGTTAAAAAATCTCATCTCCACACATTTCCCCCACCACCAATATATAGGTAATAATTTGGTAATAACTTTATTTTAACATTCATTAATAGGCCACTAAAACAATCACAAAATTTAAATAATATTGTTTGTGTGTGTGTGTGTGTGCTTCTGGTCAAATCTAATTGGCTTTTAAGTGTCTTGGCAAAGAACCAAACCAACTATAATTTTACAAATACTTCTATTGTGCCTCAACGTGTAGTTTTAATACTTTTAAATGAGAGTTAACGTCATAATATCTGGTGTATTTATATGTGTGGTGTGGTTATGGTGTTACTTTTAATCTACTGAGGTGTTACAGTGTGTGTGTGTGTGTGTGTAAGCTTCGGTGCTACATTTTCAGAAAGCTTATGTGAAAAGCTAGGACACTTTCTGATTGCGTTTGACTGTATTTTTTTCCTGCACCAGGAAACATTCACTCATTACCTCTGTCTTGAGTAGGTGAAAATGTGCTTGTTGTGGTTTGCCCTTTTTAATTCCAAAAAATCTAAGAGTGTGAGGCTGCGTGGGAGGACATGTGTGTTTGCGCAAAGATGTGTTTGCAAATGTGTGAAATTCAAGGGTGTACTTATTATTTAAAACCTCAGTGAGTCATACTTATGACACAGATGTTAGTCTTGTGAATTCTCCCACTCCTTGCCACTGCTTACTCTCTCTTCCCTCTCTTTCTCTCACCGTTGTCATGGAGTCCTGGTCAACACCCTCTCCCAGTCTGAGAAAAGTCTTGTGAAGCATCAGTTGTTCAGACTCACGGACTTGCGATCAGTCAGCCAGAAACAGAAACAGGAGTGAGCAGACAGAATCAAGATGGCAGGGTTCCAAGTATCAGCCTTCTCCTCCTCCTTTAAAACGGGCATTGCCCCTTCCCCTTCTCCGTCTGCTCCCCGCTCCTTCCCCCTCCATTTCCCTGCAGCCAAAAGTGGGGAGACGAGGGGGGATTTGGAAAGGAATTGGGGCAGATAGATTGTGAAAACCATGACAGCTGGAGCAGACCCTGGGAGGTTCCATCTTGTTAATCTATGCAGTGTTTCACTCACCTAATTGTTCCCATTTCGGTCTGATCAGCAAAATAGCTGTTCAGATATTGAATGCACTGCGAAGCTTCTGCTGTCTTTATTGAGCAAGTGCTGTCTTTAAAGGTGAACTGTTAACCGCAAAATGTACTCCCCAGAGCTGGGTGCGCACATGTGGTGTGCCATCACAGTGTGCTGAACTCCCCCAGCCCACACGGCACATTACTTAAGAAACAATATGCATCGGGGTCAGAAGTACACTGTGAATGGCAATCCCGAATTTCAATTGTTTTATATACGCACAGTCGCACACACATATATGTAAGTCACTATAAAAAAAAAAACTATATATATATATGTATATGTATATGTATGTGTGTATGTGGGTGTGTTTTTTACTGTGGCTGTTAATTACTAATATTGGTCAGGTCTGTTCTCACTCACTGTGCTTGTTTTGAAACATTATACACCTAAAAATGAAACTTCTGTCATTGACTACTGTCCTTCATGTCATTTCAAATCCATAAGACCTGTTCATTTTCAGAGCACAAATTAAGATATTTTTGTTAAACTGTAGATTTGTATTAGTTGGGGTTACTTAAAAACAAGCATGCAAACCGATTGCCTTAAAAAAAGTAAAGTGAATTAGGAATAGTATTTGTACTGACAAATGCTTAGTTAGTATAGTTTACTTATACGAGAGTTCTAGTGACCAAAATAGAACTGTAGGGGGTACTGGATACTTTACTCTAGGTTTACTCTTGACTTAAGCTGCCTTCACGTCATGTCGTAATTCCGAGATGACAACAGGTGACTTTCTTCTCCATCTAAATGATGTGTTTCTATGGCAAACATTTCAACGCCAAAGCCTGCACGTGCTCCTGAATTCATAATTACAACCTGTGAACTTATAATGGTGTGAACTGACTCCCAGAGTGCATTGCAACAGAATGAATTATACAATTTCCTTGTTTTGCAGTTTTCATTGCTGCCTTGTGTCAGTAGTAACATAACAAAAAGAGTAAATAAAATGATTATTGTTACAATTAATAAAGATAAATAAAAATATATAATTGTTGTTACCAAGTCCGTATATGACTTGAGCATTTCCCCCCAATTATGTAAGAATTATATCATCCCGATTAAAAGCTTCTCAAGGTGTTTATGAAAAACAATGAAACTGTAAAAGAATGTTAATAAACACACCATGAGTATACGCTAATGACATAATTAGAAGATAAGTCACCTTCTTAAAGCAACCGATTTATTGCTTTCCTTTCCTTAAAATCCAATAACTGATTTCATATTGCATTGCTGCATTGATAAAAAGAAAATTATGATAATATACACAAAGTTCCACGTAGCCCAACAAAGGGAAGGCTAACGAGTTAAAAAAAGTATACATTTTAAAAAAGTCTTAAGTGGATTATGAGATGATCTCAGAATGAATATTTCAGTTGTATTGAGAATTCAACATTCAAGATTCTATTTATTCTTTCATTCTTTTCTTCTTCTTCTGTTGTTAGCAACATATTAATGCATTGCTGCCTTCACTGGTTCATTGATGCTATTGGTTCTTTTAGGTGAACAATTCCTTTAATTAAGTCATCAGTAGTTCAACTTTCATTTTAGGATGCTCACAACAATCTTACAAATGATTCCTGTTCTTTAAGTGTGCATTATACAATTCAATGCTGTGATGACCTTGTTCTTCCCTGTGGACCATCCTCCATTACTGCAGCTCAAACTGTTTGTTTTTAGTCCTGTTATGGGCTCTCTGGGGGTTCATAGTGCTAACCTCACTGTGAAGCTGCGTGAAGACCAGAAGTCCAAAGATTCATGACCTTAACCAAGTGCTTACGCAGTAAACCTCAACCCAGCAAGTATGTGAGGTCAAAGATCAAAACAGATGTGGCAAGAAAGAACAGACCTGAACGGTATTAGTTAAGTTAACCTACAAAGCCATATTAAAGGTCAGTTTTAAAGGTCAGTTCAAAGCATCAATGTGCTGGTCATCAGTTCTTTTTTAATCTTAAATTGAGTTGAATGTCTAGGTGAGTGGAACTGGTCTAGTAGGGTGAAACTGGGATTGAAGGAAGGTGAAGGACATGTCCAATCTCTCCAGGCCCTGGTCTTGGTCCATATATATGCAGCTGTGCAGGAGTGAGGGTCAGGGAATAAGAGAGGAATCAAGGCCAGCGTTTCATTACAGAGACCAAAACCTCCCGTGTCTGAGCCACTGCAGACTACTCAATCTACTGTGGATTTCATTAACCTTGCTTTCCAACCTCCTTTTTGGCAGATACAGTACAGGCCAAAAGTTTGGACACGCCTTCTCATTCAATGTGTTTTTTTTATTTTCATGACCATTTACATTGGTAGATTCTCACTGAAGGCATCAAAACTATGAATGAACACATGTGGAGTTAT
>JAUCMU010000013.1:15864377-15891769 GCA_032275025.1 Enteromius treurensis
CTGTGTAGTAACCTGACTTCTGCACAACACAACTGATGGTCCCAACCCCATTGATAAAGCAAGAAATTCCACTAATTGACCCTGATAAGGCACACCTGTAAAGTGCAAACCATTTCAGGTGACTACCTCTTGAAGCTCATTTGAGAGAATGCCAAGAGTGTGCGAAGCAGTAATCAGAGGAAAGGGTGGCTATTTTTAAGAAATATAAAAGATGTTTTCAGTTATTTTACAGTTTTTTGTTAAGTATATAACTCCACATGTGTTCATTCATAGTTTTGATGACTTGAGTGAGAATCTACCAATGTAAATGGTCATGAAAATAAAGAAAACACATTGAATTAGAAGGTGTGTCCAAACTTTTGGCCTGTACTGTATACTGTATGTTTAACAATGAATGCAGAATCAACTCTAAAAGTTCAAGTTTATGCAGGTGGTCCATCAAATTAATTCCACTAACTTCCACTAGCACCTGGCAACCAAAGCAGCGAAATAAGCAAAATATATGTTTTTTAAGCACCAAATAATCATATTAGAATGATTTCTGAAGGATCATGTGACACAGAAGACTAGATGCCTAAAGTTTAGCAGGCATAAAGTACAATTTAAATATATTAACATTAAAAACAGGCCTTTTAAATGCTATTATATTGTTTTGATCATATAAATGCAGTGTTGAAGAGACTTTCAAACACGTAAAACTCTGTCAGTTATATGAAGTTGTTTAGTGGAGGAATAATAGATGTGAAATGGGTTCCTATAATGCATTTCATCATCTATTTTGCTCTTTTTTGCTCTTTTTTAAGTTTGCAAAGAGCACTAAATCAACGGATATGGTTTAGAATGCTAAAAATATGCTGCTGTCTAAAGACACTGTCATAGAAACCCACCTGTTTCCCAAAGAGAGTGAGCTAGAGAAAAATACCTCCCAGTACCACAGGTGCCAGACACTGTCTGCAATTGATTTCCTGTGTCACTGGCACAATTTCAAGAATTTCAGAGATAAAACAAAGTCACTTACTACTGCAGACATCTACAGTGTAATGTAATGAGCAGTGGATTCTTATTTATTATAAGGGGCACATTCAGTCATAACTAAGTTTGCAATATCTAACTCTTAAAAGCCCTTCCAGCCCACTATTGATTCTGATGTATTTTGTTTTCTTTTAATCATCATAGCTGGTGTGATGCTGGCCTTCTTCAGAGTAATGAATTATTTAAAAACAGCATCAAGCACCCATTTGATGATAAATTATTCATGGGTGCATGAAGAAAACCGCATTTGATCAATTGTGATTCATATTGTCAGCTGAAAGCATTTTAAAGGACACTTTACAGAGTAAATATGATGAAACAGTTTTGTGTTTCCAGACACAGTAGACTGTGTCAATGTTAAAATTATTTAGGTTTAGGGAAATTATGTTGTAACTGTTGAGAATCTGTGATACTGTATACAGTACACAGTGTTTTTGTGTGTGTTTGTGTGTTTATATATATATATATTTGAAAATCTAAGGTAATGTAATAGCAGTCCTGTTTTGTAATATTAATGTCAAATAACAAAAGTGTGAAAATGAGTAACTATAAATATGTTTGAGTAAGTCAGGTGTAATAATAAACCAAAATAAACAAGTGTTAATATAGCGCTGCGGTGAATACAAACAAACAGAAGACCTTAGCTTGCTCTTAGTATGAATGGAAGTGTTTTTTTTATTTGTTTGTTTTGATAAAGTTTTTAAGTTGACACTGGATAAATCTTGGTTTAAGTCTCAGTAACACATTATATAAACACTGTGTGTGTGCTTCATTCTGTTTCTACTAGGAAATCAGTTATTTTAGCATAAACAACAGCAATGATTAAAATATCCTGTTTATGCACTTAACATTTACAAATTCACTTCAGTGCACAGCAGGCCCTGGTAGCAGGTGCAACCCTGTTCCTGGAGAACTAGTTAAAATTTAGTGACATCTACTGTCTAACTGGGGAAATTTTTTCCTGGTAAAGCTTAATACTCATGAGATATATATATATATATGCAACATATTTTGTATAAGTATATATATATATCTATATATCTATATAACATATGGTGGCAAGCCAGAACGTAAACTAAAAGAAAGACAAACCAGGTGTAAAAAAGTGTAGGCTGCAATGAAGCAGGCTGTTCCTGATATGAAGGTTCTGGTGATTTGTGGAGTGCCACAAGGAACTACGTCATGCATGAATGGGCACAGTTGGCGCAGAGGAATCAAAGTAGAGTCAGTAGTGATCCAGGGTTCCCCCCACAGTCGCTCTACTCCCCCGAGTGCATTCTGCGTCTCTCTCTGCGTCTCTCTCTCTCCCTCTTGTTGGCATGGCTACTGAAATACAGTATTGGCAGGAAATGTAAATTAGGAATTTATCTGTTAAAATAATAACATGTACACTAAAAAATTTGGAATATGAGTGAAAAAGACCAAACAACAAAACAAATTCTTTACAGCTCTTAGCCTTTTTTTCTGAATTTTGAAAAAATGTCTTCAGAGTGAGACAAAAATGTAATTCATTTTCTCTGACTTCTTCCTCCCTCTATTCCTCTTGCTGTCTTTTAAGCAGGATTAAAGCAAGAGCTTTCAAAGAAAATGTTTCTTTAATCCCAGATGCAGGTAGCATCACACAGACCTCAACTCTGATGGGTTCACACTAATGCTGTTTGAGTACTGTATTCCTGTTTGACAAAATCAGGCGTAACTGCCTGCTTAAAGTGACCCTGTGTTTAACTAAGTTTAAGAAAGACCTCAGAAGAATGTTTTAAGACATGTATTAAAATTGTATTTTAATATACTTAAAAGTTTACTGTAAATTAGAAAATTTACAAAGCTGTATTTTCAGCAGCCATTACGCCAGTCTCCAGTGTCACAAATATTCAAATTTTGTGCTCAAGAAATATTTCTTAATATTAATGCTGAAAACAGCGCTGCTTAATATTTTTGGGGAAATCGTTTTAAATTTGTTTCTGAATTCTTTAAGAAATATAAATCATTTAGAGTTTTTATATCATTAAAAGTAAATATCTTTACTGCCACTTTTGCTAAATTGAATGTACCAAAAAATATTTTCTTCATTTTTTTATCTAAACTAAATGCCAAGTCTTGAGATGTCTGCATGAAGCATTTGCTTGATGTATAAGTTCATGCTTAAGGGTAACTTTAAAAAAAATCAGGCTTTAAAAAAAAAATGTACTGTGAGTTATGGGACTGACAGGCTCCTGGTGTACTCAGCTGCTGTGTGTGCACTTACCAAGAATTACCCATCTCAAAACCTGTCCTGTCATAACACTGCATGCCACCCTTACAGACTTCACGGAGGTCTGGAGAAATATCTCCATATCTCTGAGCGACAGTGCCATGTCCCCTTACTGTGAGTGTAGCCGAGCGTAACCTCCACGCAGGGCCCCCCTCTGCCTGTGTTGGCCTTCCCCACAGCAGGGGTCCCATTATTGGACTCAGCCAGCCGAGTGTCAGCAGTCCCCTCTTAATTCACACCGACGGTGCGTTCACTCACACATCACATGGATACACAGATCCAGCTGAGGTGGGGCCGCAGAGACCAAAACATTCAAACAAATCTGCAAATATGTGCAATGTGGAACGACAATCTAATATGAACTTATAAGCGTACTATATAAAGAGTTTTAGGATGTGTTCCTAAATATATATATGCACGGCTGAAGTAGATTTCAATAAAGAAACATCAAGGTATTGTTATATACAGTAGTGAGATTTTTCATTCACTCTTTCTGCTAGTTACCTCATTTTCTAGTAGGTGGTGACAAGTGACTGTCTTTATAAGTCATTTATTCATTCATTCATTTATTCAATTTGTTCAAAAACACTGATTTAGCAATGAAAACAGTTTTTGGGTTAAGTTTTTTTTTTCTTTTCAAAATCTTAGAGGCTTAGAGGAGAAACAAAAATATACCGTAAATGGAAAATAATACGTTTTTGAACATTAAATCATGTCAACATATTCTATAACACCAAACACGCAAAATAATTATTTATAAAATAGCATCACATGACTCCTTTAAACTTTTGGGGGATTAATCTACATATGTATATTGCAAGGTAGTTGTAATGTATATGTTTTAGCTTCTTAATGGATAGAAATGACCAAATTTTAAATGCCCCAAAACTTTAACTATACAGCACAGCAAATATACAGCAATGAAGCATGAACATCTTTATGAGTGAGTTGGATCATTCACTCAACCAATTTGTTTAAAAAAAAAGATTTGTTAAAGACTGAAACAAATATATTTTCATATATTTTTTAATCATTTATGTTTTCGGTCAGATTCATTCCGGAAGTCAACACTACTACTATGAATATTTAGATTAGCAGTTTGTCACCCTCAGCAATTTCCCACAGGAGCAAGCCTGTTTGTGTTTATTTATGTATATACTAGCCGAGATATCAGCTATGACCTTGTTAGCCCTGCCCTTCTGTCTGCCACCTCCACACTGATCTACAGACTGTGAAAGAGATTATGCCCAGCGCGGCTAATCTAGAATAATCCACAGCCCAGGCAGCGATTCTCACAGCAGAGGGGAGCATTCTGGCAATGAGAGCAGCTTACTGAACGATACCAAAACAGAGCACTGGGAAGTCCCATCGAGTCAAACGCCATTGCAAATCCCCCCATTGGGTGCAATAATAGCAGAGGTAATCATTTTCTGGCAACCCGATTAACAACACTTTTTCTCAGTGCAAGTTCTTGTTGTTTCTGTGGGCCCAATGAGGACAGACTGTCAACCTTGAAATCCTCCCAAGTAAAGGGGGTCACATATGGTTTGGGACCACAATCACTGAGTGGTGTGTGTGTGTGCGTCACAGATGTGTGGCTGAGATTGTTTGTGTGTGCATTGAGCAGTCACGCTTATAACGGTGGATATTTGCCATCATTTCGCCCAGTTTTTGAGACCCCCAACAGAGGGACTGACATCCATGGCAGCAATTAACGGCAATTACAGCCAGGACAGTTTGATGGGAGCATAGAGTAGATTTACTGTAGCTGTGAGAGGTGAAGTGTGTCCTATCTTCATGGACATATTCAACTGTACTCCAGAGAAGAGGGTCTCCTCTTGTGTACTATATTTCTCTGCAATTGGTCAATTAAGTGGCTCTTAACTTCCCTTTCGGTCTCCGCCCACTTTGAAATGCAATTATGTCCTTTCTTTTCACATGGCCGATTATCAATGCGGGTCCATTAAAATCAGATTTGCATAATATAGCATGCTCTGTAGCATCAGGCTATAACAACACATTAATCAAGCAGAAGGATGTTTGACTGTAGGACAGAGTCATCTTTTAAGACAGTAATAGAGGCTGTCACTGCTCCTCATATCCCGTGTGGCACTAGTCGGGCCAGAGTGCGCCCTTGATTGTCGCCCTACATGTTTGCTGGCTGTCCTTGGCTCTTGGCACCCGGCAGTGGAGCCAGATGTACATGGATGACCCTGCTCCATATGTGTTCAGAGGATTAGGGTCAGCTGCTTAAGATTCAGGCCCACACTGGCTTCCTGACTCACCTTCATATGGCCCGGCCGTAAAAGGGCAAAAGTGGAAAAGGCTTCCCTTTTTAGTTCGGGTCACGTCAGGATGAAAATATTTGTACTGTTTTTGAATGATCAATGAAAAAAGAGTTGCTTCAATGTAGTAAACTACACTTTTAACCGCATTCGTTTGTTACAATAAAAAGCCAGCTAATAAAAAGAGCAGTTGAGGTAAAGGTTAGGATGAGGACTCGGACATCAGACATGACCCTTCCCCAAGTCACAAGTTTCCCAGCGGATTCACCAAAAACGAATTACTACACACCTCCACATGATCAGCCCAACGTCAGAGCATAGACTGAGTATTGTGGAGCATGTGAAATGCCTTGAGAAAATGCCTGGCACGTTCCTAGCACTGTGCTTTTATTTAAAAAAAAAAAATGACATAGCCTGTAGGGCTCATTTTTCAGTTTTTATGTTTAGACCAGAGGTTTTCAGTCTTTTTTAAGACCAAGGATGCCTTGATAGATTGAGAGATGGAGCAGAGATCCCCTGTTGCATATCGTAGAAAATTATTAGTGTTACATTTTAAGCCTTGCTTGTGAGTGTACCTTATAAATGAACATGTACATTTTATAATAATTGCATTGCAAAACCTTTAATTAAAGTCTTTCATTCATGTACATTTCCATCATACTTTACTACAGGGAAAGAGCTTTACGCTTTGGTTGAAGTTAACGTTATGTGTACAACATTTAAAGGAATAGTTCATCAAAAATGTACATATGCTAAATATTTACTCACTCTCAGGCCATCCAAGATATAGATGAGTTTGTTTCTTTATTGAAACAGTTTTGGAGAAATGTAGCTTTACATCAATTGTTCTCCTATTCAGCAAAGCCCTCAAATGCAGTGTAGTGAATGGGTGACGTCAAAATGAGAGTCCAAACAGCAAAGAAAAGCATCACAATAATCCACACAACTACAGTCCATTAACTAATGTCTTGTGAAGTGAAGAGCTGCATATTTATACGTAATAAATTCTTCATTGACACGTTTTTACCTTTAAACCATTGCCACTGGCTGAATATGTGTCCTCTTTAAATCTGTTCTGGTGCTATTTCCGTATTATTTTGTGTTTTTTATTTAGAATCCATTAATAATGAGAGAATTGGGTGATCATAGTCCAATGGGTGAAATCACATGTGCCTCATATGCTGCAGATTACGTCTGAACAGATGGGGAGAGAGCAACTTGCATAGGGTATGCTTGGCACTCAACATTGTTAATGTAGTTACAGAGAGAGGGATACTCTCTCTCTCTCTCTCTCTCTGTCTATGTCGTTCTCTGACTTTCTCTTTATCGGTCTGATTACATTGTATCACTCACATGAGCCTAGTTAGATGTAACCCGGTATGCGATTTTTTTTTTTTTTAACATTTTTCCATGTCCTCTTGGGACAAAAGGTTTCCATGTGTCTGAAAGCTATCTTAATTCTGGTGTGCATTGTCAGACTGATGGTATGTGAGAGAGCAATGCTGAAAATGTAAATATTATTGCCTAGAGCTGAATGTTCCTCTTAGGAATGACCACGTTTACAGGATCCGGTCTGTTCTTGAAATCAAAATACAAGATTTTAGATTCAGTTAGTTCTAGTTGGGTTTTTTTGTGCTCTGGTATAATGCAAAAAATATTTAGAATTTGAATTTGTTTTAAATGCTATACTGATTATGTGGATAAGGGTAAAATATGGATATGGATAAAATGGATGTTGAGATTGTTGACTTTTAGGTAACATTCTAATAAATGTTAATATTAATCTATTAGTGTTTTGCTAAATGTAGTAAATTAGCATGCATAAAAAAAAAACGTCTTTGTTTACATAATATGTGTATACTGTGTATGTTCACGAAATGTAAATATTTTCAAAATATATATTGTATGTGTGTTTACTATACAAATATACACAGTACACACACGTATATTATGCTACATAACATAAATATCCTTAAAAGTGCTGAATATTAGGTTATTTCACTGACGAATGAATAAGCTCCTTTATTACATGGCTCTCTTGAATACTTGGTTTTGATTGGTCAATCAGTGCATTCCACAGACTCATATTTTTCTGTAATAAGCGTTAAACTGTATAATTGACCACTGCAACTGACCTCCTACACAGCTGTGTGAGAGTCACATATCTTGAATTTTCTAAAATGTGAATCAATATTCCAAGTGCATTTATTTATTATTTATTTCATATAATAAGCCATGGTAATCTGTGTTTATTTTGTCATAGGAATGATTGCTGGGTTTCTGTTTAGTTTTTTTTTACAGATCCTGATTCTGAAAGTCAAGAATGTGTGAGAAACAAGTGGTGTATCAGTGTTTGCTTTCGGTCAAGGACAATCCATTGCACACCAATGAGAAGATGGGTCAACCACTGTGTGAAATGCATTACTCTTAATAATAGTACTCACAGGAGAAGTAAAGTTGCATTATACTTTTGAAATGTTTCTTCAAGCCTTTGGATCTGCATCTAAAAGTAGAAAATTGCTTGCAATCAGACAAATCTTGTGAGGTCCCCAAATTAAATTGTTCTGGTCCCGTGCTTTGTATTTGGGCTGGAGTCTTTACCTCTGGTAATGGGCTTCACATGTTACCGATCCTGTGGAAGAACCCAAGATCGACCAAATGGCAGTGTCTAATTGTATGTGTAAATTCTGCATTAAACTTAAGTTAAAAAGTAAGAATACTGATCATCTATTTCAGCTGACATAAGGAAATACCAACAAATGCAGTAGGAAATGTGTCTAATTTATTTATAGTCACATGATGATCTTGTTCTTGTTCATATCTGCTCCCAATTGATGATTTCTGGTCCTATGATAGCGATGATCCCCTTGTAAACAGCTTAGTTTGCAGTGCATTCACAGGCAAAAACATTTTGTAAGTACACAGAAGAAATGCTCTACAGATGTGAGAGTCAGATAATCTTATGTGGTTGGTTTTGAAAGCTTACATCCCCCAAATCTGATTGAAAGTTTAGCTTGCCTCTGATATTGAAACTCAGACACACCTACAAATTACATAACATTTCATTAGGCATGACTAAACTATAATACTGGGTTGTAACCAATCAGAGCATTTGTGTGTGTTCGTGAGGTCAGGCAGGTTTACTTAAAAGGAGAGAGTTGCTCTCTCATTCACACACTGCTCAAATCCAGGATCACTCTTCAGCTGAAACTTTCTTGAAGAAGAACACACGACATGCACAGCAAAGATCAAATCTGGTAAGTTTTCTTTCCATCTTTAGGTTGAAAATATATTTTAGGATTGTGTGTAAAAAGAAAAAATAACTACTTTTTTTGTCAAAAATGTAAAAGTGTGGCCCTGTTTAATGTTGGATGTTGTATGACATTTTGTAGTATAAAACATTATTGTGGTCAACCAAAGGGGTATTTGCCATTTTTAATCAATAATGCTGGAATAATACTTTTTTAATAATCATGGCAAAGTCCACAAAGTGCATCACAAAATGACATCACATGTTTCATTTTTGTATAATTAATTAGTTCAATTTGACTATTTCCTCTAATCAATAAAAATAAGGAGTCAGGCTTTTAGTTCAATAAAGATTTTTCTTTTCTCATCACCAGCCATGACGACTACCAGAAAACTGCAGATTGGCTGCTATCCCAGACAAAACACAGACCTAAAGTAGCCATCATCTGCGGCTCTGGACTGGGAATGCTGGCAGATGCGCTCAAATGCCAAGACTCTTTCAAATACTCTGACATCCCTGGCTTTCCTCAGAGCACAGGTAAGATCAGAGCATGTATTTGCATCAATGGTTTCTGTACATTTGCAAACCTAAAGTATTAGCTTAAAATGTTGTATTGTGCTAGCATGCAGAATTCAAGGGTTTTGGTTTTAAAGGTGCCTTACAATTTTTTAAGTGACAAAATGACAACTAGCAGATTGATTGCACCATTGTGATGAACGTAGTGAGAAAGCAAATTAAGTTGAAACTTGAATCATGTTGATATCATGATGTTAAATAGATGGAAACAAAATTCTATGTTGTTATGTTGTATTTAGTAATGCTTGTGTGTGTCGTGTGTAACAGTGAAGGGTCATGCTGGAAAGCTGGTTTTTGGAGAGCTCAAAGGGAAGACCTGCGTGTGCATGCAGGGCCGATTCCACATGTATGAGGGACACTCACTAAGCAAGGTTTGACCTTTTTAAACTAGTGGCACTAAATGCTGCACTTCTTTCCTATAAATTATTGTTAAAATGCTGTAGATGTTTTAAGATTTGGACGAAGTGTCTTATGTTTATGTGTTTATTTGATCAGAAATATAGTAGAAATTCTTTCTGTTATACAAAACTGAATTGTACAGAGCCGTTACTCCAGTCTCACATGATCCTTCAGAAATGTTGTAATATGCTGATTTGATGCTTAAGAAAGATTTCTTATTTTTATTATTTTTAACAATGCTAAAGCCAGTAATACTGATAATTATATCATACTTTTGGAAAACAGCAGGTTTTGTATTGTTACATATGTTTTACTATCACTTTAAAATAAAATAAAAATGTATTTTTATTTATTAATTTACTTTATTAATTATTTTTCAACAATATTGTACACTTTTTGCATTTGTAACATTTTTCACTTCGGTTCACCTTGGTAAATTTGCATTTTACGTATTTGCATAATGGCTCAGGATAATTCAAAATCTCGATAGTCTTGATAGTTTCATCACATGTTACAAATGCATTCCAAAAGTGACTCCAAAACACTGTTCCATTCATGCTGTGTCATGCTGCAATCAAGAATGATGTTTTTTTTTGGATGCCCACACAATATATTCACTCCATCCTGGTCATGCTGATTAGAGTCACATGCTGTAATCAGAGCACAATGAACTATTCAGTGAAGCTTGTTTGGTTTATATAACACAGAGTTAGATTAAAATGGCTTATTGGAGGTGTCCCTGTACTGTACACCCGCAAGCTTCTGAAAGTTCATTAAAAAGGTACTGGATGTTAAAAACGGATTGACAGAATTTGCACTTGTGTTCCTCAGGTCACTTTTCCGGTGAGAGTGTTCAAGCTACTGGGTGTCGAAACCTTGATTGTCACTAATGCTGCTGGGTCATTAGCGGACAGTTATAACTGTGGTGATATTATGATCATACGTGACCACATTAACTTCCCTGGACTTGCTGGACTGAACCCACTCAATGGCCCTAATGATGATAGGTGAGTATCAATGTACATGTTGAAGTTATTTCATTAGAATCACCAGAACAAGGAATGGATCGTTTATCTGTTGCTGTCCAGGTTTGGCCCTAGATTTCCACCCATGTCTGGGGTTTATGACAAAAGCTTACGGAAGATGGCGTTCGACATCTGTAAGAGCATGGGTGTCTCCCAGTATGTCCAAGAAGGCGTCTACTGCATGGTGGGAGGACCCAACTTTGAGAGCATAGCTGAGGCCCGCCTTCTGCACAAACTGGGAGTGGATGCAGTTGGTAAGCTGGCGTCTGATGATGTGAATTAGCAACACTTTCACCTAAGGAGATGGTTCACCCAAACATTTTCCAAATCTATATGAGTTTCTTGTGTTGAGCTCAAAAGAACTTGACTTCATTGACTTCCATAGTATGGAAAACAAAATTAGACAAAATAGAAATTTAGATAAAAACATTCTATTGCATATCGTCAATTGATTTATTTCAAATACTGAGATTGACTTATGATTACCCTTTATTGCATTATTACATTTTTTATTAAATGTAAAAATAGAGATAATTAGCATGCGCAATTAATATATCAAAGTACTAAATATCAGGTCATTTTGCTGACTGATTATGAATAAGCTCCTTTATTACACAGTTCTCTGGAATACTTGGTTTTGATTGGTCAATCATTGCATTCAACAGACTAATTTTTCTGTAATGATTGTTAAACTGTGTAATTTACAGCTGTGCCAGATATGTATATATAACAGTCATAATACAATTTTTGGTCACACTTTATTTTAAGGTCCAATTCTTGCTATTTACTAATGCCTCAGTGAAATTCTAATTTACTGCTTAATAATAGTTAGTAAGGTAGTTGTTAAACTTAGAAATTTATGAATGTAGAATATTGTCATATGTGCTTCATCAGTACTAATAAACAGCCTATTTATTGATGGTATTCAGCACTTATATATGGTATTGATCAATCATGTTCTGTTGCACCTAGAGTTCTCAAATTCGGTGTGCATATTTATTGGTGGACGGGCTTTCAATTGCACCTCTAGCGTCACCAGGCACCGGGATATGGAATTGAGCACTACCATATCATGGCGCCTGGTGGAGCTAGAGACACCAAACCTAGTGCATTCAACTGCTGAGGCCCACAATTAGTATGTGTACAAAGTTTCAGCTCTCTAGGACTACCGGAAATAAGAAAAATACATAGGGTGCACCACCATATCTTGGCACCTGGTGAAGCAACAGCGCTCAAACCAACTGCATAAGACTCAGGGGGAGCCAATTACTGTACATACACAAAATGAGCACTGGGGGCAGTTGTGGCCTAATGGATAGGGAGTTTGACTTGTAAACTATAGATCACGGATTCTAATCACAGGTCCGGCAGGGGAAGTGAATAACCAGCGCTCTCTCCACTTTCAATACCATGACCCTTGAACAAGGCACAGTTTCCCCAATTGCTCCCCGGGGCCGCAGCACTGGCTGCCCACTGCTCTGGGTGTGTGCTCACGGTGTGTGTGGTTGTTCACTTCTCACTGCTGTGTGTGTGCACTTAGGTGGGTTAAACTCAGAGCACCTTTCCAATATTTTACATGCTAATAAGCAACTAGTTAAAAGTGAGAATTGGTCCCTATGATAAAGTCTTAGCAAATATATCCACTGACATAATAGAATAATAGTTAAGTAGCAATATAATAAGCTATTAGGCCATTTTGGCCAAATTGCTATGTTAATACACACCTGTGTATTGTATGGATATAGTAAGTCACATTGTTATATTATTTTAATTATTCATTTATTTAAAATTTGTCAAATTTGCCTTTGAAGGAATGAGTACTGCACCGGAAGTGTTGGTCGCCAGTCATTGTGGCATGAGGGTCTTCGGTCTCTCCCTCATCACTAACAAAGTGGTGAAAAGCTACGAGGACAATGAGTCTGTCAATCATGAGGCTGTGCTGGAAGTGAGCAAAATGCGTTCAGAGACGCTGCAGGCGCTCGTCACAGAGCTCATCAGCCGCATGGACATCAACAACAATACGGCATGATGTCATCAACACTGTAACTGCCAATCAAAACCTCATCCAGGAACATCTGCAGCTATGATCATGGTTTTTTTTTCTTTTTCTTTATATTTTTCAGAGCATCTGTTTCAATAACTCATTTTAAATAATTCAATGTTACTATTTTACTATTTCAGTGATCACAAATGTGATGGTGCCATATCAACAAACCTTAAGGGCTGTTCCACATGTTATTCATTAAATATTACTCTTTTTTTTTTTTGGTGCTGTGAAGGCGGCTGTATATGCATTTTTACATTGATATTTCCTAACATTAATCCCAGCTTACTGTGGGAAATTACGTAGAAAACAAATGTACGCACTGCTTTTCATTATTAAAAGTAATATAATTCCTAATGTTAATATTTTGACGAGACAGTTGGATATTTGAATCATTGTTATACTATTTATAATACATTTTACTGTTTGTGTTGTAAATGTGCCACTAAATATAGACCTTTTTTGTATTGCCTTCTCTTCTATAAACATGTATCTTATCTATAATGCAGAAATGTCGGAAATAAAAGTGTATTTTGAAAACAAGCATATTTTAAACCTTTCCATTTACAACAACATCAAGTTTTCAATAATGTATTTAGAGAGAGTTTCAAAAACGAACAATACAAACCCATTAAATAAACGTGTTAATTTCCTATTAAATAAGAAAAAAAGAACAGTAGTGTGTTTTTACAGAAGCCAGGAAAAAATTTATAACATAGGCTTAAGTTAATTTTTGACAAGAATTGGGAAATTTCACAGCTGAATTCTTTATACTCTTATTTTGTTACAATCAAAGAATATATAGGGATTTATAAAAGTTCATAAAGACATGCTCTTTACTGTTAGGCCTCATAATGACAGTAGGAGAGCGCAGTTGTGCGCATGCTTAGTATGTCCACTAGATGGCAGGCGACGTGCGCTGTACTCAACGGGCTCAGGAGTGTTTCTTCGGTTGCTATGACAAACTTGTGACATGTTGGAACTGTCGGTAAAGTTGATGTCGATGGCTCTGAAGAAGAAAACAACATGGTAGGTCAATGCATAAGGTTCATTCCGTAGTATTACTTACTGTGTTATGGTAATGTATTTTAATGTTAATGCAGTGGTCTGGCATTTTTAAATTTTTTGTTGCAGTATACACCCCATTTATTCTTTCAAGTATGAGTATTTCTATCTGTAAAGTAATGCAGGTAACGTTAGACTAAAAACTTCAAATATTTTTCAAGGATTACAGAAAATGGGAGCAAAATACAATACCTAAACCTCTGCT
The DNA here is from genome assembly GCA_032275025.1 of Enteromius treurensis. Taxonomy (NCBI): domain Eukaryota; kingdom Metazoa; phylum Chordata; class Actinopteri; order Cypriniformes; family Cyprinidae; genus Enteromius; species Enteromius treurensis. Next base: position 15,878,510 of record JAUCMU010000013.1, read on the forward strand.
CTGGACCATTCCTCACCATAAAGCAGTCATATCATCTATCAAAGGAGAAATCAGACCATCTCCAACTGGAAAAACAAGTGTAAACCGGGGTATGCACGTGAGGGATCAAAGCTTGTGCTGTTGTGAGGCATATCTGTGTTTATTCATTTTTTTGTAATAACGTTATCTGCTTTCTGAACAGGAAAATCTCAATCTTCTGTCCACAATGAATTCACAACACTCCCCAAGCTTCTTACAAGAAGGACAGCTGAAACAGTGGAACAGGACCAGATCACCTCAGAGAGGAAATACAACATTCAAAAACTGATTGTGCGTACTATAAAGAAGTAAAGAAGGCTTTAATAGTTAACTTGCATTTAGTTTGGTGTAAATGCCATGCTGAAATATGTTGTAGTTGCTCATCAAATCCAGGAAAGAAGCAATAAAAGACTTGGAGGAGCTCTGTGAACAGCTTCAAGAGAGGAACCTGCAGATGGCCAGAAGCATAATGGATATAGACAGGAGCTCGTTCACCAGAACCAATGAACTACTCATCCAGACAGAGCAAAAGAGGGTTAGCTAAATTGTTTCACATCTTTAGAACCTACTTTACACATTCTGCATTGAACTTTTTCAAAATTTCACAAGTATTCAATATCCCGAACCAGTCAAAGATAATCATTTATGTTCTCTCCAGACATCAACAGTTGCTTTGAAACGATGGAATGACGGTCTTATTAAAAGTGCCCAAGCAGAGCTAAAAGATATAAAGGAAGCAACACAGACACATCTCAGTGGTTAGTTTATAGTTCACGAGTTAGTTTTGATTATCTGAAAATTGCAGTATGTTCACTACACAGCAAAAATGTTAATATACTTTAGAATGTAATTTATTCTTGTGACAGCAAAGCTGAATTTTGCAGTCATTAATCCAATTGTAAGTGACAGATAATCCAATAGAAATCTTTTTAATATGCTGGTTTGGTGTTCAAGAAGCACCGAAGAACATGAAAACAGAACAGTTTCTGCTTTGTAATTTTGTGGAAACCCTAATATAGTTATTTTTTTGGATATATATTGGGAAGTGTATTTGTCTTTAATTTTTTTTTTTGATCAATGCAATGCACCCTTGCTGAATAAAATAATTTAATTGTACTTCATATCAAAGCAGGTGCAAAAAATCGAATAAGCTAAAGCATTTAATGTAGAATGAGGCCCTCTTCTGTTCTAGCATGATAATGCTCTGTGCACACAGATAGGTCTACATGCTTGCACATGCACCATATAATGTTCCTTATGCCATGGTTGTTAGTTGTCAAGCAAAAATAAACAAATCCAATATGCAACAACAAATCTCAGCTGACTTCTTCTGATAAATGTAGGTTTGCAGAAACAGTTGGATCTTCTAAAGGCGAAGGTGGTAGAGGCTCAGAAAGAGCTCCGCAGACTGAAGACTTACAAAGATATGGAGTTCCCAGTCAAGGCCTTGCAGATAGCAGACATGGAAAGAAAGCTGGACAGACTGAAAGAGATGCAGCAGGTAAAATATGAGACGGGCTTACTTCTGGATCACTGAGTAAAAAGTAATCAAAGGTATATCCAGGAAAATCCTTTATTTATTAAAAAACACATGTGGTTCCAGCTCCCATTAGAACACTTAAATGTACTACAACATTTACTCCTTTATAATTGACAGAAAGAGAAAGAATATTGGAATCGTTTTTTTAAGGAAGAAATGTACAATTTGGAGAGACGCCAGTGTCAAAGGGAACAAGAAGTGCTGTCTGCTGTTGCTGAGGTAAAGTCGCTTGCCTTTGTTGAGTTTTAGATTTGTTATTTTAAATGGAGATCATTTTGTACTTTAGGAGCTTCATAAAAAATGTGTTTGCCGGTTGATTTTCAGAAACATGCTTCCCAAATCCCTCCCCTTGTCAAACTGTTGGTCTCACAGAACAATGCAGTAAGGGAAGAGATTCATAAAAAGAAAAAGGTAGTTATTTTTTATTTGAAAATAAGGTTTATTAATGCGTTTTAACGTGGATTTAATATGTTAAAATACTGCATTGTGCATTTTATTAACTGTGTATTTTTTAAGTTTGTAATAGAGATGGAGCAAAAGAATGAAGAGCTGAGGAAGAGTATTCAGGAACTGAAACTATCAAGACCAAAAAACATCAGGAGAGAGATCTTTCCAGATGTTTTCCAGAAATCAGACAAGTAAGTGGATAAGTTATTGATGCAAACAGCTTCTTTATCACAAACAGTTCTCATGTCCTCAATTAACACAAGAATGTTTCCAAGGTCTTTAGCTGGAGCTTTCTCAAGTTATACAATAATTGCAGTTGCAGAGAAGCATTCTCACAAAATTGGCCACTTTAAAAGGAAGTTCAACAAACCCCTCAAAATGTCTAACAGTGTTACTATGACCCGACCCCTCTCATAAACAGATATAGAACAGCAACACGTAGAGAACTTCACTTTCAAGAGCCTTCTCAAACACACTGACAGCACACAGCCCATGAGAATTTAACTTGCAATAGGAGATAAGACTCTCGTTTAATGCATTGAGAAATTTTGTCATCATCATGTTCTTCCAAACCTGTTAGGCTTCCTTGCAAAAGAGGACATTTTGAAGGAAGTTGCAGAACAAAATCATTGTTCATTTCCTAAAAGCATCATTAGCCTATTATGGTTGAAAGTTCCGTCATTACTAAGATTTGAGTGTACAGTACAGTCATTTTTGGATGACTGATCATGCAATTATGTATGATGGTAAACATGTTCGCTAACACAGTGAGCTTTTTTGGAGATTGGAGTGGAGCGTTGCAAATCAGATATTGTAAACTAGAGGAAAAAGTACTTTATCTACTTTCAAACAAATGCTTGGTGTGGAAAAAGTATTGGCCGGTTGGAGATGGTGTTATATTACACAGCTCTGGAAAAGACTCCAAAGGCCATCTTAAAGATAAATGAAGAACAAGAGATTGCTGTGCATTCATGGAATCCCTGGCACCCATTAAAGGTTAATGAAGGTTTCGCATTTCCCAACAGTCTGTTCCAAAACAGCATGTCATTTTCCTCTCCATGACAATCGTTCATATCTCCAAAACAATCAGACACTTTATTCCTACGAGTGCATGCACGACCTCTTGCCACCCATGGGAGCTGTTATTATCACAGATAAAATTTATTCATATGGACCTTCGGTCCTTAAGTGTTTTGCCCTAGGGGACGAAAAACATGGAAAACAAGCACAAAAAACAACAACAAAAAAAAAAAATTCTCTGTGTTCACATATCATGTCACACTGAGCACCAAGTTATAAAGGTTTCCATTAAATGGAGATAATGATAAACAGATCTGGGATTTCCTGCTTTGCTCGTGACAGAGACATGGCTTTAGTTTCTGCAGATGCACTGAGCCCCAGCAGAGAAAGTTCTCATGTTTCCTGTCTTAAACAAACTGTCTCAGGCTGTGGTGACCAAGTTTAAGGGCAGATGTTCTCCTAATTTGCATGATTTTTGTATCATCGTTTATGAATTTACTCTGTAGAACACTACAGAAGTATTTTTTGTCCACTGCCCATAGTTTTGGACCCTACTGACATTTATTGTGTGGGCAAAAAACGTTCTTCTGAATGCCTTAATTTGGTTTGCAGCAACATAAGAGAGATTAAGTGATGATTGAATTAAAATTTTTGAGTGAACTATCCCTTTATGGTCATATAATGGCTGTATACAGTTGCTGTCACTATGTTTTCTGTTTTTTAGGTGTACTCCAGAAATGGACGTCTATCTTAATATACCCCAAGTGGATTTACTCCCCGTGTAGCTTTCTGCTGAAGGCATTACCTTTTTGAGTCTTCCCTTGAGCTGCTATATATTACTGACAAAAATCAATGAAGCCACTTCATTAAATCATTTTACTCAGTCAAACAAATGTACAAATCTTCGTTTCTTTATTTGTCTTTGCTTTCCGTTTGTTTTATAGGCTTTGTCATTTCTTTTTTTTTTTTTTTTTTAAACACTATATATTGCACTCTTGCACACTCTGATGTGCTTTAAGACATGCAACTACATACATGTATTTTTTGTTTCACAAACTAAGCTGCATTAAATAACCAGTTTTATTTGGTAACTAGTAACAAAACACCTCTTTAAAGCCAGACTTTTTATATCAGCACATAGTATTATAGTAAATACTAACATTCAGAACTTTGTTAATTGAAAGGCACCCTTGTACTCGCTGACATTTAAATTGTGAAATGTATTTATATTGTGAAATATTACCATTTAAAAGTCAATGAAAACTCTTTTCTGTTTTTTTAATGTTTCAACATGTAATTTATTCCTGTGCTGCTAAAATGTGATTTTCAGCAAACATTACTCAAGTTTTAAATGCCACATAAAAATTCAGATTATTCATTTTATAACAATTTCATATTGATTACATAATAATGTCAATATATACATGTCAAAGTTGAGCTGCTATGGGAGGAACTGGACCGTGACCTCCGTAAGAAGTGTACAACCAGTTTGAATCATCTTCAGGAGGCTTGGAGTAATATATCAATTCAATGTTTAAATAAGCTTGACAGCACGGATGCCCACGTGATGCAGAGCTGCAATAGCTGCTAATGGTGGATATTTTGCTGAATTGCAAATTTAAGTATTTTCTTATGTGTTTATGTAATAAAATATATTTTTCCTAGTTTGTTTTGTCCCTTATCAGCGCAACATTATCACAAATTTAAAAGGATTCATGCCAATATTGTCCACAACCCCATTTTTCTTGGGCGTTTCCAAACTTTTTGAGGGCAGTGTATATACACGGTACTAAGATGCTCATAATAAGTCCATGTTCCCTTGTCGGAGGACCACAATGTTGAAGTTTGGTAGCAAGGAAATGTTATCGCAACTAATGACACTTTAAAGTGTCAATCCTACAAGTATGTGCTTCATTTTATTATTATATATGACTCTATTTACCTTGCAAATGGGGCATCTCAAAGCCATTTTGCAAACCGTGAAACAGTAGTTTTGTGACATTGATGTAAATGACCAAAGTGTGGGAACAAGGCTTGCTCTGTAAACAGTTATGGATTTCAGCACCCCAGTGTATGGGCGACTGGTTTGATTACTTTTGTTGTTTCATTTGGAAAAGATTCAGCTGAGCCTCAGAGAATTATAAATTCCTGGTAAAAAAAACAACAAGAGTAAGATCTAAGCAGGGGATAAACCTTCTTTCCTCTATTACCATGTTGCGAGGATTCTGAGCTCTTTTCCATGTGTGTTCGGTACTGGAATGCTTTCTCCAATAATTAAACTTATTTTAGAAACAAAAAATACAAAATAGATGCAATAAAACTGCTACATTCATTATCCAATTGCATAAGCACCATGAAAAGAAACAGCTGTGGATGTTTGTCTCTGAAGAAAAATAAATGCAACGTGTGTGGTTTCGCATTGCATGACTTCCCAGTGATGACATCATTAAAACAAGATGCGTTTTACATCAAAGCAGCCGAACTAATGAGAACCTCCTGATAACATATGATATCTCAGCTCTGCCTTAAGCAGGAAATGACAGACCATCGACGTCATGGGGATGGAGTGGGACGGTGCTAAAAAGGCACATTATAACATTTCGTGGCCCTGGATGATGTTGTAAGACGCCCAAACGAGGACCCACGAGACTTACAGTTGAGGGCCCATCTGTTGGGCCGTGTTTATGGATCATGTGAGTAATATAAACAGAAAGCACGTTTCTGAGCTAGGGCTGAGTTGGCAACAGGAGCCCACCTGTGTTTAATCACAAAGACACGATACATGCAACTTCACACCGATCCAACTCTGAGGGCTGACGCGCGTAGTCTACAAGTGGGAGGATGAACTGAGAAGTCGCGCTTGGGACTCCTAAAACTTGCTCGTGGCGAGATAAAGGTGAGTGAAAGGTCACAGATGTGAACTTCTCCGATGTTTTTCCTTCCTCGCGCGCGGCGCGGGTCAGATGAGGCTGTGACAGACAGCGCGGGAGATTGAGAGAAATGTTTCATTCCGCTCTTAAATTTTTAAAAGCGTTGTGGAACTCGCGTGGCTGTTGCTATGACTGCAGCGGTGTAGCATTTCCCTGCAGCCGGTACATCAAACTCCACTGCGCGCGAACTGATTGATTCACCACCAGTAGCTTTAAACTTCATTCTGCGGCTCGATGACAACCTGTGTGCTTTAAAAAGTTCTTTTACGAAAATGGTTGTGAGTAGACTTTCTCAAGATGTTTTTGTCGAAATATGTCTTATTGGTTAAGCTGTTGGGTTTATTAATGCATGATATATGTATTTAAAAAAAATGCCCGAATAGAGTGCACCGGGGCAAGTTGTTGCAAAGATTTAAGCCTATACTAGCCTATAATGTTTAGAGCAAGACGTCTAAATAGTCAAATGCCTGTTTTTGCTTAAATGCTCTTAGTGGTTTCGTGCCAAACCCTGGATCAGTTAATTAAAATAATTACGTTAAACTTAAACTAGAATTTTTTTCATAGTAAACAAGTGAACACAAACCACAGTGGCATGTGTTAACACAAGAGAAAGCTTACATTTTGTGTTTGTAATGGGGCAAGTTGTATCCATCCATCAGTTTTTGTTTTTGTTTTTTGTTTTTTTTTTACAATTTGGATTTAGTTCATTTAATCAATGTTGGATTCAACCATGTATAAAGTATTATAGCTAGTATTAAAATGTAATTACTGTTTTCAGGTTTTAAGTGTAATAAATATTTTGTGTATTTTAAATAAACTTGTTACAAAGTTTAAACATTTTATTTCTACTGATTTAAACATCCAATACTTAACATTATTTATGTAAACAAATATAAATAAGGTTTTTAAAAATATGTAAAGCATTTCATCTTTTTAACTGTATAATGTGACTCTGTTGACAAAGTGAAGTTTTTTTACTAGACTGTCCAGCATTATTGCCTGACTATACATTTAATTATAACAAAATACACTCAGACTGTTTGTTTTCCTGTCACTTTTTTTGTTCAGGCATACTTATGTTTATAAGATGACACTCAACACACAGAAAGAGGGAAAGGAACCACTGAGGAGAAGAGCGAGTACTCCCATCCCCTCATCTAGGCAAGGAGGCAAGGGAGAAAGAGACTCCTCCACTGAACCCTATCACCCTCCGCTCGCCCAGTCAGCCTCGTACCACCCTGGAGACAAGAGCATCCACTCACGGGCCAACTGGTCTTCAGACTCTGACTCCGACAGCTCTGGAGCAGAGTGTCTTTATCGTGTGGTTTTGTTGGGGGATCACGGTGTAGGGAAGTCAAGCCTTGCAAATATTTTTGCTGGAATACAAGAAAAGGATGCTCACAAACACATTGGAGGTATAAAATCCAACACATATTATGGCTTCTGTGGATGTGTAGTCATGTCTGTGTTTCAGATCAGTTGAGTTGATTAATTCTCTTCAAATAAGTTATTATTTAACATAAATAAAGCATTGGTACGCTACAGTAAAAAACGCATGGCATTGTAGGGCCTAAAATAACCTTGACTAAACTGTTAGGTCTGATTGATTGATTGCACTCTCAAATTGTCACGTGTCCAGATTGATCCTGAAACATTAATTGTATGGTGATATTGATTAATACATCGGTCAGAGCAAACAGTACATACAGTACATTGATTTATGTACCAGCATTGGTGCCTGTTTTATTGCTTTAAGCAAATATTTAAAACTTTGCAATGGTTTAAACATTATATTTGTATGCTGTAAGTGCTGAATGATTTTTGCTGAAATGTGGTCATTGCTTTTAACCGGACAGCACATGACTGATTTAAAGTGAACACCATTGTGTGGTCTGTCCCAGTTGTCCAGTCCTGTCCATCTTTGGTGTCCCAAGGGTGTAAGACAATCAATATTAACTGACACAAAACTGGACCATCAAAAACCCTTGTATAATCCTACCAGTTTAAACTGGCTTAAATATTAGACACACAGGTTTATGTGACTCTCTAAAGCATTGAGCTATGCAAAATGCCTTTATCAAAGCAGTAAATGAGCATCTGTGAGAGGCAATCTGTTGACCTACATATTGTTTTTTGTCTAACAGCCTATGACCTTATGTCTCGTGGTTTTGTTGGCTTTGACCTGAGCTGAACATCATCCTGTAAATAATCATGTCATTGACAGACTGATGTGTGTATATTGATTCTTGTGTTAGCGAAGACATATTAGTTGGCTAAACTTTTTCTTTACCCTGAATAAAAGCATTTTAAGATATTTTTATATGTCTATTATGCAGTTAGATAAATGATTTTACTGTTTTTGGGAGATTTTTTTATTTCTATGCTTACCCAGAGTGCAATCATATTGTGAAATATTACTACAGTTTAAAATATTTTTCGTATAAATATATTTTAAAAGGTCATTTATTCCTGTGATAGCAAAGCTACATTTTAACAGCCGTTACTCCAGTCTACAGTGTCAGTCTTCTGAAATCATTTCAATATGCACATCATATTTAATATAAGTTTTAATATTTAAAACTGTTTTTTAGGATTATTTAATTAATTAAATGAAAGTTCAAAAGTACTAGTAAAAACCTCATCAAAAACAAGTTATTTTTACATATCAACTTCTTATTTACACATTAACTTTAATGATAGATAGATAGATAGATAGATAGATAGATAGATAGATGTTATTGTATGTTTTTCGTCCCACTAACCTTTTAAGCATCTAGAGAGTCTTAATTACTTTCTTTGAGTAAAAGCTTTGTAATTACATTGCATTATTTAGACTGAAGAGTATTAAAAAGATCAACATGGTGCTATCATATCTGTAAACATGTGTGAACTGGCTGCCTAGACAGTTAAGGACACTCTTCTCTGTAGGGCATGTCTGGATTATATTTTAGATTTGGTCTTAACATTTAGATGTTAGCTGGCATGAGGCATTGACGTTGATTAAGGAAGCTGTTATTCTTTATCCTGAATTCACATGTTTCATGGCCAAGCTTGTCCTTAAGTGCTATACATCTTGTAGAGGTCTCAAGAAGTGACAGAGAGTAAATGTGGAAAATGTGGAAAAATGAGACAAGGTCAGTATCAACCTAGACTGGAGCAAAGTGTGTTTTATCTTCTTGTCAAACTAGCTATGCGATCAGTTTATCAGACACGGCTCAGTGATCTTTCCACTCCTCCACTTCACATGAATTTTTCACGCTTGTGATTATGATAAAGCACTGTTCAAAAGTATCAAATATTAAAAGCAGAAAAAATGTTGTTGTTTTTTAACAGTTTGGTTGATTCCTGGTAAAGAACAGGACAAATACTTTACAAATTACTTTTAAAAAATATATATAATATCAATTCCTAGTACATTGTGCACACACTTAATATTTTCTTGGATATAATAGATTTATATATTGAAAAAAAAATTAAGGTAAAATAAAAAGTAAAAAGCTGAATTATAGAATAGATAAGCTTGAGTTTTATTGATTTCAATTATTTATTTAAATATTCTGAGTAAAATTAATAGGTAGGACAAAAGATGAGTGTCAGTGTCATTGACCTAGTTGTTTGTAGCATCTATCTTTTCATGTCAAAGCTGTTTTGTATTTACGGCTAATGTCACTGATGTTTTGTGCTCAATTAACTGAAAGTAGTGTGCATGTTTCTACAGAGGATACATATGAGAGAACCCTCATGGTCGATGGGGAGGAGACGACCCTAGTTGTGATGGACACATGGGAAACAGAAAAACAGGTATGCAATCATCATACATCAACATATCCGCCTCAGTAACCTACTCGCTGAGTTACCGATTCTAAATAAAGGAAACTCGGAAGGCATGTGGTCTTCAGTGGGTTTGCTTGTGTCTGTCTGCCAGCCACGAGTCTGTGCTTTGCAGACACAAGTCTCACCTACAGGGCCACAATGCCCTTTGTGCAGTGCTGTGGAAAAAACGTGACCGCTTGCTGCCAGTGTCTAAACTCCATTGAGCGATGCCCTGCAGTGAGCAGGCAACATACAGCTGGCCCCTGCTGCTGACCACACAGACAAGTACACTGATCGCTCTGGGGCCTAATTACTCCGCTGTCGATGACGCTCCTCTGTGAGGCCAGTCTGGCAACAAGGCTTTTCTGATCTCAAGAATTATTTACAGAGATAAATTGTTATGTACTTACGGGGGGGGGGACTTTTTCATGACACGTTGTTTGTTGTTTTTCTCTCAGTACATGCAGAGTTATTGAAAGGGATAGTTCGTCCTAAAACAAAATGTTGTTGTTATAATAATAAAAGTTTCTTAAGCACCAAAAATGTTTACAGATATTATGTAAACTAAAACTTATATTATGGATGCGATTAATCGTTTGACAGCACACGAGGTCAAGTAAACAATGAATTTATATTTTAGAAAGTGCCTTCCTTTAAAATGTTTAACCTCTTTTTGTTGATGCCCAAGGAGGAAGATGAGAAGTGGGTTCAGGATTACTGCATGCAGGTGGGCAATGCTTACATCATCGTTTACTCCATCACCGACCGCAGTAGCTTTGAGAGCGCATCAGAGTTACGAATCCAGCTGCGTCGCATCCGGCAGGCTGAAAACATTCCCATCATCCTTGTAGGCAACAAAAGTGACTTAGTGCGATCTCGAGAGGTGGCAGTGGAAGGTGAGAAGAGTTTTGATTTGTATCATTCACACAGAAAGATCATAGTGGAATGTTATACACTACCATTAAAAGTTTGGTCGGTGTAAGGAAGAGATTTTAATGAAAGAATTTGAAGAAATTAATATATTTAGGCAATTAAAATAATCAAAAATTATATTTATTGGCCTGATTTTATAGACAGGGCTTAGCCTAAACCAGTATGAGGCCATAATTAAATTAGGACATTCAAGTAATTTTTATAAACATGCCTTTAAAAAACGCATCACTGGTGTGCATCTTAATACAAAACAAAGCCACTGAAATGTTTTAAGATCAGTCACTGCAAGGTTCTTTTAGTGGAAACAGCTCAGATTTACATTTTCATTTAGGACTAGGCTTAAGCCTTGTCTATGAAACCAAGGGGGATAATTTTACAAGCGATTTCTATTTCAAATAAATGTTGTTCTTTCTGTTCATCAAAGAATCACTGTATCACTTTTTCCACAAAAATGTTTTCACATTGATAATTAAAATCACATTAATAATAATAAATGTTTCTTAAGCACCAAATCAGCATATTAGAATGATTTTTAAAGGATCATGTGACACTGAAGACAGGATTCAGCTTTGCCATCACAGGAGTGATTTTTATATACTGAAAGAGAAAAGTTTTAATTTAAATTCTAATAACATTGCTCAATGTTACTGTTTTAGTGTATTTTTAATCAAATAAATGCAACCTTGCTGAGCAAAAAAATCTTACCCCAAACTTTGAATGGTAGGGTATATCACAGTCTAACTGATGAATGCACGATTGTTTGACATGGTGCAGATGCATAAGCCTTCAAAGCCTTGTGACGGGTTTGGTTTTACACAATCCTGGTCTTCTGTGGCAGAGGGTCGGGCTTGTGCGGTGGTATTTGACTGCAAGTTCATAGAAACCTCTGCCTCTCTCCACCACAACGTTCACGAGCTCTTTGAGGGCATTGTGAGGCAGATCCGACTGCGGCGAGACAGCAAAGAGATCAATGAGCGCCGACGCTCCATCTACAAGAGAAAAGAGAGCATCACCAAGAAAGCCAGACGCTTCCTAGATCGACTTGTAGCCAAGAACAACAAGAAGATGGCCCTGAAAGTGCGCTCCAAATCCTGTCATGACCTCGCAGTGCTGTGAACCCACAGATCTCTCTCAGTCCTTCAGCTCTGGGTTTCTTTGTTTTCGTAAGGCAAAAGAGGATCACTTTTCTTTTTTTTTTTTCAATCTAGCATTAACAACTTTTTCATTGACTTCCCTGAGGATCTTTGAGGTTTTGCTCTCATTGTTCTTAATTTTATCCCATAGATCAAATATTGATCTCTCTCTCTCTCTCTATATATATATATATATATATATATCTCACCAATTAAGTGGACTTTGTTTTGTAATGAACGTTTTTATCAACGTTTGCCTTATTTGACAAACTGATTAGACAATAGAATTAATTAACAAGCAATATTTATTATTTATTGTTGTTTATATGTTTTCCTTAAGAATTACATTTCACCTTAATGTTTTTTCTAACAAAGGAAGAATTTTGTATACACTGAAAGACATTAGCCATGAGAAAAGCACTGCCCAGTGGAAAAGTTAAAGTGTAGAGGCCGCTAAAACCAATATTGTTGTTTTGTTTTTTTCTTACAAGTTTATTCTGTTAAAGCAAAAACTATTATGGACATGTCAGTCATCATTTAAAAGGGCATGTGAATATCCTCCATAAGCCTGTTACAGTTTAGTTTATCTGAAAGAGATATTTGGTCCCTAAACATAATAAAGGTGTCAGCTATTTTTGCAGGAAAAACAACAAAAATAATGGTTTATAGGCTATTTCTCTCTTTTTTTGGCACTGGACATAGAGGGGAAATGTTTTTTGTACAACTTAATGTTGTTGGTTTGTAAATATTTATTTCCAAAATGTGTACAAAAATAAATGGTTTGAAATATGTAAATACATTTATACTCTGCATGAATGCAGATGAAACTTTCAATGTTTTTTTATTATTAAATCCCAATCTAAACTGAGTTTCTGTTTAGTTTTTTTCCCCCACCCTGTCTGTCTTTCAAAAGAACATAACTGTTTTTATATTTCATTGTCGCAAGTCTTCCGTCCTTGATTCTTTTGAAAGATTTAAAGATTTAAAAATGTACATTGTTGTATCCAAACGTTGCACTGCTGTTCTTAATGGAAGTATTTGCTCGTGTTCCGTGACCTCTCCTTGAACTTGCTTCTATTACTTGTGAAAGAATAGTTAAAATATCCAGATTTAAGTGGATGCTGTCCTAAACAACCCCATATTGTCCTTGTTCTTGGATACAGCCGAGTGACTCTAAGGGCTTTTCAGAGCAACAATATGGAAACAATCAGTGAAATCCAATCACTGAAATGATATTCCTAAAGGACTGTGATGAAATTCCACGGACAGTCCATTTTAGTTTAGTGCTCTTATTTAAAGCTATTAAGCTGATTACTCTCTCAAATGCAAATTTTTAGAGGATGTTTGTTAAATGGATCATATGTAAGGTCTAATACATTCCAAACCTAAAGGCAATGCAACTGAAAACATTACGCCTCATTGATTG
>JAUCMU010000013.1:15891792-15902287 GCA_032275025.1 Enteromius treurensis
GGATAGATGGATATAGACAAGTTCTGCATGCCTCAAAGCCAGCCCTTAAAATGGCCAAGAATGCCTCTGTAAAGACGTCAAGGTCAAGTTTGTGGATGGTGACTTTCACATGTCGATTAAGCCTCATGTATAAAGTTACACTGTCAGTTGAGGGTCACCATTGCAGTTTACTCAGACTAGATTTGTCTCCATCTCACCAAGTAAATTCCTCCAACTGCTGTGCAAAAATTGCAGGGGGTTTTCTTGTTTGTTTTTTTGGACACATACTTAAGGCATCATTTACCCAAAAAACTAAATTGTGTCATCATTTATTCAGCCTAGTGTTCTTAAACTGTATTGCAATTTCTTCTTTCTGATGAACACAAAGATGATTTAAAAAAAAAAAAAGAATAGTAATAAAAAGGCCTAGTGTTGTTTTACACCACCGACATTCACTGTGTGTTCAAGAACATTTTTAATAGAATATCTTCTTTTGTGTTAGACAGACAAATTAATGTCAGGTTTGGAACAACACGAAGGTAAGCACGTGATGAAAGAATTTCTATTTTGGGGCGAACCATTTTCCTTTAAAGGAATTGTTCAACCCAGCAGAAATGAAAATCAGCTGAAAACATACTGACCCTTATCCAAGATTTAAATTTGTTTTTAGAACACATCTGGAGAAATACAGCATATCACATGTTCACCAGTGGATCTGATCAAAACTGATTTTTGTATAAAATGATGGACTGGAGTTGTGTGGACTTGTTAATTATTGTGATATTTTTATCAGCTGTTTGGACTCTCATTCTGATGATACCCATTCACTGCAGATTATCCAGTAGAGATAAAGTAATGTAATGCTAAAACTTTTTGGGGAACTCTTGCTTTAACAGCCATGGATATTTATTGCTGCAACTGTTGCTCCCGTGTCCAAGTGCTTGAGTATTTATCTGCATAGGGAGGACATACGCTGGGGCAACCACTCTCCAGCACCAGGAAAAGAAGCAGTAGGCCAGAACTGCAATTAGGCCAGCCAGTGTGCTTCGCCTGGGTCAGCTCTTTCCACTGGCCCCCTTGTCACCACTGGAGTGGGGGAGGGCGAGTGGTGTTCTGGCTGGAAGCTCAGTGCATTGATTTGGTCAGGGTAATGGAAAGAATGCTTCACTCCACACTCAACCTTTCCCCCAGCTAATACAGCCTACACACATGTACATAAAGATCACAAGCAAATAAACAGCTTTTGTTGTCTTTCTGTACATTTAATAGGATTTTTGCACACAACATTTGAAAATGCCGAAAGTACCCAACATATGGTGCCGTCTTCAGTTCAGATGTGCCATTCTCTAAACCACTTTGAACTATGATTCATCTTCCAAGCTGTTTTACAAAGTTCTGCACATACCCAGCAGGTATTTTTGTGGTGGAAACACATGCAAGGCTGTTTCTTTCTTTCATAACAAAGGGGAGTTTTCTCCAAATACCAAAAATAACTGTGCATTAAGGGTCTGACATGAGATTAAAGGGAATGCATTCACCAGAGCCATGCAGTAAAACAACTAACACAACAGGGGAAGAGAGGGAGAGCAGAATGGAAAAAGTGAATAAGACGAAGGAGGTGGCAGTGCATACAAGAAGACGAATGGTCCTGCACTGGTCCCACTGACTGGTTCTTGTAACGTGTCAAGAATCTGGCGTCCTCCAGATGTGTGTCATGTTCATGCTGTGGAAAGCCTCTGGAGAGATTTACATTTGGCTGCACTCTGCTTCGCTGTGAGCGCGGGGAGAGAGAGCTAATTATGGAAAGTTGGCAGCCAGCAGAACATCAAGCAAGCTGTGGCGAGAGTCAACGGAAAGAATGAGATTAAACCAAGAAATATGTGGGGTCATTTTTTTTGTACTCATCAAAAAAGATGTAAAAGAAGTCATTTGTTAATATGAATTTTACATTGTAAGCCTGATTCTCATTGTATTTTTGTTTAACATTTGTTCTGGTTTTCTGTCTGACTAGCGTCATGTGGTCTCAGAGGTAGGGTGTAAAACCAGTCAGTTGAGTGACACTTCAAGGCCTGAGAGGAAAAGAGCAGCAGTTTTTCCCTCCATTGATCTTAATATTCCACAGGGATTACTTTTTTCTCCTCGTTGTTTGTTTCTCTTCCATACCCCCCACATTTCGTTTACGGATTTGTACCTTAAAGAGCACTTCTGTCTATAGTTTTCTTTTTGTTACATTTTTTTATTTAATATTGATGTTTTAGTGCGTTCATTTTATATGAAAAATACAATTATTATACAATCATGGTCTCCCTGTCTGTTTTGACAGCGAACTTGCAGTCGTAAATAAATAGCAGATGATTAAAACGCAAGAGAAAGTTTGAGGGCGTGTTAATTGTGCGTGTCACACTTCCGTTCTCAGTGTGTGTGCGTGTGTGTGACGCGAGTTCCCCCTGGTGGACAGTTTCGCCTGTTTCTCTTATGCAACAGGAACGGTGCGTGCACGCGCAGTGGCTGTTTGCCGCCAGTCAGTTTGTCTTTTGTAACCGCGACACGCGCATTATTTAGTAGTAGTATTAGTTCAATCAGCCAAGTTTTGGTTTAATACAATTGTGTCTTTTAGGTTTGTTTGGATTCGAATTAATGTACTGGGGTTGCGGAAGAAGTGGACTGTAGAACTGGGATTTAGCGCTCGTTTGTGGAGGAAGCTTTGTAGGCCGCAGTGTCTAAGGTAAGACGGAAACGCTAACGGTTACTTACTGTTTTGATCTATTTATAAAAACTGTGTGACCAATATCAAATTATGTGTCATGTTTATATTACATGTATTTAATTTTTGTATAAACGACGTCTAAAGATGGGTTGTTTCAGCTAACGTTAATTTGCAAAGACGAAGCGACTT
Source organism: Enteromius treurensis (assembly GCA_032275025.1). Taxonomy (NCBI): domain Eukaryota; kingdom Metazoa; phylum Chordata; class Actinopteri; order Cypriniformes; family Cyprinidae; genus Enteromius; species Enteromius treurensis. Next base: position 15,894,668 of record JAUCMU010000013.1, read on the forward strand.
TAGCCATTTAGCGATAGCTAATGTGCTAACAAAGCAAGCTTTAAGATTCTCTACTGATAATACGAAAGTTGTGGATTTATAACATCCAAATCTACTTCTGAGCATGTAACGTGTGGTTATGTTGCTTAAAGTTGTTCAAAATAAGATAGAGACGGTTCTCGACACTGAGAAAAACAGTTAACGTTAACGTTAGCCAGGAAGCTTAAACGTGCGTTTCATGACCCCGTCCAGTCACGCGAGTCAGAAATGTTCAGGCCGAGTTTAAAGTGCTAATTTGGGGAAGCAGTTCAGACTAATGTGTGTATTGTAATTTTAGAGCACGTTCTCAGTGCTTAAAATAAGCATTAAACAATACTTTATACCGCTTTGCTTTTCTGCAGATCAACAACAACAACAACAATATGGCCGATGATTTCGACATTGAAGCAATGCTGGAAGCTCCATATAAAAAGGTGGGTGTTTATGCGAGTAAATAAACTCGGTCAGGAATCTGTATAGCTTTCATTTGAAACTGCTAACCAGTCGTGTTTTCTCTAAGTCTTTATTGTCAGATCTATAACTTGAATGTTTCTGTCATAGTGGTTTCAATGAATAAATTGCCCATCTATCTCTTTTTGTAGACTTGCCTATATCTCACCTCTACTCCCATGAATTCCAGTGTGAACTGTCAAAAAAATGAAGGTAGTAATTGCCCAATATATTGATGTACTGTGGTACCCTTGGTTGAAATACATAGGCAAAATTAAACATAGGTACCGCCAGAATAAATGCAGTGGGTGCACATAAGAGCTGGTATGAACTCTGTGGAGACTGTATTCATGTTATTTTATGCATGATTTTCTTAGCCTTATATTTTTTTATCAGGAAGTTTATTTTCTAAATGGATACAACTAGATTGCATGCTTTACAGTATAAATATATGGCAGGAAACCACTTAAAATGTCATAATCCCCAGTACAGAAATCCTGGAGTTGACAAACACAAGAAAATCCACAGAGTCCTTATTCTCCATTAATCACTTTGAAAATAATCTGAAATGAATATGCTGTAAAAATCTTTTTTTTTTTTTTTTTTTTTTTGGAGGAAAAAAAAGTATTTATGCATGCTGCTGACATTTAAGTAAGTATTTGTAAATGATTATTCTGCGGTTTTACAAACTGGAAATGATGGGGCTCAGCATATAATGTCATAGCGTTCACCGTAAGATATTTATCCTAAAAACAATCTAGCCTTTTAACAACTACAAAAGAACAACTCAACTTTAGATGGTCTGTGGGAGTCGCTTTTACTAAGCCGTGTGAATCCCTGTTTGCTTCAGGGCGAGATGTGTGACAGAGGTGGCATCGAGCTCTTTCAATCCACGAAGGCAAATGGGGTGAAGATCACTGGAATGGCATCCACCACTGGAGCTCGTTTAGTGGCTGGCTGCTAGCGTTGCCACTTTGGGTCTTAGGCTCAGATAGCCTTGGTACTGAACATTGGGCTGTGAATGAAGTGTCTGAAAAAAGCAATGCTATTTTACATACCCAGCATAGCACTAGCACTTGAATATTTGGACGTCTTACACAAGTAATGCAAACACTATTAAGGAACGACATTGGCAGCCATGTGGTTGGTTTCTTTCTAAAGGTCCCCCTTGTATTTGTCGTCCTCCCACTCAAACCCTGTAATGAACTCCTATTTAATGATCATATCATATTCTCTTTTGTTCCCATCCCTTCTTTATCCTTACGACTTGAAATGTTTCGCCGTCCTCCTCATGCTGTCTTCTATCGACCCTGCTTAGGATGACAACAAATCCTTAAGTACCAATGGCCACGAGGAGCGGAGCAAGAAGTAGGTTCCATATAACCCTTTTAGTTAGTTTTATATCTTACAAAACTCTTTCTTATGTTTGACTGACTGAAATGTGTTTTTTGTATTTCAAGGAAAAAGAAGAGCAAAAGTCGCAGCAGAAGCCGTAGCCGGGAAAAGAAGAGAAGCAGGAGTCGTGATCACAAGAAAAGTCATGACCGCAGGAGGAGCCGCAGCAAAGAGCGGAAACGCAGCCGCAGCAGAGAGAGACGCCGTAGCCGTTCCAGGAGCAGGGAGCGTGGGGGTCGCTACAGAGCTCCATTGTACGTAGACATCTTTTGCTTTAGGTTTTAATCTTCATATCAAGTGTCCACACAGTTCGGAGAAACAGCGTAGTGAGCATGTTAATCTGGAAGTAAAAGGTTGCCACAGTGCTCCTGATGAGTGTGAAAATGTCTTTGAAAGAGTACTAAGTATGAAGAGGAGCTTAGCAGCAATCCCTATTTCCATGTCTGTTGTGAATCAGCAGAGAAGATGAGTTGATTTTTCCCCAAAACAAGAAATTTGTTGTAATGTGAACAATGTTTACCCTTGTGTTCCCCATTAAAGCTTTCAGTATATATTTAGAATTAGCAGTAGAGCGAGTAGTCGTAGCTAATGATATCAAAAACCTTTTTTTTAAAATCACAGTTCTGGACTGAAGTTTAACGGTGTTCCCAGGGGGAAGACTGGCCCACCACCTGCCATCAAACTAAGGTTTCTATGACACTATTTTTCTTGTGTGTGGGTTGTTGCTTATTCTGTGTATGACTCAGCCATGGTCTGGTCTTTCCAGAAGTATTCATAGAAATTTTCTCTTAGCCGTAGAAGGTCTAGGAGCCGCAGTCCTTTCAAGAAAGACAAAAGCCCTATTAGGTAAGTTTATTCCAGCCTTGGTAATGTACGTTTCCCTTATCTAAATTCCTTGCTGATTATAGTAATTCATTGTTCATTTTTGTCTTTTGCTAACAGACAGCCCATTGATAATCTCACCCCCGAAGAAAGGGATGCACGCACAGTGTTCTGCATGCAGCTGGCAGCCAGAATCCGACCACGAGACCTGGAAGAATTCTTTTCTGCAGTAGGAAAGGTCAGTGTTTGTTCAACTACAGTTCTACCTTGGTAGCCTTTACTACTTTGGATTTGGATAGACACCCCTAATTCCTGTTGTTCTTTTTTTTTTTTTTTTAAGGTGCGAGATGTGAGAATCATCTCCGATAGAAACTCCAGAAGATCCAAAGGAATTGCATACATTGAGTTTGTGGATTCCACCTCTGTACCTTTGGCAATTGGCCTTTCTGGTCAAAGACTTCTCGGAGTACCAATCATTGTGCAGGCTTCACAGGTAACATAGTCGCTCTGAATGTTAAAACATGTACACAGTTTTTGCTTGTCGATGTTATCATCATCTAATGGTAAATTGTGTGTTTGACCAGGCTGAGAAGAACAGAGCAGCTGCGTTGGCCAACAATTTACAGAAAGGCAGTTCTGGACCTATGAGACTGTATGTTGGCTCATTGCATTTTAACATCACAGAAGACATGCTCAGAGGCATTTTTGAGCCATTTGGAAGGGTAAATAGTGCCATAGTAGCTAAAGAGTGTCACTTCATGTTATATTTCAACATTTTTATTAATGTCGAGGTCTCTTCTTTTTTTTCCACACAGATTGATAGTATTCAACTGATGATGGACAGTGAAACAGGACGATCAAAAGGATATGGCTTTATCACAGTAAGTTGTGTGGACGAGGTGTTTTTGTGCAGAATTTCAGACATTACAAGTAGTTGGTGTCGCATTCTAGAAGCAGTTATTCATCGTCTCAAGGGCTTATTAGCTTTCTTCTTTCCCCATAGTTTTCTGATGCTGAATGTGCCAAGAAGGCTCTGGAACAGCTTAATGGCTTTGAGTTGGCTGGCAGACCAATGAAAGTTGGACATGTGACAGAGCGCACTGATGCCTCAACCGCCAGCTCCTTCTTGGACAATGATGAGCTGGAAAGGACTGGCATTGATCTGGGAACGACTGGTAGACTTCAGCTGATGGCCAGACTGGCCGAAGGTAAGCATATACTCTTTGAATAATGTCTTGTGGGATTTCATACAGGGATTAAAAATCTTACTTTTTTTTTTTTTTTAACTTTTTTTTCAGGTACTGGTCTGCAGATCCCACCTGCTGCTCAACAAGCCCTTCAGATGAGTGGCTCCATGGTTGCTATGGCTGCAGCTACTGGTCAGTTCCTTTACTTTTTGCTTCAGCAGATGTGCCTTAAATAAGACTGTGGGGTTTGCAATTAACATCCATTTTTCTTTCAGCTGCTATGAACCCTGGATTGAGTTTTAACATCAATGTGCCCACAAACCAAGCTTTGAATCTACCGTCACAACCAATTGCAACACACTGTTTCCAACTGTCTAACATGTTCAATCCAAACTCGTAAGTAGCAAGGGTTGGCAATATTACAGGTATATAGAGAGAGTGCATTTTTGCCTGAACTGCATTGCTTTCTTGCAGAGAAAATGATCCTGGTTGGGAAGTTGAGATTCAGGATGATGTAATTGAAGAGTGCAACAAACACGGTGGAGTCATACACATATACGTGGATAAGAAGTCAGCTGAAGTATGTTACTTCCCTTAAATGTTATTATAAATTACTATATTAAGTGTGGAACTTTATATATATATATACATTAATTTAATATTTACTTTGTCATTCTTTTCAGGGTAATGTCTACGTGAAGTGTCCCAGCATTCCTGCTGCTATGGCGGCAGTCAGTGCGTTACATGGACGTTGGTTTGGAGGTAATTCTAAATTCTGTACATCTTGATTTCAGGATTGTCTGTCTATATTTTAAAGCAGTATGTCTTCAGATTTGTTATGTATTCTGTCTAGAGCCATATGTATTATGGCCTGAATCAGCTCACATTTCAATTTTATTTTCCAGGTAAAATGATCACAGCAGCTTATGTCCCTCTTCCTACATACCACAACCTTTTCCCAGAGTCAGTGCAGGCAACACAGCTTCTAATGCCCAGTCGCCGGTGATCAATCACCCCTGGAAGACTCAACTTTTTCAGCCTTGCTCTTTTTAACTTTTGGACAATAATAACAGTTCTGCAAGCTGTGGCACAGTTTTGTTTCCTTTTAAGTTGGTTACAAAACCAGTAAGGTTAAAAGTTTCACTTGCATAGTGTCCTTACAGGTCTTGGACTTTGAGAGAAGTTCTGTGGTGTAAAAGAAGTTTCCTATGTACAGCCTACGTATTGAATTTTGCTTCTTGTTCTTTTATTGTTCGTGCATATTTTTTTATTTTTTTCCCCCTTCAACATATATTGTCTTTGTGATAGATCTGATTGGCATGTTTCTCACCTGAGGATGTGTACAATATTGACAGATAAACAATATAAAAGCTTGGATTTAAACTGCAATTTCGATCAGACATGAACATATTCAACTTTTTGGCTCTATGAGCTGTGGGAACTAAATGGCTGACAAATCTTTTGTTCATTTAGAGACCATAAGGTTTAGAAACATCTTGTTTTTCTAATCAAGATTTGATTTTTTGTAAAGTCCTTGATGAAAGTTCATTTCAAATAAAGCCAAGATAAAGAAAATTGATGCTCATTTTATTTGAACTCTGAATTCCTGTTTTAAAAAAAGGCAAAAGTTGCTTAGATTTGATGCTATATTTATTGGTCAACGTTAAATAAGTATTAAACAAAAAAGAGGGCGGTCCAGAAAGTATCCAGCTATATATTATGAAAAACACGAGATGAGTGTACGAGATAAGTCAGTGCACCTGCCCGTGCATCACATCTTGTTCAGTGTTTTTTGGCCTAATGTGTATCGTCCAATGCTCTTTCTCAGCCCAGAATTTGTTCCTTGCGACTTAATTGTCCCAAAACCTTAATCTCCTTTGAAATGGACTAAGATGATCATTGTCCAGTGTACGACAGGGTTCCCGCGGAGTCTTAAAAAGCCTAAAAAACTAAAGTTTAGGTCTTAAATTTAATTAACCGAAGTCTTAAAATTCATGCCTTCGTTCATTTAGTTAATTGTGTTCAAGCGTTGTCCGCCGAAAATAAAATATTAAAACGCTGTAGAACTAATAATAAGTTGTTTTGTTTTCTAGTAGGCTACGTGATGATGATAATCCCATTGCGTGATCACTGCAGGTATAACTCCTGTAAAGTAGGTGGCGGTATGTAACCCGCCAATAAATTGAAGGAAGTTCTTTCACTTGGCTACCTGGCCGCAGAATTCGTGCAACGTTAAGTCAGGGCTGTCGTCGAGCGCGTAGTTTTCAAAGATCATGGGGAAGTGTGTGTTTAATGTGGCTTGGCTCGATAAGGGCGAGTTTTGCAGCTGGTTAAAAGCTGTCCCCAGCAGTAGATATGAAGCTCGCTGCAAAATATGCAAGAACATATTACAGCTAGGGACATTGGGTGTGAAGGCGCTCGAGTCTCATGCCAAAGCGGACAAACACCAGCTTGCCATGAAAAACCTTCAGCAGAGTCGAACCATCTCACGGTTCTGTTCGGCATCCCAGCTGCCTAACGTTAGGCCTACATCATTGTCGATGCCTGGTCCCTCCGGACTCCAAGGCAATAAGGTTTGATGACTCGAGTGTGAAGTTTCTTTTATCAGTAGTTTAGACTTTCATTCTGACTGCACCCATTCACTGCAGAGGTGAGCAAGTGATGTAACGGTTAATTTCTCGAAATCTAGCAATTCTGTCATCATCTTGGATGCCCAGAGGATGATTAGATGTTAAGTTTTGGCTGAACTATTAATTATATTTTGTTTATTTAAATATATGTTGTTTTGCATGTGAAGGACAATATGAATATGAACGTGCAGACGGGTGCACGTGGAAAGGGTGATGAAGATGATGGTGACGGAGAGGCAGCAGACATGGAAGGTAGCTCTGAATTTCTTTTTAAGTATTCATTAGATTTTTAGTCGAGAACGGGGAGCACGTGCCTTGAAAATAAAGATGTCGCATCTTTGATTGCAGTATAGTGTCCATGTTATCTAATGGAACGCGAGACAAACGAAATCATTAAATTACACTTAAAATAATATTTTTACAAAGGCAGTTTCCATCACTGTATGTAGTTATTATCATGCTTGATGCATGTTCAAGTGTTGGTTTTTCTAAGAAGTTTGCTTTAAACTAGTTATTCTATGCTATAAAAAATACGCGCTTTTTCAACGAGTACGCCTGAAGCGCGCGCGCGTGCACACTAAACGCCTGTCAAATAGCGCCTAATAACTGAACTAAGATATTTATCACATGTGATTGTGGTAATACTGTCACAAACACAAAGCGTTAAACACAGCTGTTTGTGTCTAAAGAATCAAATAAACAATCACGAGAAAACGTGCCAGTATATTTAGATGCCTGCAACTCTTAAAGGGACAGAACTAAACATGGGCCGCTTGTCACCAAAGCGATAGTTCACACAAAAATTATAATTCTGTCAAATTATGTTTATTTGTAATGTGTATCTATTCGAAAAACAAATATAAAATGACAACGATTTTGATCTTTGCTCCATTTTGGCCTAAATATCTGCGCTTCTTTATTTTATACTTTGTTACCTTGAAAGGCTTTGTTTTTATAAAAAAGGCAAATTAGTTTGTCTGTACTCTGCCCTACAAAGGCAAAAGACCTTAACTCACTAGAGTGTGGAACTGAGAAAAATGGCTTTAAAGATTTTTTGTTGTCCAGCCAAATGAATTATAGCTAGGACACTGGAAATCTGGCAATTAGATGTTTTAATA
>JAUCMU010000013.1:15912549-15934151 GCA_032275025.1 Enteromius treurensis
TACCTAAGCTACATACCTTCTATGTACATATCGGAGAACAATTTAAAATATTCTCTCAAATCATTCTATGGCACCTTGCAGCTTAACATGCATTTTTCAGTTGATTTGAATATACTAGGAAGTACAGTTTAGCCGGAGTTCTTTAGCTATTTTTTTTTTTAATATATATATATATATATATACTTTTTTCTTTTATTGTCTGAAAAATTGAGACAGATGTTTAGATGAATCTTTTATTTCAGACAGTTTCACTAACAAATGGTCAGACAAGCACAACACAAAGAGCAGAATGAGATTTAAAAAATTGCTTTAAACTCACAAACACACAAGTCCGATTTACATCATACATAACTACAAAAAGGCATGACCAGAAGCTCTGTACATAAACTTTTTACAATTAACTATTTTCATATATACAATAAAAATGAACTATGTACAGCATTCCCCCAGTCTTCCAAAGAGAGAAAAATAGACAACACATCTAAAGATGTAGATTCACAATAAAAGGGCAGACCAGACCTTGTGAACGAGACAATTTGTCAGCCTTCAAATGGTTAAATACTACATATACAGTAGTACACAGTCTAATGCAAACTAGTCCCCTTCATTTAATGACTTTAAACAAGCTTTTTAAGCAAATGTTTTCTTTTTGAGATGAATAGGTTACCAGCACCAGATATCACATCATACAACCGACACATCAAATCCCAGGGGCAAAAATCTCATTAGGACTTACAGACAATATTTAAGTACATCTTCTGTAAGAAAATACAACTAATTTCAAACAATCAACAAGGGCCAATTTATTTTGTGCATACACACACATGCCATTTATGTGCAGAGTTTTCAGTTTACCCTGATATCCAGCATCATTTCCTGAAAACACATTATTCTAGCTAGTACTTCATAGCCAAGAGAGCCATAACAGTGACGTGCTACCATGTTTCCAACCTGGAAATAATTTGAAAAGTGTAAAAAAAAAAACAGATTCATTCCACCTACATCCCTCACCTGCCCAGACAGCTTGTAGTGCACTAGAGCTGTACTCATGAAACAACAATATTAAGATTGTTTTGAATATAATTTTAATAGAAAAAACACAAAATGAAAATACTTCTGAATGTTGCTGGATCTTAAAGGTGATCAGTAGCCTATAGTCTGTTCATGGACAGCTTTGGAAAGGACTAACAGCTCCTGACCAGCAGAGGGCATTGTCTGATTGTCTTTACAGTTTGTTAATCTAGGATTAAAAACGTGGCTGCTGGTGTGCTATTATATTGCTAAATGGGTAATACTGGTCTAAAAACTGTGCTGAATCCAATTTGTAATCCAATATCTTGTTTAACTGCACATATGTTTTGTTTTGTTAATGATGACATAAATTAACAATAAAGTAGTTTATTTAACCTTGTTTCTTGCCATACTTTTGGATGTACACTACTGTTTAAACATTTGGTCTTATATATATATATATATATATATATATATATATATATAAATTTAAAAAACATTTTTTGAAGTGACAGTAAAACATTTAAAATGTTACAAAATATTACTATTCCAAATGAATGCTGTTTTTTATAATAATAAAAAAAAGAACGTCTTATTTTCAACACAAATATTAGGGAGCACAACTGTTTTCAACATTGAAAATAAGAAAAAAAATGGCAGCTAAAAAATTCATTTTGCCATCACAGAAATAAATTTATTTTAAAATATATTAAAATAAACTTATTTTAATCTGTAATAATATTTTTTTACTATAATAGTTGTACTGTATTTCTGGTCAAATAAATACAGCCTTGGGGAGCATAAGAGATTTCTTTTGAAAAAAAATAAAAAATAAAAAATCTTACCGATGCCAAACTTCTGAACAGTAGTGTATTTGCCCTCTGCTCAACACATGATTATCCTAACACATCTGTTCCTCAACCTTCCACAGAAACATGTATCTATGGCCACATTTTCTGTTGGTAAAGGTTGACCATGTATTCATGGCACTCATCCTGTGGGATTTCACTGTACTGTTTATTGTACTTTATTGTTTGCTCATAAGATTACATTATATCCACAAAAAACTCACAAGGGTTGCCCATGGCATGCTGGAAAGACTGGCGACTGGCGGTGAGTTCAGGTGGTATGGCCCCTATTTCCCTCACTGGAGGGGCCCCTGGGGGCCCGCTGCTGATAGCCCCCTTAGGGGTCAATCTGGCCAGGCTGTAGGGAGGAGGCAGGCCTGGGGGTCCGTAAGAGGAAGCGTGGCTCCGTTCACTGAGCGCACAAGAGGTGTGGCCATACTTGGAAAAGGGAGCGTGACTGTATGAGAAGGATGTGCGGCTGTGTTGGGACGGGACGCGGGACTGAGTGTAGCTGCGAGATGAGAGAGCATGGCTCCGGTGGCTCAGCTGGCTGGCTGAACGCTCAACCCGCCTCCCGCCTGCTCGGTTGCCTAAATCCGATTCGTTGCCGCCGCTGCCTGCTGATTTGCGGTCCTTGTCCCTTGGCACAGGCCGCTGGCGCCTCCCAGCGCTAGGGTTGGAACTACTGCTTCGACTTCCTAAAAAATAAACAGGTTTATATCGTTATATGGCGATACTGCACAATACTAAATCAACCTAATGTATTTCATTCTTCAGTCTGACATCTACATGACATTCTTTTTTCATGGTTAAACTCTGGACAGTGACTTTTTTTAAAATTTATTTATGATTTAACTTCATGTGAGCAACAGTGGCTGTATTCATGGCAAGATTAAACAAATACAAAAAAAACACTTGCAATAAAAATATTAAAAACAAAAATGATAAATAAAATTATATAGAGTCTTTTAATATAGTGCATGACAAAAAAATTTTAATCATCTCAGGAGAATTCTTTTTTAACAGTGAGAAAGAAAACAAAAATAGTGGCTGTGGTTAGTTTTTTGTTTTTGGAAGTCTCTTAAGACATTACAATTCAAAATAAAATATACATTTAAAATTAATTTTTATATGAAAAACAGTATTTATTTAAATATCAGCTGTCACTTGATCAAACTAATGCACGTTTTCTGCATAAAAGTAATCATTTGTTAAAAAATACAACTGAATGCCAAAAAAAGAGTTGATTGATAAATGATTGTTAATGTCAGAGGCTGTCCAATCAAACTCAGTATTGCAGTTCAAGTTCTGTCATTGAGCAGAATCTAGCTTTATACTAGAAAAACATAAACAACACTGCAAGATAAACTGAAATAAAATCTACAGTAATACAGGTTCACTTGCTGTCAGAAAAAGTAAGTCCTTATTACTGAATTTTCATATTGTAGGGCATATAAAAAATATATATACTGTTTAATTTGAAGATTTTGGCACTGTGACAACAAATGTAATATCTGAATCAAAACTAATCAGTGCTGCCTCCTTTAGCATCTAAAGTAATAGCTCATGAGTTTGCAGATAATGAAGATCTGCCATTCACAGAAACTCTCTATCCCTCACTAACTCTATAATGACAAATCTTCTGCATTTCTTACTCTTCATTCCATCATGTCGCGATACAAGAGAATGATTAAAATCTGATGAAAAATGAAGGCAATTAAAGAGCTGATGAAATACATCTATCAGATGTGCAATTAAAACTGGATGACATGAGACTGGAGTCAAATGATGATGCAAATGAGATCATGAGGTGCTCCAAACCTGAATTTAAAACACTGTCAAACTTCAAATAAACGCCACATCATTTCACTCTTACATAACAGGCATGGTAAAGCTTTACGAACACATATGATTACTACATTGATATTGTCATTTGCATTCGCAGAATAGTGTGTATGCATCTCGCTTCCCCACAACACATGACATGCTGAGAAATACAGAGACGAGAGGCGAGCCAGCAGAACAAATCCAGCAATAGAAAACCCCAGTCATGGAGGAAGACATGACTGTAAGAGAGAGTAAGAGAGAGAGGGAGAGGGAGAGGGAGGCTGCCTTACCGGACACCCCAGGGTTGGGACTACCTCCTCCATCAGTCTGCCATTGCACAGCAGAAATGAACAGGAAACAACACAGTTAAGCCGTCTCTATCTTAACACCAGAAGCTCTATCAAGTACAAATTATCCTCACAGCCTAAGTGCAGTACTGGAATCTGCTCAGTTAAAATAAAATCTTATATGTGCTCATATAAGATATTTATTTACATGTTGTGATGATATGTTAGAATTTCTCATTATTTATTCTCATTATTTATTTAAATTTTTTTTTAGGCCTTTTCATTTCATTTTTTTTTCTTACAATTGAATTAATACTTGTCTCGTAATTTAATGAGTTTATTCTCAACAAGATATTTTGCCACTTTTTTTGTTTCTCACAAAACAATGTCTTTATTCTTTAAAATAAGTTTAATTTCAACATTTTATCTTAACATTTACCTTGAAATTTAATGAATTTTCTTTTTCTTGAAATTTTATCTCAAAATATATCCCATAATCCACTAATAAAGTGTGGTTAAAAAAAAAAAAAAAAAAAAAAAAAAAATATATATATATATATATATAGTTTTTGACATATCATGTGTTATCTATTAAAAAAAATTAACACTACCATTTAAAAGTTTGGGGTCAGTAAGGTTATTTATTTTTTAATAAATTGACACTGTCATTCAGCAAGAATGCATTCAAATGGCCAAAACCACATTGAAGACATTTCTAAAAATACAAAAGATTTTAATTTCAAATTCTGTTCATTTATAACCTTCTATTCATTAACAAATACTTAAAAATAGTATCACAGTTTCAGCTAATGTTACTGTAAATTTTTTTAATAAAATTATTTATTTTTCTAACATTGAGGATAAAAATGTTTTTCTAAAGGAACATGTGACACTATGAAAATACAGCTTTGCCATAACAGGAATAATTTACATTTTAAGATAACGGGTATTTTAAAATTATAATTTTGCATTATATTACTGTTTTTAATGTGTTTTAATAAATGCAGTCTTGGTCAGCAAAAGAGGCTTCTATCAAAAAATCTTACCAACCCCAAACGCATGCATGACAGTGTATATATGGTGTATAAAATCCATGTGCTTTAAATATTTAAATGTTTTTCCACACAGCCAAGCATCTTTCCTAGTTTTAGTTTGTTTGACTGCTATCCATTCATGCTCCAAACCTCACAACACACCTAAACCATCACTCAGATCACTCCACCTGCTCTCTACAGGCAACTCACAAACACGTTCACAACAGGCTGCTGAGTTTCCTCCTTGACATCTACACTGAGCTAGTGCATGGCATGTGTGAAATGAACAACGGGGTATGCATTAATGTGACTGGATTGTGGATTGAAATGGATGTGTTTTTGTGATGCATCAGCGTTAAAGGCAACAGGCGCTAGAGAATGAGGTGAATGCAAGCTCTGCGGGTGAAATCATGACAAGAGCTGAAATCGATTCTTAAAATGTTGAGGACAGTAAACTAAGAGATGCCAGAAAGGTGTTCAACTTATAACCTTAAGAGGCCCCACAAAATGCTACAGCTGGGATGGGTCAACCATATTTGAAATAACCCATGTGCCAGGATAGCAGTATATAAACAATATTAAGAAAGTGCAAAGCTATATCATTTCATAACTACTGCATTCAAAAACTAGATAGCGCGCAAGTAAATAGGGTATACTGTACCACAAGACTGGCTATTTCATACATTTAAAACTATTTCTAGATTGTTTATAGGAGCCTTATTTCCGATCTAGCATGATATTTATTTCAGAAGCTCTTACTGTGGTGTCTTAAGTGATGGATAACCTTTCTGTACTCACCCTCACTGTGATGACTTCCTGCGCTGCCACTGTGGAAACTGTGGCAGGGGTCGGAATATCCTGGGGGAAAACCAGAGGGCGCTGTAGAGAAGGGTGGGTAGGGGAAGGGTTGGCCGCCCATGGGCCACGGGTTAGTGGACGGAGGGGGCAGAGGAGCCAATGTGTCCTGCTCCGAACCAGCACCACTCAAACCCTCGTTCAAGTTTAGGGTAGCCATATCTAACAAAAAAGGAGGAAATATAAAGAGGTTAAATGTACCTTTTAAACAGATCAGTAAAAACCTAAAATACGTGGCCTAAAATATACTTTCTCTCGGGCCATACAATACATAGGTGTTGGTTTCTTCTTTAGAATAGATTTGGAGTCATTTATCATTACATCACTTGATCATAAATCCAAACAGTTGATGCATCATTGAGCCTTCATTTCATCAGTTAACATAAAAATCCTTCTTTCAACCCCAATAACACAACAGAATCCATTTGTATCTGCATATCAGATGCTTATAAATATTGCTTGATTTATGCATATTTGCCATCTGATTGAAGAAAGCAATAGTATAGATAGAGACTGGAGCTAATGGTTTGAAGACGCCTTAACCCATTTGATCCCACGGGTCACAATAGTGACCGTAAAAAATAAACATTTTATAAAGCTCTTAAAATCTTAGTGACGGATGTTTTTGTGCACTTCCTGCAAATATGGATAAAATAAAGGGTCTCAATTAAATATGTGAAGCTTTACACAGTTAGTGCAAATTGTCAGATGACCAGACTTGCACCTTGAGAAAATGATAACTGCATCAAAGCCTCAAAACGAAGGGCTAATAAAGTATGCTAACATAAAGATATAACATAGATCTTTAGGGTGTCTTGTATTAATATATGAATTCACATATATTTATTTGTGTTGAGTGTGATCATAGAGTGTAATATAGAGATGTGTTGTACTTTGGCAGAGATCTCCGAATGTGTAGTAGCACTGCTCAGAGAAGGTGATCTTGTTGACGGTGTGTCGGAGATAGCCATGTTTTAGCAGGCTACTGGCGTATTTCCTGGCATCCCGCCGGTCTTTGAATCCCTCGACCCGTGAGTAGAGCCAGTCTACTACATCACCTCCTGTAAAATGTGAGATCCAGACAGATTACAAATAAAAACCTGCAAACCAGGGATGTTTTTGTTATCGAATACCATAAGAACATTTATAATACCATATAACCTCAAAAGTAATAAAGTCTCAAAAAAAGGGAAATAAAGACAGCTCACCTATAATGGCATTAGCTATAGTAATCTTCAGCCACATTCTGTCCCTTATTTCTAGTCCTGAGTCTGGGAGCTGCATCACCTTTACAATAGTGGCCATGTCCGTCTTTCCCATTGTAAGAGGAAGATCGTCAAACTCTGTGAAAGACAAGAAGACGTTTAGCAATTTCGCTTTGCAAAAAGAAGATGCTGAGATCTGTCAGAGAGAAAAGACTACCGTTTTGTGGGTAAGATCCTGTGAGTGCAGTTGTGTGGGAAATCCATGCCGCCGGGTCAATGGGTCTAACTGGTTCAGCTTTGGAAAAGAAAAAAGCAGAGTAAGTATGAAAAGATGGCAAAGTATAGCTGTGCCTGGCTTTTGTGTATCTGAAAGACATGTAAACGAAGCGTTTGCATATACTGACCTCTGGGTATTGTAAAGTAACTACGAGGGGAAGGGTCCCAGCATTTGGCAACAGTTAGACTGATGGGCCTACAGAGGACAAGTTTAATAGTTACTTAAAACACACTTACTCTAAGTGACACAATTCAGACATCTTGCTCCTGTTCATTCTTACCCATTCTTTGAGACGATCTCTCTTAGGATCCTGACTGCGTCATCATTGCTCATGTTTTCAAAGTTCACGTCATTTACCTGCAAGCATCATAAATGCATGAATATGAAATAATAAATTGAATATTAACAATTTAAAATTATTATTAAATACATTATTATTTTATTTACAAAAAAAAAATATATATATATATGTGTATAACTATTATGAGACACCAGCAAACTATCAAGGGGGCTTCAATATGACTTAAATTATTTAAATCATCAATTTGATTGATAATAATTTTTTAAAATATATTTAGTTTGATTTTTATGCCTCAAAATATCTTGTCAATTAATACAAATATAAAAGATGGGAAATTTTATTATATTTTTATAATGAATGTTTACTTTAATTATGCCAAGCCCTATACTGTAGGTAAAATATTTCTTAAAATATATAATAATAAGGAAATTTGAATACTGTTTTGGACCATGATCATGGTGCTACACTGTGCCATGCCGATATAAAGCTGCAGTCTAATCCATAACTACACTAATCTGCCTCTCAACAGGGATCAGCAGATGCTGCAGGCATTGAAGGCTGCATCTGCATCTACAGACAATCACTAAAGCCACAAAAAAGAGCCAGAGGCTAAATTTCATCCATAAAACTAATGTAAATACAAGCCGTATGTCCCTGCAGTGTATAATCGTTTTAATACATCACAATATCTCCACCGGCAGAGCCAATACATAGCATTATGCTAATCTACTTTTCAAGCAAGGAGTAAAATAACTGAGCTCTTATGTGTTTTCACTGAGTTAGTCCACCCAAAAATGAAAATTTTATATCATTCACTCACCCTTAATGTTGTACAAAATAAGATATTTTAAAGAATATTGGTAAGCAAGTAGTTTTGGTTCCTATTGACTTAAATATTGTAGCATGGTGGAAAATAAAATGGAAGTCGATGGGAACTGAAACTGTTTGGTTATCAATGTTCTTTCACGATTGACAGAAGAAAACAGTTTATAGAGGTTTGAAAAAACATGAAAGTAAACAAAGACTGTTACATTTTCTGGGGTGCACTAGAAGTGCAGAACCATTCACAAATAGTTTAAAACCTACCTGCAGAAGCATGTCGCCCGGCTCTATCCTCCCATCTGCTGCCACCGCTCCTCCCTTCATAATAGAGCCGATGTAGATGCCACCATCTCCTCTATCGTTACTTTGGCCCACTATACTGATGCCGAGAAAGTTGTATTTCTCTGTGCAAATGAAAGAGAAGTTGTAAGTGATGAATTTGTCACGTACTCTAAGTGTTCATGTACAAGGCAAGCTGACATTACCCATATTAAGGGTAACTGTGATGATGTTGAGGCTCATGGTTGAATCGGTGATACTGCTGAAGGAAGATGACTGTGGAAACAAAAGCAGAAGAGATATGTCAGACCCTTAGAAGCCACATAAAACTAAAACATCACACATGTACACGTTTACTTTTTAATTCATCCCCAAAATATGGTTAGCAGGTGCGCGCACACACACACTCTCCATAGGCATAATGGTTTTTATACTGTACCAACCATATTTTCTATTGCCCTTCAATAACCCTACACCTAAACCTACCCCTTACAGGAAACTTTGTGCATTTTTAGATTTTCATGAAACATGATGAAGTATGTTTTTAAGCCTTTTTAATTACAGGGACATGGGCAGTGTCCCCATAAACCACCTTCAAATAGCAATACCACTGTCATACCCATGTTTTAATACAAAATTTTGTCATTGTAAACCAGAAAAAACAGCACACACACAGGTCTAACCCTGTCTATCTTTGCCACTTTGTGTCGTCTGCGCCGGCGCTTATGTCTCTTCATTAACTGAAAAGAAGAGCTCTGCTCTGTGGAACTGCTCAGCCTGAAAGACAAACAGAGGAGAGAAGAATAGATTGATTATTGAACACATTGCTATGCTCCAAGGACCAAGATTAAATAATAATTATATAATCGTACAATGTCAAAAACGTTTATGCTTTTAATCATTCCAAACCAAACCTGCTAGCATTCTCCTCCTCCTCGCTGTCAATAAAGGAGCTTGACTCCAGCTCACTGCTCATCATAGATCCGCTGTCACAGGCCATGGCCGTCTCCCTTACCACCCGCTCCGTTTTAGAGTGGCCGTTCACACGTGGGACTGAGAACAACAAACATATATATGCATATACAGTGAGGATTGTCAAGGCCTTGAAAAAAAAAAAAAAAACCCAACAAAGAGGTCCAAATACGTGGATATATTCATGGCTTGATCAAACCTTGAGTGACAAACTTTAAAAGTAGAAAACATACACTCCCGTGGGCGTGGTTCTGCCTCAGGATGGCATCTGATTGGCTGGAAGGCTCTGGTGAGGCGGTGGCATCCTAGTGAGCCGGGCTTTGTATATTGCCTCTGGCGGAACCCGAAACACTCCAGGAGAGACGGGTGGCCACCGCTTCTTTCAACGGGCTGATATCGCTCTCTCATACTGTCTATGATATGCTAACTCACATGCCAGTCTTTTGATTTTTACTTGATTTACTTGCAGATGCTATTAAATTGGTGTAAACTGGGTTAACAAAAGACAGACAGAAGAACAGAAGAGATGTAGGGAAATGCACAACAAACGGAGAATAAAATGTTGAGATGGAGGGCAAGTATCTAGATATAGAGAAGCAATCCTTTACAGAGCCATGACTTCCAGCATCGAAATGATAAAGTACTCAATACATCACCGCCTAAAGATAGATTCCTTGTTTAGAGGAATGATATAACAATACACGTGTGATGTATAATGATATATTAGGTTACAATCTACTGAAAATGAGTTCTTAATATATTTTATTCTTACCCTTACCCCTTAAAACAATCAAATGTGGTAAAGAAACATAAATAAAAATGTAAATATAAAAACAAAACAAAAAATATTCTTTTAAAACCTGTTTATATACATTTAAACTGTAGATATTTTTTTTTTTCAGAGTCTACCATGTTCACTCGCTCTATTGAAACACTACAAAACATTTGAATTTGAAAAATGGAATACTGTTTATTTAAAAAAAAAAAATGTAATATGCCTTACCTCAGAAAGCGCTAACGAGAGAAGAGCTGCTCTCCGCCGGTGCGCACAAATAAACTACTACTGCACAGACAGCGCTCCCGCGGGAGCGCGCAATATGAATTTATTACCCGCCCCTTCTGTTCGCGCTCTCGCTCAGGCGCGCACTGTCGTTCATTAACAGCAGCTGTGCGCGCGACTGCTCGAGAGTGAAACCACGTGCAATTACCACGACGAGATAATAGAGCTTGTTCACAAACCCCAATCACAAAAGTGATTTGAGGATTAAAGTATAACATACTGTCTGAAATGTAACGTTATCTTTAAATAAATAAATACTTAAGCCTGACCGTACTTCACAATCTACATCTTAGCTAATTAAATAATTTTATTTATTTACTTATTATTATTTTATTGAATACTTAATAGTGTACCTTTTTGTAATAAATCGGTATGTTGTATGCCCAGTAAAAATATATACATACATAAATAAATCTTATGCTTGACTAACTTTTCTCCATGTTCTCTAAATATAGCTTACATATACTTTTATTTTTTCAATATGTATGTATTTATTTATTTTCACAACAGTACAGTAACAGTACATTGCTAGATATTTAGAAGTCTTTTTTGTGTTTTTAGAAGAAATTTTTGTGTTTTGGGTGAAAAAATATAAATATATGCATGCATATATAAATCCACATCCCTGCTTTGCATTTTGTTGGAAAATCAAAACGGGGCACAGCACAACATACAGTCTGGATGCCCAGAATCCTTAGCTTCTGTTGGGCTATTCCCAGAGGAACAGTACATCTTGTATAGTCTACCTAATATTTGTTTCTCCTTTCTGTCCTATTAATTTTGAACTCAGCGTTGCACTGTCACCACTGACACTGTCTCCAGACTGGCCGCCTAAATTAAGCCACACTGATTAATGATCAGCGGGAACTAATGGGCCAACAGAGAGCGCCGTGCTGCCGTCACAAACACACAGATAAATGACTTCGAGAGTCTGGGTGTGTTTGTGTGTGAGAAAGCATTTGTTTTGCTAGGGTGAGGACTACGTTGAATGGACGACAGGAAGGGTGTGTGATTCTCCTGTTAACGCCTGTTGTTGTAAATAAACGTAACATTTTTGTCATCGTACAGTTTACTGATGTGTTTGTGCCATTATTTTGTTAGTTTGTGCCAAGCAATCAACAAAGGGAAAATCAAATAAAGAACAAAGCAATAAAGGGAAATAAAATGTACAATGAGAGTTTCTGTTAAATGTAATTTAAATGACGGATTGCTTTATTTGTATTGTTCTGTAAAATTAATGTGAGAACATACTTAACAAAGATGAAGTTGTTTCAGTCTGTCATGGCAAGTAATTAAGGATAAATTAAGACTTTCCTCTGAGATGATAAATGAGCTTAATACAAGCCAATGCACACATAAAAATACAAAGACAAATACAGCAATATTCACAAAACGAACACACAAAGGTGACTTTTTGACCCGGGTTTGTATTTCGCAGACTAATGAGGCAAATATCCTACATAGGAGGTAAAAAAAAACAAAAAAAAACATTTGCCATTCTCACGGTAGGATCAAGCCATGATTATATCACTTTTGCTCAGGAATGTTAAATGTTTGTGTTAAAAATAAATGGCATGTGCAGAAGGGATTTGGTAACAAATGCTAAAATTACAGGAGCTACACTCACATTCATCTCTCCTCCGTCTGGTCCTTTCTCGTTCCCGCTCTCGACGGTGGCGGAGAACAGACTCGCTTCCAGTTTCTGTGTCCATCCCATCTCGGCTGTTTACTGCATTAGCACTGCAGCAAGCACACAAACAGAAACATACGCAGCATGAGACACACTTCAACAACTGTATTATCTGATACACACTGCTTAGGTGTATGTGCATGTAAGATATATATATATATATAAGCGATGAAATGCAGACTGTTTTATCTTTTGTGAGAAGGGCAGAAAGGGGACAAGAGAGAGGGGATAGAGATAGTTTACCCAGTGAATAATGATTATGACACATAGGGGGTGTTTCATCATGAAAGATTGCTTTCTGAATTAAACCCCTGGGGCAGGCAACTGTACATCTATATGTGTTTTTAGCAGAAACCTGAGCGAGGTGAGAAATTTATTCCACCTTCACTAACATTCACTGACATTTTACAAACCCCTCAACCAACCAGACTTAATAGAGTCCAGGTGCCCTATGAAGGACATGTATATAGGTCATAACCCCTGAAACCACAATAAAAAAATTTGTCTTTCCTTTCCAATGTGGAAGGCACCATACTTTTTGAATACACAGCAGCTCATGAAAATGAATAATTACAAATACATAATTAATCAAGACACAGCCATTTCCATTATTGCTACTTAAATACAAACATGGTGATGTAATTAAAATAACATTCCATAATATTTAAATTTTTAATTAGCACTGAAACAGTGAAACTGAAAATTCTGCTTAGCCACCATTGCACTAAATTACGTTTTATAGAAATTCATATTAATTATAATTTATTTTAAAAAAGAAATCTTTGTTGTTTCTAATTGCTTCCATTGTCCTCATTTGTTAGTCGCTTTGCAAAAAAGCATCTGCTAAATGACTAAAAGTAAATGTAAAATAGAAAACAGTTGTTTTAAAAACTACAATATTTCACAGCATTGCCGCTTTTACTGTATTTCTGTTCAAACAAATGCAGTATTACAACAAAAAAAACCATTGAGGAAAACTTTTAACTGTAATGGATTACAGCATATTTATCTTAACCAAACATGTGTTACACTGCATGAATGAAGCAGATGTGTAAGCAGTGAATCAATGTAAGAAATGAAGGACATGCCATCATAGTTATGCAATCTGATGAGTTTTGCTTTGCTGTGCATTTTAAAAATCAGCCACAAGAGGGCAGAAATATTACAGCAACAATAATATGACTCAAATACAACTTCATAGCCACCGAGCATTTTTAACATTGGATATAATTTGGCCGTTTTACTAATAATGCTAAGAGCAGCAAAACCGTACCTTGATATTGAATATAAACCACACAAACTTGTTTTACTTTGTTTACTTATAAAAGGAGCAGGATGCATACATGTGTGAGTTTTACAAAAATATATAATAATGTTCCATATTGTAAAAAAAACCTGAAACGAAAAACTGTTAAATGTAAGTTATCATTATCATACACAGTGAAAAAAAATGATATGTAGTTTTATTGTAAATACTGACTGTTTTTTTGCAAATCAAATAAAAACTATGAATTACTGTATAATAACAATGAAAAACAGCAATTTAACAAGATATTTTGTAGAATAATTCAGAATAAATACAGTCCTGCCCATGAAACATTTTTACTGTTTCTGTTAATTTAATGAATTCACAGCATCAGGTGACAGGTTCAGGTGACCTATTCTATTCATAGCCCTTTTCATCCGCACAGTACTGTTCTCTTGCCTTCTGAACCCTTTCTTTCACTTGCAAAATAATTATCTTTCCAGTTCTGGTTAGATGCTAACTGCACACTGCATAATGACAATAAAGATGAATATCATCTAGTCTAAAGGTCATTATCTATGGAGACGTCTCTCTCTGTCCTCCTCTGCACATTAAAATCTTTAACATTAATTTTTTATTTGGTCATTCCATTGCATAACAGTGAAGCAAATTCATAAAGGTCCCTTCTGGGGTGTTCTGCTATGGGCAGATACACCACTCATTGTTTACCACAGCTCCCTTCAACATTTGTGTCTCATGCTTTCTGGATGACTGAGCCCAGTGGGGGAGCAAGAGCCAAAGGGATCTGCCCTCTTTTTGCTGTAAATATTTCTACATCCCCAATATAAACATGTGTGAGTGAGAGATTATTATGTAAATCAGGGATTCCCGGCCAGGGTTAAAGGTTCCCCGGGGATTACATCAGCAGGATTCAGGGGGTTCTTCAAAAGATTTCTGATCTTCATTTGAAAACTAAAATTACAATTGAAGAAATTTAGAGCTGTAAATTGATAAAATAATTAATTATGATTATTGTGATTGTGTTGGACTGCCAGTCATTGTATTTATTTATTTATTTATTTATTAGTATAACATGCATTTGTTTTGGGTTTTTTTTGTTAAGGCAACGCACTGCAAAAACATTTTCCAATTAAACAAAAAATTATTTTTATTTAAAATGTAATCAATAATATATATATATATTTTTTCTTTCTTTCTGATTTATGTTGTAAAAGAATGAGATGTCCAAAAGATATATAAATGTATATATATATATATATATATATTTATATATATTTAAATATATATATATATATTTAAATATATGCAAAATGTGTTCATATTAGCTTATATAAATTTGCATTTTTAAATGAACATTTCATAAAACTTGTGATAGAAAAATGTTTGCAATTCTTAATGTAATTAATCACCTGGCAAATTATATGGTGATATCTATTAGTTACTTCTTTTGAGGGTCCGATAAGTCTTGGATTGCATCAAAAATATCTTAATTTGTGTTTTTGTAACGACATGAGACTGTGTAATTAATAACAGAATTTTCATTTTTGGGTAAAATTTTCTTTTGACCAGAAAAGCAAAAAGACAAAAAACAGCATATACACACATCCTCTAAAAATCAACCCTTTTCTGATTTTATGTTGATGAAAGACTACCGGAGCCTTAGAGATGAGGGCTGTAGGGGTACATAAGCAAATTGTTTCTTGAATGATCAGAGTCTGTGGGAGCAAAACATTTAGTTCATGTAAAAGAAAAATGGAGTCGTATAAAGGAAGGAGGTGTATAAATGTGTAAAAGAAAAGGAAACACAGACTGTGCAGAATGTGTGAGA
Organism: Enteromius treurensis; assembly: GCA_032275025.1. Taxonomy (NCBI): domain Eukaryota; kingdom Metazoa; phylum Chordata; class Actinopteri; order Cypriniformes; family Cyprinidae; genus Enteromius; species Enteromius treurensis. The sequence goes on from JAUCMU010000013.1 coordinate 15,928,113, forward strand.
GGGAAGGAGTGCATCACTAATGCAAGTGTGCATGTGCATTTAGTGATAATCAGCACATCTGGTGCACGCTATAAATGGACGTTTTCAGTGGTTAAGTATAAAACACAATGAGAGTATAAAATTAACTATTAAACAACTATTGTTACAGAGAACACTACAAACGTTATGTAATGCAATTATATCATAGCAATATCAAGAGGTCATATCATTTCTCACAATATGTGGAACTGATCCAAATGGAACACATAGTAAAATGTATCTCTTAACTCAGAAGATCAGGTGAACGAGTTTGACTGAGAAAGAGCATTAAAAGGAGGGAGCTCATGATCATTTACATGTGTTCTAGCACCTGATTCACTAAAGAACATATGCAAATCAGGTAAGTGTGCAATCATGTTTCAGAAAAACAAACAAGCACTTTAAAATGTCGTTTATTTGTGCAATGCCAAAGTTTTCAATTCATTTTCAGAAGCAACTACTCTAATCTTCAGTGTCACATGATCCTTCAGAAATCCTTCTAAAATATGCTGCTCTAGAAACACTTTGTATAACTTATTATCAAAGAAATATTTTTTTTATTGACAATAGAAACCTTCTGTAACAATATAAAATCTTTACAGTTGCATATGTTTAATTGCTAATTGCTAATAAAAAAAATAAAAAAAATTTTTGTCTGCTTTTATTCAGACAGGACAAAGGAAGGCATTGGATAAAGTGGGGGAGGGAGGCAGTGGGATTGGCAAAGGATCTCGAGACTGGATTCGAACAAGCACAGTTGCGCTGAATTAAAGCACACTAACCACAAGGCTATTACTTTTACAATGTACAAGTTGTTCATCTGTTTAGTAGATGTGCCCTGAAGTGTTGGCTGTGTTGATACTCACTGGAAAGAGGGGGGTCTGGAGTCTCCGATGCCTCCGGTCCTCTCCAGCGGTGGGGGCAGTTCTGTATGACTGTCAGTGCACACCGACATCCCATCTGTGTGGGAGCTTTCGGCCAATACCAGCTACAAACAGACACATAAATGCAAGTTTAAAAACATTAACATTAAAACTGCAGGTTTCGGTGACTCTTCCTTATCCCTCAATCAGTTTGGATGTTTGAAATTTTCTACTAAACTCATGACAAAAGACAGCAACAAAACAAAGGGCTCAAAGGCGCTAAATAAAAATGGCATTCAGCAGAATTCAATTTCCTGAATTATGCATTACACTTGCGACTTCAAAGTGTCTTTCAGACTTAATTAGTGTAAGGGATCAGTGAACTAAAACTGCTGATGTCCAGTATGATGCAGCGTATGATTTAGGGCATGTGCTGCATCTTTCTCATGACATATGAATGCATGACTGCCTGCCTTTTCCACTCTGATTCAGATGTTATATAAGACAGAGGTTATCGCAGCTCACCCATGACACCACTCTCCCATTGAAACAAGGCAGTTTGGCGTTATCGTCTGAGACTTCCTCTTTGACAACCCTGCAGAGACACAAAGAAAAAAGAATCATGTATTATTAATTAGAATAGCGTTTGACTAAAACTGCTGTATTGTTTGTGGATGTTGCTGCTCAGTCCCACCAGGATTTTGCAGGATCTTTGTTGTTTTTTAGATTTTTACAGCCTAATATGACTGAAAGGGCCTTTTTTCCCCAAATCAGTTTTTTGTGTTATTTTGCACTGAAAACTCACCAGTAACCATGTACATGCAACAATGATTATATACTATACATTTTAAATGTTATGAATGACCCTAAGAATAACCCTAAGTTTGCAGAATCTTGGGAGTGATTGCTCTATTCAACATCCATCGACATGAGCTCTCATAGGGACTAGATGACTTCTTCATGTGCTGTGTGATGTGTAACTGTGATCCTGTTTAAATGTGTTGTTCAGACTGACTTTGCTAAGTGTAAACTGTCACAATGGATTTGAATATAGAGGCATCAGGCATATGGTGAGAACCCCACATGACAGCTTGTCATGAATGTGTCAACTTATGCAGGCAGATTTTTTTTTATGTTTAACAACAGCAAACCAGCCTAAAAAGTCATGTTGTAGCGTGAGATGAGCTATTGAAATTAACATGCATTACATTTATGATATCGATGCTTATTAATGATTTTAAAGGGGTCATTCTTAACTGAGAAATCAAGTTTACATATAACAGGTCACTGTAAAATAAAACATCCAGGAAATTTCTGAACATTTATTTCAGTGAAGTCAAACACAGCCTTTATTTAAATCAAGCGGAAATGTTATGATGTCATACTGCATCTACATCGCAGCCTCCTTAGCCCCGCCCATTGAAATTTTCAGTTTATGAAGAGGAATCCAGCAGACCAGCACGAGACAACGCTATGGCGCAAACCAAACATGATACTGTTACATGATTGGCAGTTAACATTGCTAGGTTACTAGAGAGCGAATGCCTTTGTTAATGCAACCAAACTAGCTTCGCAACCTCTGTTTTCTATTGATGGGAAGTTCCGATCATCTTTGGATCAACACTAGTAATCCTAGCAGATACGTACACACACACTGATCACACTACAAACAATACAATACTGTATCACGTGACATGATAGCCCCATAACCCTATCAAATGCAGTCGGAGCCCGAAAGAGAATTGATTAAGTCACGTGATGAACGAACGACTCAAATCCAAAAACTCGAAACAGGCGAACTAATTCCAGTAAGAACTTTTCACAATGCTCATGCACGACTGAACGAATCACTCCCCGAGATGACTCGTTCTTCCCAAGTCACATTAAAGATTCGTTCAAAATGAACGAATCGTTCAAGAACGACCGATCACGGGCCGGTGAAGAATAAAAAATATTGGACGATTGCTATCAATCACGTGCCATCATCGCGATACATATCGTTATCGTTTTATCCCCCAGCCCTACGTAGCTTACGTACCACACGTGGACTGCATAAACGGAGTAGGCCTAATTGTTAACCTGGCGTAAAAGGTGACCTCACATACAGCTCACAAAAATCAGGTTTGTGCTGTGTGTAAGCTATTGCACGATTGTAAAAACACAACTGCACTGCATTATCAAATATTTAGAGATATATATATATATATATATTTTTTTTTTTAAATGTCTAAAAAATACCCCCTCCTGATCCGAGCACCCCTACTAAAAATTCATTAAATTTAATAAAAATGTCACTTGGTAAACAACGATTAACACTGTTTCAGTGAAAGATTTCCTCGAGCTTTGGTTTTAATGCTTCCCCCCTGACAAATGAGACAAATACAGCAGAAGTACCGTAAAGTTATATTTATTTTTCATTGCTTTCTCCTGCCATTCCAGTCGTGTATATTTACAACAATTTGATGCACATGTACTGAACACAGTACTGCATTTTAACTTTACTAGTTCCTGTTTCCCCACTTCTAAGTATTTTTTGTATTCAAGTGCTTTGTTGTCGGAAAGATCAGAAATCATCTTAGACAGCCTATTCATTCTTGGCTGTTTCTTGGGACAACACCATTCAAACAGATTCAGTAAATAATCATTAAGACTGATTTATAAACTGGTTTAACTAATTCACTGAAAAGAGCTGACTTGAACTAGACATAGCCAAACCATAGAACAATACAAGTAAACGAAAAGGATTCCATTATTGCAGGAACTCTACACATGAACATTTTAACCATGCAGGAGATTACTTGCAAGAATAAACACCAGTTAACAAAAAAAGAAATATTTGTGTTTTCATTTTAGAATTTTCAATGTTTTTAAATGTTTTGAACTACTTTGAAGTTACTCCATTATCCATTAGCAAAAACAGAGTGTATTTTTAATACATTTTCTATAGCAAATAAATATTTTAACATTTTTTAGTCTCTCTTCCACTCTAAGTCTGAAAACAGAGAAATTCCAGTCTCTCCTCACACGGTCTTGGTTCCCACTTCCCGTTTGCTACAGTGAGTGCTCCACAGCGAAGAGCAACTGGACACTGTAGGTGTACACCAGTCACCCAGTTATTATACTCTATATTATCCCCATACACCCAGATCCAACCACCTGCCAGAAAGTTCAGCCCAATCCACACATATTTACTCTGGGCGCCTTTTATTTTGTTCTCAGCCGCTTGCTGCTCTCTAGCTGTTGACAGACTGGCAAAGTCCACATATCTGTCTCTACAGTGTTGCAAAGCCTCCATCCATGATTTGGGTTGAGACACCAGGATCATAGAGCGCACTGTGGCCATACAAAAGAAGGGGAGTGGATCAACACAAGCCTCATCAAACATCTCACCATCCTTTAAAGCTCCACACGCTGGCCTGTTTGTTGAAATGGTTCTGTTCTTGGAATCTACATTATCAGGTTGCATTTTATTCCAATATTGAATCTTTAATAGGCTACCAACCCAATTCCAAGGGTTATTGTACAAACCGATCCAAACGTAAAAATCATTCACAAAAGAGCTGTGTATGGCACGGATATATACCAATAACTTAATTAATTCATTTTCTGTTTTCACCATCACTAGGTCCAAGTTCAACAGCTTGCAGTGAGACTGAGCGTCTTTCCAGGCTTTATTTTCATCGACCAGGGAGAATTCCAGATTGTTGTTAATGTTTCTGAAGCAAATAAATGGGTGTTTCTCAGAGCAAACACGGTCATACCAGAATCCTCTCCAATCCATCACAGCACAAAACAAGCGGTTAAACCACTTGGAGAATGTGACAGGTGCATTGACTCCAACCAATCTCCATGTCTCTTCCAAAAGAGAATTTTGTCGAACTGTACCTAAACCAATCCAGGCAAAACCAGTGTCTATCAAAACACGGATGATGTTGTTCTCCTCTTCATTACGTATAATCGCAAGACCAGCGTGATCCGTTTCACAATGTTGCTTTGCCTCGCTCCAAGTTTTGTTTTCTCTGATTAAGACCCAGTCTCCAGAAATTTTATTACACAGAAAGAAAAGCTTGTTGTTACATGTTGTGTTATACCAATATCCAGCACCGTTCAATGAGGCACACTTTCCAAACCAGTTGAAATAATTGGACACGGTCTCATCCACCCAGTACCAAAGTGCATATTGTCTTAACAGTCCCACCCAAGACAGCTGGCTGGTAGAATTGCTGAGAGTCATTAGTTCATTCTTATCTACTGCTCCAAAGGGTCGTCCAAAATTATCTTGACAATATGCCTTTGCATTAAGCCACGGCAATGCCTCCTCCACATGGATGATTTCATTCACTAATCCTGGTACAAGTCCATCAGCAGACGTACAAAGAACCAGTAGCAGGTAACTAAGAAGCCCAAATGTCTTCATGGTGAGACAGACAGCAACTGTTTGAAGAACGTGCCATGTTAACTAGTCTTGAGATTTATTTGCATGACGTCATACTGTTTTTGAATACAAAGCTCCAGTGTGGTTGGCATATGAGCATCATTTACATTTTTAGTTAGCTAGTATTGTTGCTATTGTTACTGTTGTTTTAACTGTTGTCAATAAAAATAATAACTAATAACTCATTGTAAAAAAAAATGCATCACAGGAAGACCAAGGTGTGATCATCTTCCTTGCCTAATAATTGAACAAGATCATTATATAATGGGACACACTCATACAGACAAACAGATGGACACATGTAATTACAATTCATGACACTAAACATTCATCAATGAACGGAAGATGTAAAATAAAGCCCAAATGTACATAAACAATAACAAAAACTATTAAAAAAGATGATTATTTAAGCCACTTTCAAATGTGGAGTGTCACGCAGGGAATTCTGGGAATATCAGTTTACAGTTTTTTATCTGTAAATATTTAACATTGATTTGTTATAATTAATTGTACAATCGGCAACATTTTACTGTAAAACAAAAATTAATATTACATTTAATTTGGGATTTACATTTTTCCCCCGTATATAGTACAGGAATTTTAGGGATGCTCCTTTCAGTTATTTCTCGTAACCGACAACCGATGTTCGTTAACCGATTATTAACCGGTTAACTAACAACATTATTTTAAATGAGAATTGAATTCAATTAGAAAGGATAAGCG
>JAUCMU010000013.1:15944503-15958769 GCA_032275025.1 Enteromius treurensis
CACCTAATATTTTCTTCCCCACAGAAGACTGGAAGAGGAATGACTCACTTTACTTTATTATTAATACTGCACGGCCTAAGAACAGAAAAAAAAAACTCTAATAATCAAAGGCTTTTGTGTTTATTGTGTAAAATTCACTACAGAAAACTAAACATTGTTTATTTAAACTTAAAACAGCCGTCATACATGATAACCATGTTACCTAACTAGATTTTAACTAACCTCTGAGCCAGAGCGAGAGTGACAATAAACAGCCCCAGGAAACCATCTCTGCATCAAATTTAGCCCCTGGGAATAAATGTTTTCAAAATTTACAGCGCTTCATTTACCAGTATTTTCTTTTAATTTACCTAAGAATTCTTTTATAATGACAGAATATAGTTTTATTTCTCTCTGTTAATGGAATGTGTAGTGTGATATTTGCATTAGTTCATTAATATTGAAATAGTCACTGTGTAGACAGAAATATAAATTAGTAACTTACTGTTGTGTCTTCAAACTGTGCCTGAGTTCATCAGAAGAAGGCTTATGCGCTAAATATCTAAGAGCTTCCTTCCCCGTATATCTGGCAGAGTGTAATGCTTGTGATAATTTGGTCACTTCCTATTTCAAAGGCTTCTGTAATTGCTGAAAATACAGAGCAAATAGAAAGTCTTCAGTAACCCTTAATTTTTTTCACATGTTGTTATGTTGCGTTACGTTAAAGTGCCCCTATTATGGATTTTTGAAAATTACCTTTCATGCAGTGTAACACAGCTCTAAGTGAATGAAAACATCCTGCATACTGAACCACTGAAACAAGTCCCAAGCTGTTTTATACGGACATCAAGATGAAACATTAGCATTTTGTCCTCCCTTGTTGGTCTTTTAGCATTGGTTCTGAACAGGGCTGTAGCTGGGGTTTTTGGGGCCCCTGTACAGGTTGTACTAGTGGGCCCTGTTTGAAAACGTTTAATTTGTATGTTCATTTTATTTATTTATGCTATTTACACATGTTTACGTTTTTTCAATGTTTCTGTCCAGGTACTGAAAACAAATAATTAAATCTAGAATAGCACTGCGTAGTTTTCACTGTAAAAATTAAATATACAGTCAAAACAAAATTTATTCAGACACCGTAAACATTTCTCACATTATCAAAGTTTATTTGCTTTGTTTTATTTTCTTTCTTTATTTTTTGGGGGATTAACATTAAGGACACTGACAACAGATAGTAAATTAGGCGTGGTCACTTTAAGAGAAAATGCACATAATTCATACATATAATTATGCATAAATATGACTTATTTCTCCACAGCTTACTTTCATTTAAGAAATAACTGACGATCGAGGATGCTCTCCAATACTGCTTTTTTTACATGATTTTGTATGTATTTGTCTTTACAATAGCAAAAAGACGCAAATGCTGGAATAGGCGCACTGGGCCCCACACTGTTTTTTTTTATATGTTTATCCTGGCTCTTTCAAGCCATTATTTTGAAGCTCCGTAAATCGAATAAACCCGGAAGTGCTAATAACCTTTGGGGGGTTATCACACGTCCTCTGAAGCAGATCAATGGGTTTTTGTAACAAAAAAATCTCTAGTTTTAAAATGATAGGTTATTTCAATTCTGGTAATTTTCCACGAGAATGCAGAGTTCTGGCTTCTTGGCTGACCTCTGACTCGACGAATGATGTATGACGCAAGTTGCTTTGAATGTCGAATCACAGGTTAGCCAAGAAGCTGGTTTTTGGCAGTCAGTCAGTAATTTATGTTATCATTTTGAAACTAGAAATATTTTTTTTACTAAAAAATAGAGTTCTCCTAGCAGTAAATGTTACTTAGCTAAGAGTCTTCTTTTAGTCACAAAGCTGCTGAGACTTAGGACTTAACTATAGAGTCCTAAGCTAAGGACGGGGTTAACATTGTTGCTATAGACAATGTCAGCTAACTATGCACTATGCACATACTGTAGGATGTAGGAGTCCTATAATTTAGGACGGACACACCCACAATTTGGCCTACGGGCCAAAAAGTGCCTACGGGCCCTGGACTGTGAAAACAAACCTTTTGAGGTTCATTTGTTAGTTAGGAGCTACTTTGACCTTTGTCTGTCACCATCTCTACTATCTCTACTGTTCAAAAGGTGATGATGAAATGAGGGCTGCAAAATCTTAAAATATTAAATTTTATGTTTAATATATGCATTATCTTTATTTAATTTAAAACTTTTTTTTTTACTTTTTACTTTGTACATCAGCTGTGGTTGCCAGAATAATTTGTAAAAAAACAAAAAAAACAAAAAACATATTTACGGCCAAAAAATATAAAACTGTAATTTACAAACTAGACAATTTATATGTAAACCAATAAATTCAACAATGCACACTGCTATTAAAGTCTGTTTTGTTCTTTTAGCTAACCATAATGCTGCAAAAGGAAAGCCACACAAAGAATCAAACTTGACACAAATAACTTCACCACAAGTAGAACTACATAATAATACAATATATAGAAGGTGCACAGAGTCATTCATGCAAATACAAAATACCATCATGGTAACACACATGACACATAATAAATGCATTAAACATTCATTAAACAACAGAAGATGTAGCATAACAAGTCCAAATATACATAATTGATAATAAAACTATTAAAAAACAAGATTATTTAAACAAAGTGATTTCAAATGTGGACTGCAAAATTACTGTAATACTGTAAATGTTTTTCCCTGTAAATAGTACAGAAGCTTACTGTTAACCTATTAACAGCTTTTCTGTAGCGTTTTTCAGGATTTCCTGTTAAAATTAAACTTATTTTTCGCAGTGTATTTGGTTTCATTATTTGCACAGCCACAACAATATCCTGTTTAGACTTCACACAGGAAGTCACAGAAAGCTGACCAAAGTTGATTCATCTTATTATAATACACAAACTAAAACACCAAAATCAAACTACTGTATGTATTATGATCAAACACATTCATTGTAAATGGGTCATTCCTGTTATACAGTGACTTTTCTGTCTCTATGATTTACTTGCTCATATTTTCTCTAACATACTGTAGTCTAATATGATTGCTTATATTATATAGACGGAGAGGTCAAGAAGTATATGACCACCCTGTGATTTTGCAAGTTATCTTACTTAGAAATCATGGAAGGGTCTACAATTTTCAGCATAGCTGCATTTCCACTGTGAGAGACAGAATCTAAAAAAGAAAAAAATAGAAAATCACATTGTATGATTTTTTAAAAACAATTTATTTGGGAATTGATGTGTCTAATTAGTATTTGATCACTTGAGTCAAAAATTTTTAATATTTTGTACAGAAGCCTTTTTTAATAATTACAGAGGTCAAACGGTTCCTGTAGTTCTTCACCAGGTTTGCACACACAGCTGGAGGGATTTTGGCCCACTCCTCCATCTTCTCTAGATCTGTCCCTCCAAAGATTTTCAATTGGATTTAGGTCTGGAGACTTGTTAGGCCACTCCAAAACCTTGATTTCCTTTATACAGCGCCACTCCTTGGTTTTCCTGGCTGTGTGCTTTGAGTCATTGTCTCATTGTCATGTTGGAACACCCAGTCACGACCCATCTTTAATGCTCTGACTGAGGGAAGGAGGTTTTTGCCCAATATGTCACAATACCTGGCCCCGTTCATCCTCTCCTAAACACAGTGCAGTCGTCCGGTCCCCAGTGCAGAAAAACACCCCCAGAGTGTAATGCTTCCAGCCCCATGCTTCACTGTAGGTATGATATTATTGGGATGATACTCATCATTCTTCTTCCTCCAAACAGGGCGAATGGAGTTAAGACCAAAAAGTTCTACTTTGGTATCATCTGACCACAGGACTTGCTCCCATAACTCCTCCGGATCATCCAGATGGTCCCTGGCAATCTTCAGACGGGCCTGGACATGGGCTAGCTTAAGCAGGGGAACCTTCCGTGCGATGCAAGATTTTAAACCATGACGTCTTAGTGTTTTACTGATAGTAGCCTTGGAAACGATGGTCCCAGCTCTCTTCACGGCATTTACCAGCTCCTCCCGTGTAGTTCTGGGCTGATTCTTCACCATGACACAGTAATTCCCAAATAAATTGTTAAAAATTCACTGTCTCTCACACTGGAAATGCACCTATGCTGAAAATTGTAGACCCCTCCATGATTTCTAAGTAAGAGAACTTGCAAAATCACAGGGTGATCAAATACTTATTGACCTCATTGTATATATTATTTATATATTTTATCTTTATTTCATATATCACATTTCAAGTCATCTGACCTCTAATCATTTACCTATATAATATTCCAGTATCTTTGGCTTGTAGCAAAACATGATCTTGGCAGCCCAAATGAATTTTCCAGCAGACCAAATTCCCTCTTGGCCACCCTGAAAGGAAGCCGCCCAATTAGAAGGTGCCGCTAAATAAGAATGGATGCTCTTTCTCATTGTTAGAGCCCAGATGGTAATGCAGGCTTACCTGTCTCCACAGGCCTCCTGAGAGAAGCGTGGGATAGAGAGCGGCCCACAGCCAATTTATCCACCCCTCGTCGGGTTGCATGTGCTGCTAGTGAAATGCACCCTGAAACTTTCATGTTCCCTCGACTGGAAGTTAATTAGGAACGTCTGTATCTGGCAGCTGGGGCAAGTCATGACATGTCACCGACGCACGATACGGTTATCAGTTGCATTTGGCACTGAATAAAAATGATAGAAGTATGACTCACTGACATTGTCTCTTTGGTTTGTTTTTAGCGTGCTGTGAGCTGATGAGTGATCGGAATGAATCATCGAACAAGATTACAAATGATCAATCAATGATGTGATGGTCTGCCGCCTCAGTGGCAGTAGATGAGCCAAGACATGGGCAAGCATGCAGGTATGTATGAGACTGACAGAGATATATGAGCATTAGTGTTTGTCATCCTAGACCTATATTAAATATCAGTTAAAAAAAAAAGATTACAACATAACATGAAGATATGTTAAGACATAGATGAAGATATTCTAAAAAATGTCTCAATGTTTTCTGTCAATACAGTGTCAAGTCACAGTTGTTTTGGAACCCCAAAGTTTTGGACTGTTTAAACTAAAGCAGTTGAAATTTAACATTCTTTGAAATATCTTCTTTTTGTGATCAAGAGATAAAAGAAACTCATACAGGTTTGGAATGACGCGAGGTAAATGATGAGCAAAGTATGACAATAAATGTCATTTTTTAAAGGCATAGTTCACCCAAAAAGTTCATCCATAAGACTTCGTGACACATGATATTTTTAATGAAATCTGAGCGGTTTCTGTCCCTTTGTTGAAAGTCTATGCAGCCAAAAGATCCAAGAAGGATATAAAGGCATTTTATAATGAATACATATGCTACAGCAATAATTATCTTTGTCCATATTATGGATTTCTGGGCACATCGTAAGTTATTACTTCTATGAGTCTGTTTTGGGCTATGGAATGAACACTGCATGAAAGTGTTTAGTGATCCACAATCTTTACATCGCCTCATTTTGGATACAGTGCAGGGGAAAAATTTACATTTAATTAGAATTGGGGGACACGTCCCCTGTGTATTCATTGGTCATGGTTCTATGTATGCATGTTGATCATTGTTTGGATAACAATAAAATGCTTAATAAAACTAAAATCCCAGCTCTTTAAACCATTCATTAATATAGAATAATCTATTTTTAATTTATTAAAAATATCTTAATTTGTATTTCGAAGATTACCTAAAGTTTGGGTTTGGAAGAAGATTAAGGTGAGGGAATTATGTAATTTCCATTTTTGGGCTCCTTTTTAAGGCTCAAGGTTATCTCAAAGGAAGAGAGATAGAGACTGAATCTGAGGGGGCTGTATTTCATCTGTCTGATTTTGGCACGTCTGTGACAGTGAGCGATGTCTTCTGCCAGCTGTGTTTAAGCATGCACAAGCTGTCGCCAATCAGAGCAGAACTCCCCGTGTGTTTCAGAAGCAAGGTGACCGGCCTTGTTATTATCTCATCAAGCAAAAGGACAAAAGAGGACTGCATGGTTGCAGTCATCCATGCTTACTGCGGTTGTCTTGGAAACCAGCAGCTCAGCAGGAATGTTGGAAGTACGTACGGACGGGGGACGGAGTTTACACCCCTCTCCAAAAATGGAGATTAAGCCCACTGAGAATGTAACGGTTCAGGAGACCGATCAAAGCCACAGGTCAACACAAACTGAGCTGTTTGTTTTGCAACTCTAGAGCTGACCGAGCAGTTTTCCAGCATGGAAAACCCTCATGTTAGGAAAAGTGGGTTGGCTGGGAGAGGAAGCCGTTCTTAATTTGTAGTACCCGCTACTGCATGGCACGCTGCAAGTCAAGCATGCTTTTTCCACTGCATGAAACAGGCTAAACGGACGTCAATAAAGACCATTAGACTAATTCAAGTGATTTACCAGACTGGGAGAAACTACAGCAGACCGAGCGAGGTTTCTTATTTGCACCTAATCCCTGTAATTTAAAATCCATCAATCTAATTCATATTTCGTGAGTTCCCCTCCATCTTAGGGCCACAGGGTTCAGAGATTGAGCAGGGATATGCATTTCCAGAACCCTCCCGAAAATAAATCACACCGGCTATAGGCCATATTCATGAAACACGAGCTGAGTGAGTCATTCGTAAAACCATTCTTGCAGTTGTGTTCGACTCCGTGGGACAATTTACACCAATAAAAGTTTGAACCAAGCTTCAAAACGTTCTATTGGTCAAAGAATCAGCGCAACTGTTAGTAATACTGATAATAAGAAAATATATTTCAAAATGGCTTGTTAAAAGGATTTCTGAAGACCATGTAATGCTAAAAATGGGTCTTTTCCATCACGGGAATGAGTCAAGAAAGATATTTCAGATTATATTAGGGGATATAAACGGAGTAAAGTTGAGAGCATTGCATTGTGGCATAAGTGTGCTCTGTTTACAAATATGGTTAATCTTTGTGATGAATAGAAAAAGCAGATAGATAGCTTTCTCTGGTATAATACAGATAAGGCACAGATCTTACTGATTCAGTACTTTCACACTCAGCAAGTTCTGCAAAATATACATGCGGCATACTGCAGAAATAGTATAGGTTGTATGCTATTCCCATCTGCTCATAAGTCTCTATTTGGCCTTGACTTGAGAACTGAGGTACGAAACCAATGCCTTACACAACACTTGATGATTAATGGTATTATCAAGTTCGCTTGGTGCCTTAAAATACCAAGCAAGCGACAAGAAAGTGAAGCCTTCTAAATCATCCTAAAACAGCATTGGCCGTTAGCCAGGATAAGAAATGGGTCTTTTCAGATGTCGGCGGTACATTAGGTTGGGTGGAGTGGAAAACAGAAAGCATTGACACGCAGAGACATAAAGATGGCAAGCGATAGCATGCGTAGCTGCAGGCGAGAGATGAAGACGGAGATTGCTCCGGGGAAGGAAATGAGGTGGTCAGAGACCACGCCACATGCTAATCCTCTCTTTCCCGGTCTGGCTGCACCGGTTCCCGTCTCCGTGTCTGTCTCGCAGGCGAATGGGAACGGATCTGGTGCTCTTTCAGCGCCAGCCCTAGAGTGCTCTGGCCATGTTTTTTCAATTGCGCTGATGAGACAGGCTGGCTCCTAATAAACGTAGCCTTTGGTTTAAATGACAGGTCTAATTTCACATACAGTGATGAGAGACTGTGGAAAAGTGTGGCACAGTCTGAGACACGCAAAACGGTGACTGAGTCATTCAGATCCTTTTAGATTAATTCCATTTCCTGTGAAGATTAAGTGTGCCGCAGTGTTGATATCTGATTAGGGTACTTGGGGGAGTTGTTTATAATTAGTTTGGGTGTAATCTCATTTCACAGCACCTTGTGGGGAGGCAAATGTTTTCCCAAATTTATCTGCATAATTGGTCAAGGTGTTAATCAGGTTTGAAGATACCTGCTGGCTAGATAAAGCAAAGATTAGACCTGTTCTACATAGCATCACTGAGGAATTGTGGGTAAATGATATTGCTCAACATTCTTTAAATAATACATTATCCACTGTAAAAGAGATAGTTGAAGTCATATTTAAAGTCGTGAAAGAAAACAATATTCAATGTGAAATTATGCAGTACAGTGATTTTGCCACTGATAAGTTGTGGGAAATTATGAAATTTAACTGCATCTGAAATGGTCAAATAATAAAGCAGTAAGTCATTTGTTGTTATGCATTTCAGTAAGCCACAGTAAAAAGTGGTACATTTATTATTTAATTTTATTTAACACAAAAACTAGATTTGAAGTAAAAAATAAGTGTTGTTTTCAAGCTGTAATCAAGACATAATCCTAATTTCTGTTGACTAACAAACTTTACGTTTCTCAAGATAGATAGATAGATAGATAATAATGACTCTTCTTTAAATTCACAGTTCCACATAAACCAGTGTTTGACCAAATGCAGAGCTGTCTACCAGACAGATGGTTCCTCTTGTGTTTTTTACTTCCACACTCTTCCTTCAGCTCACGCACAGGTTAGAACGAAAGACAGACTCAAGCCTCAGACACACGCCAAATGAAGCTCCACTGCCATAATATTTGTCTTGACACCCAAAGCTTCCTGTACTCTTTTTGAAGGAAGAGATTGGAGGTGTCATCTGTATGGCACATTAAAGACCTCTGGCTGTTTATTTGTTGTTAGATGGAAAGGCAGGGTGAGAAAAACCAGGCCTGCCCTGCTGTTCAGCACCCCACAACCAAAGGGAAGTGGAACTTTATTGGTGGCCCTTTCCCCAACCAGGGCACACTTAGGTTTCCGTATTTATGGATGCTCCTGCACAGTTTAGTTACAACGAGGGCCTGTATTTGAGGCAGATGTGCTTCAGGAAAACAGCACAAAGAAAATGTTGCAGTTGGAGGTGGTGAAAAGAAGAAAAACACCTAATGAATGAGTTACATTTGCAGCTCCAACTACAAGCAGCTAATGTTTTTACACATTTTTAAATCTCACAAATAGATAGATCAAAGGTGGGATAATGTGGAACTTCATTTACATTTTTCAATGCATTTTAATCACAGTTGTTTTCAGGATGGGCAGGCAGTTAATAAACCAGCGCAGTTGCCTCAGTCAGGCACCCGGCAAAAAACATGGATTATTATGTGGACACTGTTAAAACCATCTATTTGAGCTGTAATAGCACACCACTCAAGCTATTGCCTGGCAACAAACCACTGTATGATTTTACAAAATGCACGTGAGGAAACACGAACAATCACTTGCCATTTTAATGCAATGGCTTTGTTCAAATACATTTATTACTTCGAAGCAAAAACATGCAAAATCTGATCTAAACCTACAGTATGTACGTTGTTAGGCTATATGACAAAAGTTGTAGTTAGTGAGGTAATCCATTACACTTCATATTTTAGGTAATATAATCAGACTGCTTTTTATAGTACATTTAGACCTACTTTTGACCTAAACCATTTATCGCATTGATTTAAATGGTATAATCTTGTACCATATAGACATAAAAGTGTAAAGAAAGTATATTCAATTCTGTGTTACTGACAACATGAAGTGCATTAAACATTACATCATGCCAAGGTTTGTGTGTAGGGTTGTGAGTTTATTAAAAAAAAAATATATATATATATATATATATATATATATATATATAGGCTACATATACATATATAAAGGAACATTTAAAAGATGAAGAAATTAGAGAGAATTCATAATTTATTTCTATTGTGTGAAAAATGTGTAATCAAATATAGAGTAGAAACAGTAACTGTAGTCTGATTCCAAGTATTTTAAGATGTGATTTAATCTAATTACAAGTAGTTAATTTTTAAAATCTAGTTTTAACGTAATCAGTGACTACCCAGCTCTGTGTATCATCATCATACACAATGTCAATGGGTTAAGGTCTAGGTAGTTAGCACAGACCAGTCAATCCCTGCTGGTAGATGCTGTAACTGCACCATCTGGACCCACAAGTGCGATGTCAAAAAGCCCTTTTTTATTTAACTGGCTGCTTCAGAAACCTGCCAAACAACTTTGTTTTAGAAATATTGAACTGCCCTACCAGGAGTGGGGTTCGAACCCACGAGGACATTTGTCCATTGGATCTTAAGTCCAACGCCTTAACCACTCGGCCATCCTGGTCTGTGTGATGTTAATAACCCCTTTGTTTCTTCCACAGAAGCTCTTCAGGAGCACTTAAATAACAAAAAAGTACTGTATGAACCCACAAAACACCTTTCTCAATTCTGAGGCAATTTAAAGGTTGATCTGTATGCTGATGGCCAGGTATAAATGGGACCATATTTACTCAGCCTTTCCATTTTACAATAGTAAATGAATGAGTGTTCATATGCATGAATGTATAAAATGCAATGAGTATTTCCTTTTGCACAGAAAGTCGCCCAAGCTCATGCATACTGATTATTATGGTGACCAATGTGCTGGTTGTCAACTACATATTCTGAGTGAATGGATTCGATCTCATTACTTGCTAAATTAAAAAGTGTGGGCAAAACAAAGTAATACAAAGACATTTATAAAACACAATTATGCCATAATCTTTTAATGAATGCTTGACTTATGCAAAATTAATGTGACACTAGTCTTTAATGGGAAAATGTACATGTGATATAATTTATTGTTTGCATTAGAAAGCAATGAAATGACTGCATTCATTATATCGGCCCAAGTCTTGTGGGGATGGAAACACACATAAGTCAGTAACCATGGTTTCTGGTGGCTTAATACTGCAGGGGTGCCATAGCGACTGAGAGATCAACACTGACTCTGTGCTCTGTAGAAGGTGTGGATAGCATCTATACAACCTGTCAGTCGCTGGGCTCAGTTCCTCGCGCTTTCTGAAACTGCAGGCATCCCTTCTGACATGGTTCTTATTAGCACTCATATAGTGAAGTGTTCATGTGAGACAAGACCTGTTTCGTCAGAAACACAGAGACATACGGGAGAGCAGGAAAAGAGGTTTCTGAGGAAAAAACAAACAACCTCAGCACACTAATTCATTTGACCTTGAAATTAATATTTTACCAATATTCAGGCGTCTTTGTGGCAAACACTGATTTGACGTTTTTATTTAAAACCTAAAGTCTACTGGGTTTTGATCTATGTTTTTTTTTTTTTTTGTCTTTCCTTTCCTTTTTTTGCAAATGCTTTCATCTGTAGTATTTTTCGTTTCTTTACCATGAGTGGGGTTTGAGGACATTTGTTCACTGCATCTTAAGTCTAACACCTTAAGCACTCATTCTGGATTTGTTTCTTACACCACTTTATTGGTAGCCATAACATATTAAGTAGTTGCAACAAACTACCAGGAGTGGGGTTTGAACCCACGAGGACATGCGTCCATTGGATCTTAAGTCCAACGCCTTAACCACTCGGCCATCCTGGTAATTTGTTTCTTTGTTGATCACCACAAGTACCTCTAAAGTAGAATGAGTATATTGTACTTAAACTCCACACTGCTCTATCACTGTGTGACACTAAAATTCTTTTGTTTCCTTAACAGGACACTTCAAAAAACTTTAGCTCTATTTACACCTGGTTTTAAGATCCATCTGGCATGGTCCAGTCACACATGAACAGCATTCATTTACAAACCTGTACACCACACATGGATAATAACTGACCACGAACAGAAAATAGAGCTGACTTGCGGCATTTTTTATACGTTAATATCTTGTGTCTTGCTGTTTTTTGAACAATAAAAATGTCTGCGTTACTCCCAACACTGTTTTTAATGCATTATGCATTCATTATAATGCTTTAAGAATAGCCTTATAATGTATTATAAATACAGGCTTCATTGAAAGTGTTACTGAGGGTTCTTCCTCACATGCTAACTGTTTGTGTCACAGCCTCGACTAGGCCTCATCCTTACATAGCTTGTACCTCACACCAGTACAAACATTCTGACACTTAGAACACAGAATTCTGGGTGTGCTTTATTCCCTCTCATAAAGCGCGAGGCAGCACTGGGCAAAAATTCATTTAAAAAATGCAGACTCTTGCATTTTTAAGCTTTTTGCTTGTCGTTTAAGTGCTGTGAAACATTTTTTTGTCATTAGTCTGATAAATCATTTGTCCAAAATACTGCTGGTGAGACTCTGGTGCTTCCTGCAAGCTTCACAAGAGCCAGAAATATGAAGGATCTTGAGTCAGGAGTAAAAACAACAACAACAACAACAAAACTCTGTCCTTCTCTCCTTTTCACTTATTTCCTTGCCATATTGTCACCTCTCTGCGTTTTATTCTTTGTCCGTTTCCAAATATGCCCCTGGACCAGCCAGTGGCAAGGTGCCTCTCATTTCCAAGATGGCTTCCCCATTTCTGCAAAGAAAAAAAATCAAGGCTGAATTACATTTTTTTTAATATATATTAAAATAGTAATATTGTTAAATACTGCATCCAGTTTCACATGATCCTGAAATCATTATAATATGCTGATTTGTTGTGTTAAAAACATTTCTTATTGCCACAGTGCTGTTTAATATTTTTGTGGAAACCACAATATTTTTTTTTTCAAGATTATTTGATAAAAACGAGAATTAAAAAGAAACTGATTCTTTTCTGAAGACTTTACTTTGAAACTTAAAGCAGTTTAGTGCAATTGAATGCAATTTGATAACTTTTTATCTGCATCCGATAACTAGTCTGGTGTGTCTACTTCTGGCGTTTTTAACTTTAATGTGAGCCACATGTTAGATTTTTAAACCTCTCTCAGACTAGGAAAATGGCAAAACACCAATCACAACCAATGATTCTACCTCTGTCCAGGTCAATAGATTTTTGGGAGCAAAGTTTGGACATTTCAGCTTCCTTCAGAAGATTGTTCTTGTAGTCTGCGGAGACGAACAGAAATACATTTGTCTTTCACACGTGTTGCATTTTAAGAAGAAATATGAGGTAAACTCACCCAACTTCGTCTCCTCTTGGTTGCTTGACTTCACCTCTGGGATGCTTCGCTCACATTCTTTCTTAACACATGACGTGTGGCCCCTACATATATAACACACAGTGACAGTTGATGCTTTATGCATAACTAATGTTCACAGAGGGCGTTTATAACATCAGCAGGTTTACTCACACATACGTCACCGCCGGCAGAGGTGGACTTTCAACTTTCCGTGCATCAAAATCCTGGCCTATGTTTCAAAAAATGCAAGTATTAAATCATTTCTTCATACTAAATTTCATATACTGCCTAAATGTTAAACATGATTATGTGGCTCTAAGACACTACTGAACTTCAATAAAGAGATTTACATTATATATACAAGTTTAGACACCTCAAATATATAACTACAGGACCTTTAAAAGCAATACATTGCAAAAACAAGTAGAAAGGACAGAAAACCTTGTCTTTTCCGGTGATGTGTGAGGAAAACGACAGCCAATACAATAAGAGCCAGTAAGATGAGAGTCGCCAGGATGTAGCCCAACTGCTGCAGGAAGTGATTCCTTTGCTCTGGCAAGATGACGTTGATTACATGTGGCGGCACTTCCACAATATTGGTGTCTAAAAGAAAAGATGATCAAATATGTGTATTGAGGAGATTGACCTTGAACTTGATTTTTGTTTTGTTTTTTTGTCATTTTTGGTAACCACCAGAGGGCCCTGTGCTATTTGCTGTGTAAATACACACTTCAGCACTCCTCAAGGAGAGATGTTACAGATTTAATCATAATCTGATTTCATGCCCCCTGAGAAATGAGAGCAATATCATATATACTCCTGATCTATTTATTCCGATTTACATTAGTATGATAGAAAATAAATACCTCATAAATAAAAAATAAAGAGTAATGCACCACACACTATGCAACTGAACCTAACAAAAGTATATTTCAACAAAATATGAATGAACATGTAAGGGCCTTGACTCTCAGCTAAAGACAACTGTAGAAGCAGTACGGAGTGATCTGGCATTAGGACTAAACAGATGTTGGAGCTGGAGTTCAAAACAATGTGTTGGCAACACCAAGGTCATGGGATTGACTTTCTGAATACACACACACACTGATAAATGTATACCTTGAATGCATCAGACTTGCAAATGTAAATGTTTTAAGGAGCACAGTTTATGCACTTGTTTATTTTAATTGTACTCTGAATTCTGTGAGAAGTGCCGGAAACTGCCACGTGTTTTTCAACTAGAATGAGATCCACAGTTTTTTTTTTCCTGGCAGGAAAACATGGATTTAAATAAGATGAGTGGTGGAAAACAGAGGGAAGATGGGGGGGGGGGAGGAGG
>JAUCMU010000013.1:15958779-15975882 GCA_032275025.1 Enteromius treurensis
AGGTGCTGTGTGGTTTATTTTACCGAGTGACTTTGTCATTTTGCTTCCACAGGAAAATTGAATAAATTAAATAAATCAACCAAACTTGCACTTTTCATCTATGATACAGACATAATAAAGACACTTCGCCTAAAATGGTGACAGTTTGTGACAAAATACTGCATGATATCATAGTTCCTAGAAAAGAAGTATTATGAGATGTGGAAAATCACTCAGAGACTATTAAGTTTGGACCTTTCAAAAGAGCCATGGCTGCCCTAGTGGAATGTATTTCAAACATATTTGTTTAATGCTTAGTATGCTAATGTACTTCATATAAATACCTGTAACTGTACTTTTAGTATGCTAAACTGGTATACTTAAAGTCTATTAAACTGGAACAACAAATTTTGTACTAAATGCAGTGCAAAAAATTGTGCTGAGGTCCAAGATATACTGAAGTACATTTGTTTGTGCTAAAGTGGAACTATTGCAAGTACACTAAAAATATCTTGCACTTAAAGACCAAAAATCATTCAAAGTTCAGTCAATCGTCAATCAATAGTAATATTAAATGTAGTTTTAGACTTAATATTAAGAAAAGTGCATTGTGCACAAATAAAGTTTAAATATAACTTTTGTATCAAAGTTGCAAAGCGATACACCAATAAATATGTTGCTAGATTTGAACTATACTTACTATGAAAAACGCATATTTTAAATATATAATCTTTTTTACTATGGTCACTACAAATTGTTGTAATGCAATCTTTTTATCGCCCACTCTCAGTGAAAAAAAAAAACAAGCAAATTCTGACAACTACTGTTTTAAAACAGTCATCAAGTAATTGTTACCTGTGAAAAACAGTTTCTGGTCTGTAATTTCAATCTTAACCTCTTATTGTGTACAGTATGTCTGAACCCAGAGCACTGAGGGGAACACAAGCTAATATCGTAGGGTAGATTACTGTAATCAGGAACAGCTGAAGGATCTTCTACCCTCGTAAAAAAAAAAAAGCCGGATATGACTGGTTACTAGCAGTCAAGAGCGTTGGTAAAGAACAGCATAGTGTGTTCTGTCACAACATTGTACCGTTCTGCCTTTATTAAAACGCATATTACTTAAATGGCAGTTACATCATTTCAAAACACATCTATTTCTGGGTCTTTCAATTTAGGTAAACCACAAAACCACAACACAGGCTTCTCCACAAAAGTATTTCTCTTACAGTGATTTATGATACTAATTATGCAATGATGTGTTTTGTTTAACTTCAGACTTCTTTCTATTTTCTGCTTATACATGAACAGATGTCTTCAAGAATAGTGTTTATGATGATGTTGAGTTTGGGCTCATGATGAAAGATGAACGTTTATAGGCCAAACAATCCAAACAGGGCTTCCATGGGGACTTGTCTTGGACTGTCCTGCTTCTAAGACTATAAGGGAATATCAATATGCTCAAACCGAATTTTGAACAGTTATTGAAATGCCAGATCCCGGGAAAGCTTAAAGTAAGTGATTCACATGATTAGAACCACCTGGTCTAAAACGGCTGAACTATAGAGGATAAACAGAATTACGAAAAGTCCTAAAAGGAAGTGATTTTATGTAATGGTTGTCCTGGATCCAGACAGTTGTCTATTTCTTCATGCTTAAACAAGACAGGGGAAAGGACAGACACATTTTGGACGGCTTAAGAAAGGGTTGAGGGAAGGTTGAAGGGGGAATGAGGGGATGTTGAGGGTGGGCTGACCTAAATCCACAACAGTCGCCTCCTTATGGTCTTATGTTGAGCTCTAGCTACAGCTGGCCAGATGCTTTACAGATGAAGCAAACTTCCCTTTCCTGCAGATAAACAAGACGCTGTCCAAAAACACTCCAGAAAGGACGGAGACGAAGGGTAAAAAAGAGAGAAAACTATGCAGTATAAGAAATGAGGAAAAGTGTGACATGGGCACTAAAGATCAACAGAAAATGAAAGAAACAGAAGTAGGGAAATGAAACGCACAAGGGAGGAGACAGAAAGGATCTTGAAAGAAAACAAGACAGGAAAAAAATGGGCGGACCACAAAGAAATAAGTAGTTAAGAGAGCACAAGCAAAAGCTTGGAAGATGGATTTGTGTGACGTTTCTAAAGAGTCTGCAAAGTATACAATAGAACAAAACATAGTTTGGGGTGTTGAGGAAAATTGATGCTTTAAAGGAACAGTTTACCCATAAAATAACATTTGGTCATCGAAGAACCACATTTTCTTTTACTGCTTCTGCTTCTGAGTCATTTGACACTGTTACTCATAAGACCTCCGTTTATCTTAGGAACACAAATGAAGATATTTTTGATGAGAACCATCCGACGCTCCATAGACAGCAATACAACTGAAATGATCCCAGATCCAGAGACGTAGTAAAAACACCGGTAAGTGGTGTTTACCACTACCATTCTTCTCCCGTGACTTACTCTCTGAAACTGCGGAAGATGGACCACAACGTAACTGTACCTAAGTGTAAGTTAGATTATGATATTTTTGTTTTCTTTGTGCAAAAAAAGTATTCTCGTAGCGTGGCAAAACTGAAGTTGAGCCACTGATGTCACATGGACTGTTTTACCTATGTTTTTAGTACGTTTCTAGATTTGGGATCATTTCAGTTGTATTGCTGTCAATGAACAGCCGAATGGCTCTCTGTTGTCATCAAAAATATGTTAAATGACTCAAAACAATAATTAGCTGATCAGTCACAGCTACTCATCTTACAAATATGTGAGCATAATGTTTTACAGTACTTAATGACTTCTATTTTGGTTTGTTTTAAACACCCACTTGTCATACGGCTTAAACATGTATAATACAATATACAGTGATGAGGTTGTATGGACTATTGTTTTACGATATTCGAATGTGCATTTACAGTCTTTTAAAGCTTCCTTGATGTGTTCCACAAAAGAAATAAAGCCAAATGGGTTTGAAAAGACATGAAGGTGATGTGAAGGAAAAGAGAAATATCCCTTTAACTCAAGGAAGACTGCCAAGACAAACAACTGACAAAAAAACACACACACTGAACAACACAATGTATAAAAAGCAGTCACCGCAGATGCCCAATGCTTTTTGCCAAAAGTATTGAGGCCATACAGAAATATTTTGTTGTTAATAATGAATTCAGCAGTGCAGAGAGTGTTTAGCTCTTTCTTTCTTGCCCAAAAGTCTGTGATTATCCACCAGATTCCACTGAGGTTTGTGTAGTCTAGGGTCCAGTAGACTCAGTATGGCTAAACCAGAGAAAATTACTTTCCCACATTCTCTTATTAGTGGTTTTTCTGCCAAATCCCCACCCGACTTTCCCCTTTTCTCTTTTGTCATTGAAAAAATGTTTAAAAAAATAATTAAAACATATGCATCAATCCCTCTCTGTCTCTTATAAATTTCCTTATTTTTATCTCCCAATTCACATCACCTATACCTCCCTGTCTTATGCAAATAAAAAAGCACTTTCTGATCCTCCTCTCCTCCTGTCTCCCTGGCAGTACCTCAAAGAAAAACATAAGGCTATCGAATGATCCAAACCAGAGCAGAATTCAAACTGAGAAAGCGAGCTGTGACAGTGGGAGAGAGAACGGCAGTGGAATGCAAGTAAAAAAAAGGAGAGAAAAGGAAGCATGCCTGAAGCAAAAGAAGAATAAGCTTTAAAAGGAGAACTGCTGCATTTTAATGAATGTGAATGTGGCAACCCAGACAGCAAGGTAACCAGATCTGCAGACTTACCTCAGACTGTTTTAGGTCAAGACTGTTTGTTTGAATTCATGCCCTGTGATTACATCCAATCTATTTTCTTTCTTTTTCATTAAGTCAATACAAATTCACTCTTGAAGACATAAAAAGGAGTCCCAGGGTGCTGTTTTTTTTCGTTGGCTTGATAAATGCTAATCAAGTAATTCAAAACTGTTCAATAAAACAAGAGTAGACTACGCCAGTGAAAAGAATCAACCTATTCCCTTTTCTCTTGTGAATATAAGCAAAACCATGAACTTTAACAAATAGATAAAGGTGGATTAAATGAGGAGAACTTCCTAGCCTGGGGCTCTAAGTTGCAAATATAGCATTTAACACATTCCTTCCTGAACATGCTGAAGATGTTCAACTTTCTTACATTGACTTCTACCTGTTCAAGTGTTCTGCACTGGCATGTATTCACACGCAACCTGCAACAATTCCGCTGACAACCAATTTACACTGACATGTGTGAACAGCAGAATCGCATTCAGAAGAAAAATAATTACTGGATTCTGTGGTGCAAATAAGCCATAACTAGCCAAAGCAACAAACAAGAACTCCAGACAACATCAACTACTCTGTGATAAATTGAGGTAATTCTTGTGTGCTGTGAAAGTGCTATAAATGAATAGTAAAAAGCTAAAATAAGAAAAACTGAGTAAATCAACTTGATTGAATTCACAATTGATCTTTTGATTCTCATGATGTATATCTTTTTATGGTCACACTTTATTTTAAGGTCTTATTCTCGGCATTAAGAAGCCATTAACTACAACTTTTCCCTCAATAAACTCCTATTTTGCTGCTCATTAAGTAGTAAGGTAGTTGTTAAGTTTAGGTTTTGTTATGTTTAGCGATGTAGAATATGGTGATGCAGAAGATGTGCTTTATTAGTACTAATAAACAGCCAATACAGTATATTAATAATAGGCATTGTAATAAGCAACTAGTGATAATTGGTCCCTATTTTGAAGTGTTACCTCTTACTTTAATGTTATTTTTGGGTGTTTCTCTTACTTGGGTCTTCATTAGGAAGATACTGGGGTTCATCTGTGGGTTTCTGAGGGATCTGGGGGATCGGAGGTGTCACAGAAAGCTGGAAGATTCGTCTCTCATGCAGACCGCAGTAGTGATGGTGGAGATGACAGGAGTATAGCCCCTGATCCAGAGGCTGGATGTCTGAGATGATCAGAGAGAAATCCCCCTGCGAGAACGCTGTGGCAGAAATATTCATCTTTTGCTGAACGAACAGTGGTCCGTAGTGGCGCCTCTCACCAGAAGCGTATAAGTCGATGAGCCGATCGGCACGGTCGTGTCGGACCCCTGGAGGTTGACGGTCCCAGTGCACCACTTGTTGTTGGTCCTCCTGACTATTGCCCTCTGTCCAGATAGGCCGGCGGTTAACACAGGGGAGAACCACCGTGCTGCCCACCAGAACTACAAACACTGCCTTCTGACCATCCCAAAACTTCCTCTCCTTACGTGCTGAGAGAAAACCACAGTAACATAAATATATTTATTTCATATACGGATAAACATAACACACACACACACACACGTTTAAAAAATTAGGTCAGTAGAATGAACAAAAATTTTCATTTTGAATGGTCTTCACATTCTTTTCATTCTTTAATCATCAGCCAGCTCCTTATTTGGCATGAACTTGCACAGACTGAACAAGGTACAGGTTAAACGCCAAGAACAGCCAGACGAAAGCCTCCTCTGAAATATGAAGTGAATTTACCAACCTGATTTGGTGACATTGAGCTGAACTTTGATCGACTCATACAGATGGCAGTAATGATGATGCAGGTTACAGGAGTAGATTCCTTTGTCACTCATTGCGACATCTGTATGAACCCAGACAAAATGGATTAATGTACCTAGAAAAGCAATATCAGGGCTTTGCTAAACACTTTGAAGTGTGGAGATTCTATGGAGTTCCAGGAGATTACCTTGCACTGCCAAAAAGTATCTCACCTTTGATTACCAATGAGAAGTTGCCATCCTTAAAAGCAGTCTTGGGCATGTTAATGCGGCCCTGGTTGTAGCCGTTGTAGATGCGCTGGTCTCCCGCAGAAAACATGTCTATAACACGTTCCATTGCATGGTCTGGGCCAGTACGAAGTAAATCCCAGTGCACTACCCTTTGGCGGTCCTTTAAGCGGTCTTGGGTCCACACCATGCGCTGACTATGACATTGCAATACTGCCTGAGATCCCTGAGAGGTGCTGATATTGTACATGGCCACCACCACGCCACTGCCATCACTTTGGCCTTGCGCTGAAACTTAAAGGGCCGGTTTCCCGGACACAGATTAGGCCTAATCACATCATATGTGATTACCCAAAGTAAATGGAGCAGTGCTGTTGTTACAAACCATATGTTGCCTTAGCGCCATTAAACTAGTGTTTTAGTAGTTATAGCATTCTCAGTCCTGCAGCTCCAGATACACTACAGTTCAAAGTTCAGGGTCAGTAAGTTAATTAAATGTTTTTTTTAATGTCTCCTATGCTCATCGATATCCATTTATTTGATAAAAAATAGAGTAATAGCAGTTTCAGTAAATAATTAATTACAATATTTAAATTACAATTATTTTCAAAAATATTTTATTAAACAGAAATCTGGTAATTACTGTCACTTTTGATTAAGTTAATGCATCCTTGCTAAATAGCATTAGTCTAAATTCTTTTATACCATACTGACCTTAAACTTTTGAGTGGTAGTGTATATTTTTGTGTATTTATTCTGTTAGGTAATCCACTTTAAATTAAAGCGTTAGTTCATCCAAAAATGAAACTTCTGTCATTAATTACTCACCCTTGTGTCGTTCCAAACCCGTAAGACCTTCGCTCATCTTCAGAACACAAATTAAGATATTTTTGATGATATCAGAGAGCCATCTGACCCTCTATAGACTGCAACACAACTTAAATGATCCAAGATACAGAAGAAAACTCAATTTGACATCAGCGGATCAACTCCAGTTTTGCAACGCTAGGATAGTACGTTTTGCATGAAGAAAACAAAAATACTGATTTACTGGTGTTTTTACTTTATTTTCTGGACCTGGGATCATTTCAGTTGTGTTGCTGTCTGTGGAGGGACAGGTGGCTCTCTGATTTCATCAAACATATCTTAATTTGTGTTCTTAAGATGAACAAAGGTCTTATGAGTTTGGAACAACACGAGGGCGAGTAATTAATGACAGAATATTCATTTTTGGGAGAAGTAACACTTTACCTTTTTTTTTATTTTTAAGATGCAAGTGCTGTGCTTACCAGGGCTGAAGAAGAATGAAGCCAGAACTGTAAAATAAGCAAACAGAAAAACTAGTAAAAATTACATACATTAACCACCTCATGTTGTTCCCCATTAGGTAAAAAGACTAGAGATGTGGGAATTATCATTTTCAGAAATAACTGTTCAACCAGTTAGCTCTGAAAAATCAACACTTGAGCAGCACTGTTAATCTGACAGGGTGAGTGGGCTTTCTGAGCACAATAAAACTACCTATATGCTATAGGTATATTACAAGAAAAACACAGCAAAAGAGATTGAGAAAATGCAGTAATGGCCAGCCATGAAGGTTTTCCTATTTGATTTCTATGGCCTTGTTTACACTGTCGGTTAAATGTGACCCAATTCTGATTTTTTGCTCATATGTGACACAGATCGGATCTGATGCACTGCAGTGTAAACAGGAAAAAAACACATGCATTCGGATATATTCAGATCTGTTTATGACAGCAAACATTTCGGGAAAATAAGCAGCACCAATATTTTGCAGCACTTATGTCTTCAAGGACTACTCATGGCTGTTTGTTTGAGACTGTAAACCTCTTAAATAAACACCTCTCCACGTCTGCAAGAAGAATCAAAACATCCCTGACTAATAAAACACTCCTCTGTAATCTCTGCTAAACTTTAGACATAGAATATAAACATTTAAGTATACATTACCTAAGCCCAAATTATTCAGAATTACTGAAACTTTGTCAAGTTAAAATTCCAATCAACCTTAAAGGGATAGTTCACCAAAAAAAGAAAATACTGAAATGCACTTGTTCGTGAGAGAATGTTTGATCTGTTAACAACAGTCAGGTTTGGAACAACACGAGGGTGAGTAAATGATGGCCATTTTTGTTTTATGAACTTTATGACCAAGGGGGTGGCTGGGCTGTCCCTGATCCTCTCACATTAAGAGGGTCTGAGACAATCCAACCACTCCCTTAGTCATAAAGTGGGGAATTTTTGGTGCTTTCTCTTGTACAAAAAAAACAAATATGACAACGGGTTGACAATAGATAGATATGACAATCTATTCTCACAAACTACACATTTAAAGAAGCAAAAGAAATACAGTGCAAATGCAAAACACAAACAGAAGAGATTTTTATCGATTCACAACCATATGAAAAGCACCTAGCATCTCACAAAAAATCAGAGCAGTGTTGTTGTTTTTTTGACTCCCATTCAGATAATTTAACCACAGAAACAGTAAATGGTCAATTTCTATACAGTTATTAATAAGGCAGACTATATAATGCCTTTTACAATAAAGAAGGAATTCATTATAATTAACTGCACTGTAGCCTAAGTCCATATTCCTCCCCTCACATGGGTTTTCATCTTTGGTCTTTGAGGGTTGTTGTATGTCATAATTATTTTGTGTCAAACGAGAGAAAAAGAAATGTACAGCAAATCCCGAGGGGCATTAGAAAGGCAGTAATAAGGATGTGTTAGAAGCCAGAGAAACCACAAACATCAGAGCGGAGGCAGCGGAGGAGGAGGGAGAGGGTCAAGGGTTTGGAATCTGCTGAGAAAGCACTTTGAAATGCAACGACTGTGTTTCATTCACACATGCACACTCATATTCACACAAACATGCTAAGGGCAAAGCTACACCTGCACATGAGACTGTAAACCTACAAAACTGCATCTCTCGTTCTATATATTTCTCTTACTTTCAAAAACAAACAAACAAAAAAAAAACCCTAACTCAGAGCAGTGCTGTTTGTCAGGCCTGGGTATTTAAAGCCTTGTAGTCAAGGTTTGTTTACATGAGTTAAACTATAGGTAAGACTTTGCTTTTATTGTGCAGAGTGTGAGTGTGCAGAATCATAATGTCATGGGATTTTTGCACCCAAAGCAAAAACGTCTAGGCTTGATTTCATAGACAGTGCTTAGCCGAAGCCAGGATTAGGCCATAGTCCAGTTAGGACAGTTAAATCATTTTCATCCACATCCCTTAGAAAAAAAGCATTACTGCTGTGCATCTTAAGACAAAACAAATGCTCAGACGTGTTTTAAGATCGGAATAAGTTTAAGTTTCTTTCAGTTGGAACAGCTCAGATTTACATTTAGTCTAAGACTAGGCTTAAACCTTGTCTGTGAAACCAGGGGCTAGTGCATTGATTTAAGGGTCAATAAAGTAAATATAATAAGTGCAGAACATTTTACTTCAGTAATTTAGTGTATGCTAGACGGACGCAAAAAAACCTTACAGAAGATATTATATAAGATGAGTAGATTTGAATAATATTCTTGATTCAGCACAAAGAGAAAATGAGCTTCAGTTCTTGGTAACTCATCACTGAATCAGACACTTAAAACAAGAAGCAAAAAACAAGGCCGTCTTGGACAAACATCTCATACTTACCACCACAAAATTATGCCACATCTGTCTTTTATTCCACAGAATATCTAGAAATATAGTCCTTTTTCTTTTATGTGCTTAACTTCAGTGTCTTTATCAAGCAGAAACGTTTCTTTGGGCTAGTTCAAAACAAAGTCATCAGTCTTGTTACACTAGTTTGAGGTTATCTGCGCCAGATGGTTTTGGGATTTAGGTCTGGGTCTCAACAGCGCAAAATACAGACTGAAAAACCATTACATGACATTATAAAATGTTTAAACAGCAGAGAATAGTCGCGAACGTGTACAATGACTCTCGAGAGACATGCAAAGATATACGCTCAGGTGAGAGGAGAGGCACACCATAAATATAGTAACACACAAAAGCGCACACTTTGATGAGCATGTAAGCACGAGCATTTTAGAAGTCTGTTTAAATATAATAGACGTTCTTTATTCGTTACCTATTCTGTTCTCAGCTGTCACTGTAAAGAGAACCACAGCAAAGCTTACAGAACAACAGCAACTTTGTCTTTGGATACAGGTAAATCAGATACTCACGTTGAGCCAAGAAAAGCGCTCGAGCGCACACGGGTACAGCCATGTCCATTGTCCTCTCGGGCTAATCACTCTAGGATGTGTTGAAAGCAGAATAAAGTCGAATTAGCGCGCTTTATTGTCCTGACAAACTTCTATGGCGAAGAAAGATTTGCTGTAGTCGACCAGCGACATCAGCAGCAGTCTGCACCACAGACCCACCTTCAGTATTCACGCTCTCTCCGCCTACCCCCTTTAAACACGAACACACCATGACCTACTGGCTTTGTCCATAATAACCCTGTTATCCTTAAGGGATGCGAAATTTAAAATATATTTGCTGATGTCTCAAGTTTGCGAGCAAACATTATGGTCTCAAAGAAAACTTGCACTGCAGCCAAAGTCCGAATGTCTTTCAGGTTTTGTGTTATCGGAATAGTGTGTAAAAGTTTCAACACTGTTAAACGTTTTAGGCTAGGCTATATGAGTTTTATATAAGTTATAAGGATATAGTTATTAGTCTATACCAGTGAACGTTTCGAGTTGAAATAGATGTTGTAAAATACAATTCCTTTGGGAAAAAGTAATAGCCCCATATGATTATGGCATATGCTGGTTTAAAATGGTGTTTTCCCAGCAAACACAACGTTGTGAAAAGGTTGTGATAACGTTGTTTTTTTTGCAGCAACGTTTTTTATAACGTTGTACTACAACATAACCTAATTGCAACCAAAATACAAGGTTGTAAAAAAGTTTTGCGTTTGCTGGGTTGCTGGTTAATACTGGTCCTTTGCTGGTTTATGCTAATTTAAGATGATCGTTTTGCTGGTTCTACCAGCAAACCCTCTTAACCATTAACCAGCAAAAGACCATCATACACCAGCATAAACCAGCAAAGGACCAGCAGTAAGTAAGAAGCAGACCTGCGTAAACCAGCTTAAACCAGCACTCCAGCATCAAAGTATACCTAAAGAGCATATGCTGTTTTTTTTTTTCATCAGGGATCCATGTTCCCTTGTGGAATAACAATAAGTTATACAAACTGGTCACTTATTTATTTATTCTTTTTTAAAATTATTATTATTTTGTATCTCCCCTGCTGTTAAAACAAACAAACAAACAAAAAGCAACAACAATAGAATCATGATAGAAAACCTTTTCAAACCATTAGGAATTTTGTGATGATGTCTTTTGTTTTTACAGCAGGGTCATCAGTTATTTTTACAATTTAGATTTGATTTTTTTAGTTGCATGTCCTACTATGTCGACAGAGACATGTGTGGAGTTAGACCTGGTAATAATTAGTGAAGGTGGCCCCAGTCGCTTTATCATCAGGGTGTTGGTTATGTGTTTACAGGCATTGCTCACAGCATGGTTATGAGCCACAGTGCAGAGTCAGCTCCCGGAATGAGCCATAAAACTCTGGGGTAACAAACGCTCAAGACTCTACTAAAAACACAAATACGTCAGCCAGCAAATATAGAAGGGGCAAGTATTACTGCAGTTAGGCTACTTTAGGCTATAAAGTTGTTGATTCAGATTATTTATACTGAAAACTAATTGTCATAACTGATTTACAGTAGCACGTGGCATGATCTCCATCATGATGAGGTCGTCACGAAGTAAAAACAAATAGGTATTTGCTGCCACCTTGTGGATGACTGGAATATTCACATTTTACATTTGACAGTTTAACAGCTCACCATTATGATCCTGTAGTCCTTCATTACTGCACTCTATAACCATGTTGTTACAAAATGAAAAATATGCATTAAACACGATTGAGGTGAGACAAGGAGCATCCAGATTTGTTTGGAAGGATATAAACATTTGAAGTCACTCTCAGCCCCTATTTGTTCTAATGTCAATTTTTGAAATATCTTCTCATTTACAACATATTATATCAATAACAAGCAAACTAGACACATTTTGCCAGTGGATTTGGCATCTGAAGCATTTTAATTAGACATTTGCAGTTTGTGTATTTTCTTTAGAAGCACTGTGCAAATTTGTAACCTGTAAATATTGGAGCTACATTATGTAAACTGATCAAATCCAGGTGTAAGACATGGATTCAGCCCTTATTTTGATGTCAATTGACAAATCAGAAGACAGTGCTAACCATTCAAAATAGCAAAAAGAAACATAACAATCAAAATGCATCAACAATAAGGATATATTCTACAAAACAAAGCAGGTTCAATAAATACCGTATTTACAGAGCACTAAGAAAAAAAAAAAAACGAACGCATGCAAGTTGATTATTGTGGCGTTTGAAGCAAAAGTAGTCCTTTTTTAAAAACTTTTTTCATATCAAGTGTAATTCAGTAAATTCCTGCAACCCAAAAGAGTAGGAGCGTTTCAGGAGCTACATCATCTAGCATTGCAAAAAAGCCCTTAGGACTCAGACAATTCAGGTAAATTCTGGAATTAAGAGTGCTTTAGAGTTTATATTCATACTTTTTGTGAAAACAAGGGCAGGGCAGTAATGCATGGAGTAGAGGTTAAACGTTAGATACAGTGTCCTTTTTACTCTGCAAAAGCCCTGACTGGTGCATCATTAAGTAAAAATTGACTCTTTTGAGGTTGAAGTCTCTTTTTGTCAGACAGGTATTATACAAAATGAAAGTCTGTGTATATATGTGACCCTTTAACAACATATTGATTATTAAATTAGTGAATTATGATCATGGCTTTTAACTGAGAGTTCCACAGCGCTCCCCTGGTTCTGCCTGTTTATATTCGAGTCTCTGAGTTGTACGTCCTCTTGGGTGTAGATGTAGTCTTGGACTAAAGACTTGGTTTAAGTCCCACCAATAGACCAGCTAATGGCTTCAGCTTCATTTACTCAAACACTAAACTTCCCTAAAGAAACAGATACAGAAAAACAGGGGAAAAGTTAGTTTAAATCTGTAATGTAACATAATTTCAAAGCATTTGCATAGTTTTTCATAACAACAAACCATTCACTCCAACATAAGGGGCCTTCCACAAGGTAAAAATAGATACAATACATGGAAAAAGGTGAACAACAACTCAGTACTAAGGATTCTAGATTTTGTCATTCTCTCTGAAGGTACTATTCTTGAAAAACTCTGGGTGGAGACTGAGATTATTAGATAAAAGACACTGGGGACAAAAAGGCTGGATGTTGAAATGCCAACTTCCCATGTATGCTAGACAATAGGGGTTTGGTTATCCTGTGCCTGTCTGACAGAGATCAGTGCGTCTCTACCTATTAAAAGCTATATCAGAAGAGCACATTGTCTTCTAATGGGCTGAGTACACACTGATGGTTAATGGCGTGCCACACTACAGTATGTGGAGAACATTAACAATGAGGAGGACACGCTGTGCGAGCATGTCTGGACAATGAGGGAGAGTTCTGTAACAACATGCAGGAACAAACTGTCAGCAAGCTACTGTATTAGTGAGAAGACAAGAGTTTGAGGGGTACATACTAATGGCTCGTGTTGACATCTTTTTATAGCAAGTTTATAAGAACGGCTAATTTACCATGTGCAGTTGGTGAAGAAAGACAAGAACTAAGCAACATGTTTAAATTGCAGCTTGCTTGTAGATGCAAGACTGAAATTATATTTTCCATGAAATATCGAACTTGTAATAAAAGTTGTCATTTAAAATCATGCAATAAAATTTTTTTCAGATAAAAATCATGAACTAAATTAAAATCTGCATGCGTTAAATTTACTACAAATATATCAAATTGTATTTTAGAAATGTATACTACTGTTTAAAAGTTTGGAGTCCGAAGGATTTATTTTAACGATGGATTAAATTATTAAAAAATGACAGCAAAGGCATTTAGTAAACAAACAAATGTCATTGATTTTACCTGAAAATATTTCACAAAATATTACTGTTTTTAATATTAATAAAAAGAAGAACAGTTTCTTGAGCAAAAAATCAAGACTGAAATATTAACTGCTAAAATTTAGCTTTGCCATAACAGGAATAAATTCGATTTTAAAATATATTAAAACAGGAAATCATTCTTTTAAATTGTTTTGACAATAATTTGGATCAAATAAATACAGCTTTGTGCTGAGCATACTCTTTTTAAAAAATATTTAAGAAATCTTTCTGACCCCAGAACTTTATCGTAATGTATTTCAAATTTACTTAAATTTTTTTATATATTGTTATTTTATATTATGATATTTTTTTTTAATTATAGCAATGATAAAGCTACTGACAACTGGAAATATCACTATTCATAATCGTTGCGAAAATAATGTCTCAGTGTAAAATGTCATCTTTGTGCAAAATAAATATAAAATGTATTAAATAATATATATTTATGATAAGCACATCTTTCACAGCAAAGCCGACCAAAGTGCTGAACAGAGTCAAGAAGAACACATAAACATAAAACAGCCAGGAGAATTAAATTACAATTAATTTTGTAATTAAAAACAAAATGTAATAATTATAAGACTCAAAAATCAAAAATTTGTCTTCAACTTCATTTAGAAAAATCTCAAATCTAATCTAATAAATTGGGCCTGTATGTGAAATAGTGTAGACTTACGATGCTGTCAGTGTTGAATTGAGCACCATGGTAGCACGTATCCTGTGCAACTGAGCCACCGTCAGTTTCTTGTGCTGCTGATGTGGCTGCTGGGATTTCACCAAGTCACTCTTTTCCTCCAGATCACCAGAGGGCGGTGTCTCATTCTCTTTAGTCTCACAGTCCACCTCACCATTGGGGCAGCTGAGGGCCCTTTGCACGTGCCTGGCTTCTGCTCTCCTAAGTGTGTTCGTCAGCTTGCTCGACAGCGCTTTAGGGTCTTCACAGAAGTCTGCCACGTCCGACAGGAATCGCTCTGTGCTGCGGGACGTCTGTTTGGCAAGGTGGGTCAAGCTCTTGCTGACGTTGTTCCTGCCTGAGGGACAGCGAGGAGCTGTGAGGCATTGAAGCAGGTCGTCCTCAGAGCGTGACTTGAGGGCAAAGTACTGCAGGTAGTCTGGTCGGGGCTGGACGGGCGAGCGGCGTCGTAGTGTATGCGAGCGACAAGCCTGAGAAGTCCCTGAAAAATCATTCTTCTCATTGTTTGCATGACCATCTGAAACATAGGACTCATTTACTGTAATCTGAGAGCCGTTCCATGTAATTGAATCCTCTTCATCACCATCCTCGTCATCCTCAAATGCCTCTTCTTCCTCCCCAGCATCGGTCTCTTCTCCCTCGCTCTGGCAAACCGTCCCCTTTAGGTCCAGCTCTGTGATCAGGGACTGAGGCGAGAGAGTCCCATACGCACTGTCTATAGAAAGAGAGCGACTTTCTGGGTCTGTGTCCGCGGTAACCAAATCACTCAGACCTTCCAGAGTTTTGCTGTCACTGGTAGAGAAGGAATCCCGCAGGCTTGATGAAGACAGCAGGGAATTCCTCAGTGATGCAGTCTGAACAGTCGACAAGGACCCAACCTCATCAGTTTCTTCCATAGCCACCACAGAAAGAGTTTCTGTGGAGCCATCAGAGTGACTCGGTGAAAGAGAGAGGCTTTTGGAAAAAGAAAAATGCATATTTATTAGACTCCTGGTTGTATTTTGATCTTAACACACTGTGATAGTGTAATTCTGTACTGTCACATTTATTCATGATTTTTAATTTATATATATATATATATATATATATATAGAGTCAATCAAGCAAGATATTTTTGTATAATTTATTTATTTAAATTTTAAGCTAAGCATGTTTTTTATTTCCCCAAAATGCTTTACTGTACATTGTAAGGTCTTGTTAGCACCATACTGTACTGTTTAAGCTCCATGAATAATCTACATGCACTATATATACAGTACATAAGCACAGAACACTTTATATACAGTACCTCTTGCTGAGTGGCTCTCTGTGCTGTAGTGATGGAGAGCTGGAGGTTGACATGCTGCTTTCCGTCTCATCTTCATCCCTGTCATCTGTGTCATCTCTCCGGGACTCTGATTGAAGTCTCTGGAGCTGATTCTGCATGAAGGAAACTCTTCATATTAAAACCAGCAATGGTTTAAGTAACAAGTAGTAACCAAAAGGTTTGTTCTAATACCTGTGCGTTGTAAATAGCCTCAATCCAGCTGCGGCCCTGAGTGCCACTGTTGGCCTGAAAGCAGTAGGAGGCCACGGCACAGCGAAACTCATTGAGGTAGATAAGGAGGAAGCTTCCTGGGTCTTTCAGCTCTCGGCACACCATGTTATGGATGACGAGAGGCTGCCGGATCACCTTCACTTTCTCCACGCGCTTCACCGACTTAGTGATCAACAGAACGTCAGTGAACAGGAAACAGTATACATCCATCTGTCAAAAAGAGTTGTTAATGGAGATCAGTGAGAAGCTTTTAGACAACTATCGGCTGTTAGTTAAAATATGTTTCTTACAAAAGTGCACTCAGAAATGCTAGCTCCATTTCTTCGTGTAACAAATATAAAGAGAAAATCGTACCCTGCTTTCTTTACCCTCCTTCATCTTTAGGGCTCCTTCTAGGAGCAGCTGACGAGTCTCCTCAGGTGGAGCACCCATGATTGGAGCGGTCAGGTCAAAATTATTATATTCCCTGAGGATCTGAAGGGTCAATGCAGACAAAATGGACGGTCATAAAGACAATAAGCAATTTTAGAGTTGCTATTTGTTTCTTTAAAATCTCATACTATATAAACCATACAGTGACTCGTAGTTTATGCATCTCACCCTCTCCACCTCCTCACTGGCCCCCTCCACCGCCTCATACGCCTCTATACGTCCAGCAATGGCAGCCAGCTTCTGTTTTTCCTCCCTTTGTCTCATTTGTGAGTCCACACTGTTAATGAAGCATTCAACGGCAGCCACCTGACCACAAAAACAAATATTTAATATGGGTCTCATCACAAAATATTATTATTATTATTTACTATTCTGTTACACAATAAAGATAATACACAATAAAATATACATATATATAGCCACTAAATACAGTCCACTGTAGTTCAAAAAACTAGTATTTTCTAATATTATTATATTATTATTTTTAAATATTATCAGCAAAACAACCTGTGAAAAGTTAAATCAAAAACAGTTTAACGAATATCTTAAATATCTAAGGAATAATAAATATATTATACATTTTTTTATATAATAAAATATAATATTAAATATAACATATATTAAATTATGTGTAT
>JAUCMU010000013.1:15979412-15991617 GCA_032275025.1 Enteromius treurensis
TTATATTTTGGTATTTTTATTATTATTCAGATGATTTGCCCAATACAGCATGATTGTTTTTGCATTTTATTTATTTATTTTACTTTTAGAACAACAAAAAACTAAATGCAGACAATCTGAATAAATCAACAACGTAGCAATAGTCATCGAGGAAACGCTTTTGTCATACAAACTTTAACAAGTCAAAGCAGACACCTTTTGTGAAATCGTCACCCTGAACTGTGGAATTTTAAGTGTCAGACATCGCCTGGCTCTGACAGGTAAGGAAGTGCAAGCAAAACACTCAGGATATTTATACATAAACAAAGACAGGCCTGTTCTCAGACCATCTCTGCAAGTTCAGGGACATCTTTCACCTGAGGATGGGACGACACATGTATTAAAAACAAAAAATGTCTGTTGACCTTAGGGAGCATATTCAGCTGTCAACAGGTGAAAAGGCCATGTGGGTTTTGCCAACATTCTCTGCTCAGAAAGGTTAAAGCACCAGAGACCTGACTGACAAGAATCACGAACCCTGTGACCTGAGCCAGCGAGAGGAACCCAACGGCAACAACAGGAAAAGAGGCAAGGCATGTCTCAGAAAACAGGGGAAAGGTTTTTCCCTGTTCACGACAATGGAAAGAAATGAAGAATGCATGAGTGTAGCGGGGAAAGCCACTTAATGTCCCTCTGGGCTCATTACTTGGACATTGTGTTCTGATGATGCCTTTCTTTTGAATGGAAAATGCCATTTCAATGGGTTAAAAACAAACCTGGCGTTTTTCGTCAGAGAAATATCTTGGAGATTTTCAGGCGAATTCTGTGCCAATGCCAATGTTTCCTAACAGACAGAATGTTCTGTGCCCAAGATGGTCCTCATGATGAAGACAAAAGGCGATCTGTTGCTTACCCAGATCAATAAACATTTCTAGATCAACTCAATATGGTCTTAGCTTTGATCAGAGATATACACTCACCAGCCCTTTGAAAAGCAATGCTCCCCTAGTTGCTGCATCTGACAGACCATACTGGTTGCAGGAAACTAATTAAACTCATCCTTCAAAGATGACAAGCTGACATTGTCTTGGTCCTTGTCCATTCGGAGAACCTGTTTGACTCATTTGTTTGGTCGGTTTCTCTCTGAAGAACACGAAGTCAACATTGCGCCTTGACAGCACATGATTATATCGCAGAGATCTCTGCATAAGCTTAACATTCGCTAATAAAATATAGAGTTCAAAACCATTACATTAGTAGTGTTTATTAAGAGATGTGGCAGTTTGATTAGAAAGAGCAACACAAACGCTGCGGGCACCCCCCACCCCTAAATTCCCAGACAGATGCTCTTAGAACATTCATTTTTGATTTAAAATTGTTTATACCAACCATGCAGACAAAGCCAAAGTGTCAAACTGAGAAGACAAGCAATAATAAGCTCACCGTAGATGTCAGAGGCATTTCCAAGGCAGTCCACAGCATTGCACGGCATCAAAAGAGAGCCAGGCCCATGCTGCTCCCAGAATCAATCTCCTACAGCCTGCTTGCCTCTTGCACCCTCACAAATGCTACATTGATGTCAATGGACTGGTGCATTCAAATCCGCGTCTACAGGCTTGTCGGCTTGCGCGTATATGTGCTTGCGAGTGAACCTGAAGGAGGCTGAGAGGACTGAACCATAGACCGTTGCATTGCTGAGGAGGGCTGGCCGGGTGTCATAGTAACTGCGGAATCCTGCCCTCCTATTGTGTGAGCAGGAAGAGAGGGGAAAGGAGCAGGGGAGGAGGAGCTCCTTCTGCTACCTCAGCTACCTCAAACAACTGATCCAAGCAGCGGCTCGCTTTCAAATCAACAGCACTGAACGAGTGCCATGAGCAGATTGCAAAACAGTGTTTACTGCACATCTGCTGTGAATGCAGATGGTGAAAGGGAATATGAATGCTGGGCAGCGTATATGGCTGCTTGATGTATGTGGCACAGCTGGCATGCATTTTAGAAAAAAGAGCGTAGTGTTTAAATGTGCAAAAATACGGAAATATGTTTTACAAAATTGGTCATTGGTTGAGCCAGTATTGCCATGACAGGATAGTAGGGATCCAAAAATGTACTCACCCTGATATATATTTATTTATTTTTTCTATTTTTGAGCAATACAATTATTTGACATTTGATATTGTTTTCTTTGTACACTCTTAAAGGGATAGCTCACCCCAAAATGAATATTCCTGTCATTAATTACTCACCCCCATGTCGTTCCAAACTCAAATATTTCTGAACATACAGTATTTTTATATCGACTGATCGACAGTCAAGACCCAGAAAAGTAGCAAGGACATTAAAACAGTCCATGTGACATTAGTGCTTTAATCTTAATTTTATAAGGCTATGTGAATACTTATTCTGCTCAAATAAAACAAAAATAACAACCTTTTTAAACAATTTATTTTCTTCTCTGTTAGTCTCCACTGCTATTTACAAGAACTGTGGCTTTACACAGGAATGCACAAGCATGCATTGTGGACATGTTTTTTAATAATGCCTTTATTACCTTTTTTAGCCCTGAACATGGTAGATGCATTGCTGTCTATGTAGGGTCAGAAAGCTACTGGATCTCTTAAAAAAAATCTCAGTTTGTGTCCTGAAGGTGAAGGTCTTAAGGGTTGGTAAGGTCATGAGGATGGGTATCTATTGACAGAATTTTATTTTTACGTTGAACTGTCCCTTTAAAAGATAAAGGTCCCAGAAGTGGATTTTCAAGCAATGCCATACTGTAGAAGAACCATTTTTGGTTCCCCAAAGACCCGTTAAGCGAACAATTCTAAAAAGAAACTTTTCTTAGGCTAAAGAACACTTTAATAATCTACAGTAAAGAACCTCTAAGCAATGCAAAGGTTCCATGGATGTTAAAGGTCATTTTAGGAACCTGTTTTCTGTGTTACACAGAAGAAAATAATCATGCAGATTTATAATGACACGGAGGGTGAGTAAATGATTACAGAATTAAAGTTTTTTGGTTAAACTGGCATAATGTAGTTTAAGATAAATGATAACAGCACACAATATGCTAATGGATACATTAGGCCTGTTTTTTATTATATAGAAAAAATACGCAAAATAATAATTAGTTTTTAATGTATATGCTTTTGCTCATGCAATATTGCTAGCAAAACATCCATAATGTGACTCCTTAAATAAACAATTTAAGAGGTGATAAAGCGGGACAGTTTACCCATACAGATGAAAAAACATGCCAGCAAAAGTATTAAACTTTCTAGGTTATTCTGTACATAGTTACACATTTACCCAGATTTTTCCAGTAAGTAACATGCCTCTAATCATATAATACCGCATAAAGATAACAAGAAAGATCTGTGTCCCACAAAAGATACTGACCATATGACATAAAGAGAAGTACAACAATGGTATTAATCTTATATAATTAATATTCATTTCGGCACTTCTGCCTATGTTAAATAATATTCCATTGTATAAAAAAGTCACTAGGAATTTGCATGTAATTTAATGAGCCTTCAATTAGCCTAGCTATTTCTAAAGCACCTTATATAATATCATAAAAGCAGTTTAGATGCTGTAACATTTGTTCAAATCACCTAAATTGTTTTTAGAGAAAATAAACCATCTTCGCCTGAAATTAGAGGATTTGAGACTGATTTTAAACGTGTTGATGCAGAAATACCTTGATTCCCTGTTTAGTATATGCCGAGGTATACGTATTGTTGTTAGGAGGGGTTGGTGTAGTAACAGGCATGGGGTTCA
Source organism: Enteromius treurensis (assembly GCA_032275025.1). NCBI lineage: Eukaryota > Metazoa > Chordata > Actinopteri > Cypriniformes > Cyprinidae > Enteromius > Enteromius treurensis. Next base: position 15,983,169 of record JAUCMU010000013.1, read on the forward strand.
GAGGTGGCGTGTCTCCAGCTTCAAAGCGCTGTATGCGGGCGGCCACCAGCCCCGTAGTATGAGGCCTTTGGGCATGAATCCGCGGAAGCTCATTTAGTAGTGGACTGTAGTGGATCAGCATTCCACCTGGAACCTCTGGGAATGTTGACATGTTGGGCACATTCCATGTTCTCTGACGGAAATTTAGCATTTCCACGCTGGCACGGGTTTCACTACGTAAGAAACGCAAAGTCCGGATTGAGTAGCCCCAGTAGATCTGGTGTAAAAGATTTAGTCCTCTTCAAATTTCCTGTAGTTTTGAATCATGGTTGGAAAAAAGAAACATAATGGACTCGAATTCCCCTCAAAACTCCTTCAAAATTAGTCCAAACGTTTAAATTGCTTTTCTTCTTCGTCTTCCCGTGTTGTTCCACATGCGTCTCTCTTTGCTTGTGTGTCAGTCTCCTGATACAACCTTTGACCTTGGTGCCAGTGCTGATGGAAGGTGGAGCGAAAGCCACTCTTATGACACATGACACACACTCTCCAGATGGCATTATCAGGCTATTGAGCTCTATCTTATCCTTTCTCTACGGCTTGACAATCACGTTTATGGCTAGTTATGTAAGCCTAACTGGTTATCACACATCTGACTTCACTACAGCAAACTCACAGGATTGGAACAACACTGCTGCGTTATATCTTCAGAGCAAACTTCACTTGTTGTTACGAGTCGCATCAGCCTGGACTGAATGAGTGCTAATATATTTTCCTGAATTTCAGAATCCAAATATATTTTTCTGTGTTTCCTCTTGAAAAAGGTTGTTTACAGCATGAGGTTGTTTCCCACTAATTCCACAGGATTTTCCAACAGGGACATCCCGGGTGAAATCGGTTAACCTTGTGATCTACTGAGCTGCTGATGATGCAGAAAGAACTTCTGGACAGTCACAAGGAAATAAAATCTCATGAGCATTGAACTTTGCTCCTGTTTGATACAGTATGCAAATGCTCTATGGGAACTGGAGGTGGCTGATTTCAACACGGCCCTAAAAACACATACTGTACAAAATTTTCACAGGACTAAAATGTCCTGCATCAAAAGGACATGTGTGTTTACTTTATTGGGAAGGTTTCTTTGTTTGATTTTGAGTTTGAACACTCAGGCTGGCACATGTTCATTGTGGAAGTCGAGTCATTTGGCAGTACTATCAGCATTTCCGAGACACATCCCTGTATTCAAACAAACTCAACCCTGAACGTATCTCTGATATGATCCCAATAAGGATTTAAACACCTTGCGGTAACTAACTGGAAGTTATACCGTAAGTAAGTGACAAGTGCCAACACAACATTGTCATAACGCAATGATTCAAGTCATATATAGGGTTTGCGGTAAGGGCTTGAAAAACATTGACTTTCAAAATGTATTGTAATTATGTTTTGAAAAACATAACTGAACAATGGGTGGAATATAGGTTTCAGATGAAAGCAATCATAACCAATACCTTCCTACAAGAACAGAAAAAAAGTAAGGAAAGGTAAATGGATGTGATAGAGAAGCTAGAATGCATAGAATGAGATACTGGGACTAGTTGTCCCCTTCTTTACTCCAGAAGTACAAAAACGAATGTTTTCAACTTTGAAAATAATAAGAAAATTTTTCGGGCACCAAGCATATTAGCATATTAGAATGAATTTTGATGGATCATGTGACAGTGAAGTTTATGAAGTAATGATGCGGAAAATTCATCTTTGCCATTTTATCAAATATATTAAACTACAAATTAGTAATTAGTAAATTTTAATAATATGACACAATATTACAATTTGTTCTAGCAAAGGCAATCTTGGTAGGCATAATAGGCTTCTTTCCCAAAACTTAAGTAGTGTACCCTGGCAAAAAAAAACAATGAAAACTTTCTACCTAAGAAATAAAAACACTAAATACTTCCACCAAGGAACCTGTTATTAAGGCTTTTCAATTAAAACTCAAACAGTAAAAGAAACAATACAATTCATGAAACACAAAAAGGACAAAGCCCTAGTGACAACTAGCCCCGGTCTTCCCTATATAGAGAGAGTGACCTACCAGGCCAACTAGCAGGTCTGCTGCCTCTCGGCGTCCCAGAGAGCCGTGCTCTAATCGGTCAGTAGAGGAACTACGTGTGCTGGAGGTCCTCATGATAGGCAGACTGAGAGAACGGGGGTCTTTCACACACCTCTCCACTCTCAGCTCCTCTCCTGGTCGAGCTGCACACACACACAATTGTCACTTATGAAACTGTGCTGTGTTATTAAATCATTTTGAGATTTTAGCGAATTTATTATAGAGTTGGAATTGTGGGCCTATGTATTATTTAAACAAATATATTTTTTTGCATATAATATTTTTCATTAGATAACGTATAAAAAGGCATTTCCTGGAGCTCAAACAGTTAAGCATGGTCCTAGTAACACAAAGATCATGGGCTCCATTCCCAAAGAATGCATGAACTTAGGTTGCGGTGGGGAAAAAAGCCAATGCCAAATGCATAAATCTAAATGTAAGAAATGCAAAAGTAAAAAGCTCTATGAACAATACAAGTGCAAAAGTCAAAATCATACAGCATTTATTCCTCATGCCATTACAGACACTTCTAAATCATGAGTCGAGACAGATGAGAAAATGACGCATCGGTATAAAATTCCTCTTCCCTCTAATAAAATGCCACAGTGAGAATCACCTCTCCAGCTCATTAAATCGCATATTCAAACTGTCAGTCAATCAAAATCCATTCTGACTGTTTATACAGATGTTGAATTTACTTTATATATTACTATTGCAAATATTATCTTATTCTGCAAATACCAGCAAATATTAGCTGAATACAAGTGATACATCTCTATTTGTACAGAAAGAAAACGAGTGAAGAGATACTGCAAACAATGCTCGAATAATTACATGAGAAGCAGGGTATTACCTCGTACTCTGAGGTAGTGGCCACCAAAGCGGTAGGCTTCAAATCCCAGTGAAAGTGGGGTATTGGACTGATCTAGGAACAGGTTGACCCGTGACAGCTCAATGCCTTTTCTTTCAAATACAGCTCCCAGGACTTCTCTGAAACACAAAGATAGCAGGTCAGCTAACCATGCTTCTTAATGTATCGATTAGTTCATTGCACCACCTAGGGGTTCAAACACAAAATCACCTCAAGGTTTTCTTCTTCACAGCTGGGACGATTTCCATGCCGACATCAATATTTAGGTCAAACTTCAGAGTAAAGCACTCCTTGCTGGGGTCCTGCAGGAGTGAAGAGTAAACAATCAGCTCATGCTTTAAGAAAAAAAAAAAGCTATGAGTTATCGAGAATACAACAACGATTCAATTTTCAGACAAAGAAATGTCATGAGTACTGACTCATAGGTACATAAGTCTCAAAATCTTGCCTGCAAAATTAAATCACTGACACAGAAGAGTGGTAAACAGGCCTTAATAAAAATCAGATCTCTAATTCTTTTCTTACATCTGTGTGTCGACGTCTGGTCTTCTTCTTAACTAGTTTCATTCCTCCACTCCTGCGATCCCTGAGATGCACAAAATCAAATAAATAAATAATTACAAATGACTGAACTCCTAAGGAAGGAAATCCAGTCTTTCCCCCCTAACCATAAACCAGTTTAACCAGACACAGGTATTTAAATTAAGTCACTGTAATTTTTTTGTCAGCCCAAACCACCCACCTTTTATGTAAATGAATCATATTATTGATCACACCTTGTTTAAAACAAGTCAGCGTAATGTGCCTGGCACAACAAGGCACTACTGCCATTCACAAAAAACAGGCGATAAACTGAGTTTTGCTTAAAACAAGATTTATGTTTACATCATTGATTATAGTAGCAGTAATCCATGAATGATGCAAGAGGATGAAAGACATCATGAATGAGGGGCAAAAGTATTATAACAAGTCCTAGGTGTAGAAGAGTTCATTTCAGCATTTTAAACAGGTGATTTCACAGATGTTGGGTGGTTCTGGCAAAGTCCAATTTCTAATTAGTAATTAGAGAGTTTTTTTAAATTTGTACCCCTTTATTAAAAAAGCTGCTTAAGAGGTCAGATTTACGCTCTCTCTTCCATTTTTCCATTTCCTAAAGCAGTTTGACCACCAAAAAGAATAGATAGTCCAATCCTAGATGTTCTCCAGTGGATGACGCCACTGGAAAGTACACAGACTTCCTTTTTCATTATTACGAACATAAGCATGTGCCCATGTAATAATGGAGAGATAAATGTGAAAAAGTACTGACCCTAGGTCAGAGTATCCATCCTCTCCGTCCTCCATGTCAGATGGGGGACCGGTGCGAGGTGGACAGGAACGAGTGGACACGTTCCGGGCCAGGATGGAATCTGTGGGGTAGAGGAAGTGAGGCAACACTAACATCCTGCCAGAAGCTGGTAATAATAATTAACCGTTACACATTTAGTGACAAGTGTCATGCTAGTCTTGGAGTCGGCTGACATCTATTTTCAATTTTCAACTGAATTAAAACTGCTTTAACAACTGATAGGTTGAAAAAGAGCCTTACTTTGTGGTTGCAGGTCAAACCGTGGATGCCTGTCAAAGAGCATGCCGTCACGGGCGACGGGGTGGCAGTTTGAGTCACATGACTCACAGAGGTGCAGTGGGTTGCCGTCTCTAAGGTCCTGACACGATGCGTGGTGACACACCTGAGGCATAAATCATACAGCAATAATGTCAAATTAGCAAACACAACAGTGCGAAATCAAACTGTGCACATCATTTTCTTTTTGGCAGCATGACCAAAACCCAATTTTTCCCCAAATTTAACACTGTGTTTTTTTTAAATATGGGTGCATCTGGCGCCAAGAATAAGAATAAACCTTCTTTAAGACATATTCATGCTTTCATTTGTCATCTAACAATTTTCAAAAGTGTATAAACATAGAATCACAGAAGAATTCCATTATTTACGTAAGATATCAATCATATTTTCACACAAAATATCTTTAAAGCTATGTATTAAAATATCTTTTATGTTTTCTAAGCCTGTGGTTTCTATGATATTTTCATTACTAACAACATTAATAATAATTTTATTTTTGTTCTCCACAGTTTCAAATGTGTCTTGAAAGCTCCAAAGTGACCGATTTTCACTATTAGCTAGTTGCTTATTAGCATGCATATTAGAAACCTATTGGCTGTTTATTAGTACATATACAGCACATAATTTTGCTATATATATTGCTGATCCTACTCGATACCTTTGTTAATAGCGAGAATTTGACCTTTAAAGAAAGTGTGACCAGTATTTTTATTTTTGTGATTTAAGTGTTATAAAACCTGGATCTAATATTAGAGTAAATCTATACATAAAAGGCATTTATTTATTTATTTAGACAAGCAGTCAAGGAGTGTCAAAAAATAAATCATGATGGCATGCAAAATAATTTCCAAGACCATCACATAAAAACAGTTGAAATCTGTTAGTTTTAATAAAATTCAACCATTTAGAAACAAAAAGCTGTAGAAACTGCCTGCTGTGCTATTATGCAACATTAAGTTATCATAAAGCTCCACATACCATCAATTTACATCATCATCTCTCTTACCAAAGGCCATTTGAAAGTCAAGTTGTAAGGCCAACAGCAGCAGGAAATAAAGTGTGGAGAGAAAGAAAAAGAAAGAGGGATTAGGACCTCCTGGTTGTGTGCTTCCTTCTATTGTTCTCCTGATATGCTTCACAACAGAAGCAGATCACACTCAGACAGAGAACAAAGCAAAAACCTGAGCTGTCACGTGAAAAGTGTTTATGTGTCTTTTCATGGTTACTTCATAAACAGCTGCTTCTCAATTAAATTCAGTACAGGATCAAATGCAATCTGCTCAAAATATATTCAAGCACACATACTGAAGCTAAACCTCCTGCGGGTGCCAAAACAAACGTGTCTCACTCGATGCTAAGGTAGTGACGAAGCGCCTGAGCACTTTCTGAGAGAAAACCACAAGAAGTAAGCAAGACAGAGGGCATGTGCCAGCAAACCTCAACCAACAATCGGAGACGAGCAACAGGAAAATGGGCAGATTCTTGCTGTTACATAATCTCAAAAACCACACACTGAAAACTAATCATTATAACTGAAAATGTAAAGCCTTGTATTCATTATCAATTATATATTTATATATTTTTTTATCAATATAGCTTCCAGCTGGGAACAAAGCAAAGCCAGATTGCTGCACATAAGTCAAAATTTAGGGCTAAATAAGGCTAAGAGGAATTACTGCCAAGCCAAACTGTTACTTTATCCTACCTGGGACTTTTTTCCTCTATTTTTTCTTTGTCTTCTTACTTGAAATGCATTTGCAATGAGTTACAGTAAGGAAAAAACCTTGTGAAAGCCAGGAGAAACACTCTGAAAGTGGAAACAATGCCTTTTTGTTTCTTTTGTCTGAGCTTGTTTTATTTCATACTTCAAAATGAATATAATTTTGAACGCTTATAAATAAATACATCTTGAGGTCATTGTTGCATATGCATATGTCACTAATGGTCTAATCCTATCAAAGGCCATGTGAATATTTCTCACGCATGTCTATATATAAACACACACACACTCACACACAAGTCAAATGAAAAATACAATATAACAGTTATATTGTGAAATTATTATTATTATTATTATTATCTTAAAAACACAAAAAAGTGTATACAGTATATATATATATATATACTGACAGCCAGACAGCACGGTAAGATTCACAAGGCCTTGTACTGTAATTACAAAATCTGTTTTTAGTTTTGCCCCACATGACCCCCCCCTAAAGTCATGTTAATAAAATCAGCTTGTGATTATCTTGTGCCGACATTTCGGGCCTGGGGAAGACTGAAAAAAAGTCCATTATTGTTCTCTACTCGCAGTTATCACAACCAGAACAAGCTCTCAACAATCTCAAATCTGTGTACGCCTATATATTTAAAGGTCACAGTAAGAAGAAAAGTGCTTAAAATGACCGCAATATATAATATCTACAAAACAATAAGGCATTGCACTGTGACTCAAACAAAAAGCCACTGAAGGAAAGCACACAGACTTAAGCTACCTCTTAATAAATAACTAAGAGCTAGAGAGAGAGAGTGCTAACTCTGTCATCAGTTTGGCTATGCCTCATTTATCTGAGAACTTTCACAGATCTGTGGTAAAAACAGCTGCTCAGAGACTTTTACCTAACAACCATAAAACCTCAGCCGTCGTTGTGAAATAACATACAATAATGCATTCATGACACACACCTGATGCCGGTGTCACACACGTGTGTGTGTGTGCATCTGCCTGTCTCTCTCTCTCCCCTGAAGTGACGGCTTCTCGGCGGTCTGTAAGAACGGCAGAGAACGATGTAGAGTCTCAGGACAACTCGATGCTTTGAGCGCCCAACGCCCCCCTCTCTTGCTCTCCCTCTCTCCCCTTTTCCACTTCCCCTGCTTCCTTCCTTTCTTACTGGCTGCTTCTGAACAGCTAAGAGCCTGTGTGTGTGATGTAGGTGATTCAGATAGAGCAGCTGTGTATACCAACTAATAGATCTAAAAGAGGGTGTAAGAGCAGTTGCGGTTTTCCAGCCACACCCGCTCCCACTGATTTTGCCGTTCGCAAACACAGTTGTCCAACCACCCATACAAAAAACAAACACACGAAACTCTGCCTCGCTTATAATCATTCATTGCGTATTCTCATTCTCTGTTCTCTTTTTTACTTTAGTCCTTTATCATCTACTGTGATTAGATGAAACATGCAAATGCATTTACTGTCAGTGTACTATTAGCCATAGGCTAAAACTTTTGCCTTGTTATCTTAAATCTGGCCGTTTTGAGATTGTCAGCTCTAGTTGTGTCTGTCTGGTCCCTTTAAGGCAAGTCAAGTCAGTGACCATGTTACTGAGAGACGTACAAGTATATCTTCTGTTTCTGGGAAAAGACAGAAAACTGCAAAACAGGATTATCAGCTATAAATAACAAATGCATTCTAATTAAAAAGATTATGCATGCTAATGAAACATTTGATTTTTTGAGAATAAGAAAAAATTGTAGAACTGTTTTTAAACATTTACAAGGCTATATTAAGAAATGCATCTTTAGGACCAAATCAACATATCAGAGTCATTTTTAAAGGATTATGTGAAGGAAAATTAAGCTTTACAGTTGCCTTGGTGAACATACGATTCATTTAAAAATAAATAATTGTATAATCCACACAGACAGAAGCCACTCTCACGTGTCACACAGACTGAACTGGTGTCTTACCTCAGACCCGCCCTGAGTGAGCCGTCATCACAGAGACAGAGACGAGCAAGACTTCTAAGGCTCCGTCCACACGAAGCCGGTGCGTTCCCTATACAATCTTTTTTTTCCCTCGTTCTAAAAAAAAATCGCGTAAACACGAAACCACTGAAAACGATGTAGTATATATGCCAAA
>JAUCMU010000013.1:15999089-16010694 GCA_032275025.1 Enteromius treurensis
TCACGCAGGGGCGGCGCAACAGCGCGTAGCAGGTGCAGAGAAATGACATAAATCAAAGCACATGGCACACAGTGTTCGGAGAAGAAGGCTGGAATATAAGACAGAAACATGCTTGTCTACAGCCTGCAGTACAAGCTGCCAGAATAAAAGCTCAATCGGCGCGCGTTCCTGTTCTGAATACGCGCTGCTTATGCGTGCAGTCAGTGTAAAGCCGGTGTGTTTAACGCGCTGCTTAATTCGCGTGAACCGCACTGCAGGATGTCTAATTGCATCTTTGCATTGGCTTAACATGTAAATGACTCGCGCTTACCGCTTCATTTGCGTCTGGTGTGAGCAAGAATGAATGTCTTGTTACGTCCACGAATACATTTATTTATTTAATATAATCGCAACTTTTGCTGTCATCGCAAAGGCTGACATCCCGATTGCGATATGATTAATCGTGCAGCACTAGTCACTATAATGTACAGTATGACTTGATTTTGCCATGACATCCCTTCCTTTAGCCATGCTGCTAAGCCCATAAAGACCATTAACTACCAGGGTACCAGGGAAAGTTGATTACATTGACAGTAATTATTAAACTTTAAGGGGAGGGTTTTACTTAAAGCTGAAGAACTGACAATAACACAAAAGGGAAAAAGGAGAGAAAAACAGACAGAGCGAAAAAAGTTGGCGGAAATCTGAGATTTCCAGACATTACAAGTTTGCTGGCAGACTGGTTGATTTTTCCTTTCAGCGATGGCAATGATATTCCACTTACCTAGAAACCCACAGGTTTTAATGCGAGAAAATATACTATTTTAAAATCGATTTCACCCCTCGTTCTCCTTTCTAGCAATGCTGCCACTTCAAAACCAAATATATTATAAAAAGAAGTCAACTGAGAGAGTGCTCATAACAAATTATACATGTGGATCCAGGATAAGTTTAAAGCAATATAATCTATACACTAAAGGCATTATAGCAAAAATAAAAGATGAAGGCATTGAAAGTTAAAAGTAAGAGAACAAGGGTGACCCTTAGGACATAAAAGTGTCAGAGGTTGAAGAAAAACCCACATAGCTGTGTGAATGTATTCATATAGAATGGCATTTACAAGGTGCACAGTTCCTACTTCATCAAGGCCCTGCATTTTTTCCAGCATCCTGAAAGCCGAACATCACTACATAGCCCAAGCCAGACTCTAGATATTATCCTCTACACTGCTCGCATTCCATCTCCATACTCGCCTCCACCTCTCCTTGAAGAATATTCCATTTCTCCTTCTTTAGTCAGAGGCGCAGAGGGCACCTCCTAAGAAATCCTCTATGTTAGGAATGTGCAGAATGCCAGGATCTGTTTTTCATGCCCCTTTGTTTACCCAGTCATTTGCCGAAGTTCCTGAGGAGCGTTAAGCACAAATAGTGTCTCAAGTGCTAGAACGGAAATGTTTTATTTAATGCTCGTTTCCTTTGCCTCCATTGGAGAAACACCAAGCTGATGCCATGGATGCCAATGAATGATTTGGAAGGTCTGAGAATGTCAAAACATTACCATGCGTCACTCATTTCTAGCTAACCTAATCCTCAAATGAGATTAGGTGATAGAGCCCGACATAGCAACATTGGCTCAACCGATGCTGTGAGTTTGGGGAGGCACAACCTGCTTATGTAACCACAACAGACAAGCACGTTTTGGAAAACAATAAAAAAAAAATAGGTCCATCTGAAAACTGTAATTTTTGCAATTCCATTTGGTGCCACTACATTTAATGTGTCATTGGTGCCACTAAAGATTTAAACAATAAGAAAAGGCTCTTTGTTTGACTGCAAGGACCGAAAGAGGCATAGAGTGAGTGATTAGACAGAAAAAATACTTCCAGAGGCAAAGGTCAATCTTAGTGGGGCGCATTAGTGCACAGATCAAACAGTAAGGGTAGTATGGACAAGCTAAAACTCACTCTCTTTTTCTGCACTTTGGTGTCACAGTGGTCTCTAAAATGTTCTGACTGCTTAGAGGAAACCCAACAAGTGGTTTTACACACAAGGCCAAAGTAAAAAAAAAAAAAAGTCACTTTGCTCTACTAGAGTTGAGTGTAAGGCACAGTTGACTGGCAAAATTAAATTCTACCATTATTTATTCATGCTTGCATCTAGAAAAACCTGTATGACTTACTTTTTGTCCATGGAGCACAAAAGGAGTTATTCAGCTTAATGTACTTTGTTGTTGCTCTTAAAATGGTGTATATAGTGACCACTGATCTAGGCAAAATGTTCAGCTAGTAACTAAAACCTCACACAAAGCTTTTACATTGCTTCAGAAGATCAGGGCATATGTTGTTTGGACTAGTTTTATGATGGTTTTGATACATATTTTTGACATATCCTGGTCCCAATCCGCTTCAATTATGGAAAAGAGCAGCATGGAGATTTTGCTAAATATCTCCTTTTAGTTTTCCTCAGAAGTTAGAATGTCCTGCATGTTTGGGAATGACATAAGGGTGAGTAAACGATGACAAAGTTACAGGCCCTCTGAAAACAAAATCGCAATCTTATCCTACTAGTCATTCAATGAAATCACATTTGAGAAGAAACATATAAACAAGGCACAATACAGAGCCCATCCACATTAAACATCATGAAACAGCTTCAAAAAATACAAACGTCTTTAAAAACAATTTCTCAGTTTACCTATAAAGGTAAAAACAGATAACGATTTACGTTTCACACTATTCCCTATTCATTTAAAATCTCTTACCACAACACTTCTGGGTAATGTCCATAAGGGAGGTCCAGGTGTACTTCTCCACCCCCAACTCATTCTGTGTACATGGCACAGTTTCCAGTTCATAAGACCCATGTCGTCGCCAATAGAACATTGTGCCTTACAATCCGAGCGTGATCGATAAATCTAACACCACATCTCACTTATGAAGATGATGTTCTTCACACCTTGAAGCAAACACACATTTTTTAAATAACACTGCTCTTCGTGTTTCTCCATATTACAGAAAGTGCTTAATCCCGAATGAGTTCTCTTATGGAGAAAAGTTCTCAGAGTACTGGATTTCTCTAAAGTTTCCAGGCAGGGTACTTTGGACTTTGTGAGCCAATATGTGAAGGGGGGGGGGGGGGGCTTGACCCACACATTACGCCAGACAAGCGATGCATTCATCCACATGTGAAGTGCATGCTGGGATGTGAGGGAGACTTGGACCTGTGACTTCTCAGAATGGCAAGAGATACAAAGCTGCCTTTTGAGATGTCCACCTACTTTTAGCCCACAAACTGCATGCATCTCAAAGCTATAGTATCATATAGAGCAGAAATCATGGTTCACAAGCACTCAAGTCACAGTCAGAGAACAATGGGGGACGAAAAACTTTCAAAAGCAGGTTTAGTGAGTTGAAAGTGAGAAAGGGTTAAGATAAAGATTAAGAGAAGAGCTGCAAGGGTTTGCGAGTGCCCTCCAGAACCCCCGCAATTTCTAATTTTGCTCTAACAAATTAGAGAGTAGCATGGGAGAGTCTTAGCTGTTGGGATCCAACATTTCCAGCCATATGGTAGTGATTTGGAGCAGTGTGACGTGCAGGGGTTAGTTTTAATGACCAGGCTTCCAGTGGCAGTCAAGCCAATACGCCACAGTCTCAGACTCTGTCAGCTTAATCATTCGCTGGGACATGTACAAAACAACAAAGCTCTTTTGATCTTCACCGAGACATTTCTCTGTGCAACCTGCTGTAACACAGCGTCTTTTATATTTTAGCTTGTTTCAACTGGCTATTAGATTAAATGATTTCAACTTTATTGCTGAGGCATGCTAGTGCGGTTTTGTTTCTGCTGTTTGTTGCTCTGTAGCTGTTTGACTATTGAATCATTTACTAATTAAATATGGTTGTTTACCTATGATCCTTAGTTCAAGAAAAGGTTTAAATAAAGAGGAAGACAGTCAATCAATTAAAAAAATTATTTAATTAATCAAATTAATCATATAAATTCACAAATAAATATAATGTAATATTTCAGTATTTTCAATTAGTTTAAAGGCTAATGATAATCATATACCATACCACACCCAACTTTTGTTGTGCATTTTGCTGGTCATAATGCTGATGGTACTCAGCATGAAAAGCATATGTTACCAGCAGCATGTTGGCCACACATGAAAGAACACTGTGGTGTGACAGCTACTACAGTCAATTATAATAACTAGGCTAATCCTCTGATCTGTGATTCCGCTGACATTGTTTATCTTTGTTTAAAACACTAGCATTAGGACAGCCATGCATATGGAGGACAGGGAAGTCGACCTGAAACTAGTAATGGGCTTGGTTTGGAGGCTAGATGGCAAATTAGTCAGCCAAGTGACAGTTCTCAAATAGACAAGACAGCTCCATGCAATAGTTTCTATTCAAAGCTAGGTAAACAAGTCTATATTACTGATGTTCTTCATCATAAATTCAAAAGCTTAGACTATATTTGACATTATTTAAAAAAATACCACTCAATAGCTTCACTGATAAACTGTGAGCTTCATAAAAGCCCCATTTGTTAGTTTGAAGTTTGGATTTAATAACCATGGCCCTGGACCTCACAGACAGAACAGAAGAGGAATTTCCTTAAGATGGAAGAGTCACTTTGTTTCCACTGTAAAACTTTTTTTTTAATGGTTTATAGTTAAGGATTTCAAACTATTTATATTTGGCCAAAATAATGTAAAATAATGAGCTTGTGGCCAAACTTGCTAAAAAAAGTTTGGCCACCAAAAAAAAAAAAAAAAAAATATATATATATATATATATACTGATAAACACATATATATATATGTATATATAAAAAACTATGAATGAAACATTGAAAAATTTAAATATAGGAAATCTAGAGTGATCTTTAGACAAGAAGGAGACTTATTGTAATATTTAATAATAATAATACTAACCATCTAATCATGATTGTCACTATTTATAATTTGCAAACACTTCCCACTTTTGGTAAAATCAGCTGGTCTACTTCTTATCACTGCGTCACCCCTGCAACATATTTTTCTAACTTTTTCCATGATGTTTTCAAACTAAATGCAATCTCTGTTGAAACAGAGCTGTTGACTGTTGATACAGAGTGAATCATATTTCCTTACGATAAGCCAGTAAAGAGGTAAACCACAGAGGTCTGTCTACCTGTGATACTGTGAATACAAGTTATCCCAAATCTAATACTGAGGAATGAGAAAAGCTAAGAGTGGCAGAAAATCTGGATTTAAATAGCCAAAAAAAGAAATAATCCTGTACAGACAGACAAACCTACAGTAGTCTAATTACTATAAGGAGTTAAACCAGAATATTTCCAGTTATCAAGCATACAGTCCAGAAATCGGTTAAATATAACCATAGAGTGCCGGACTATTTTAAAGTGGGAATGAAATTAAATTACATCGGCGTTACACATTTTTATGTTATTTCTGTGATGATTTTGCAACATCTTTAATGTTTGACATCATTCATATTTATTAAATGGACAGAGCGACTGGGACATCCAGCAAATGTACAGTATATGACACGAGTAAATGAATACCGAATTCAGAATGAGCTATCCCTTTGATTTATTGCGTCAGTACGCTGTTTTTAGCCATAACTGCCACAAAGAAGCACCATATAGGTACACCTTTTTATTTTATTTGAATTGAGTCAGCAACACGTAAAACAAAATTGCACTCACTTAGTCGCAGACGAAGCCCAAGCCAGCTCTTGGGTGGCGATCCGTATCGATGCATTATGTGCTGTTAACCATGTGGCTTAATTTGCAAGTTCGGCTTGTTCATGTGTTGTCCTTAGTGATGAGACATTCGACCACAGAGTCCGCTGAGTATCAGCTGCAGAGCAGACATGAGCTCTGTCGCGCTGTTGGCAGTTCTCCAAAAACAAAGCCCCTGACAATTCACTTTGACCAGGTTAAAACTGTTGGCATGTATATTTCATGTATAGCCTGCAACAGTCCTTCTAGTATAGCGCAAAACTATCGCGTTTCTTTAAAATGTCTTATCTGTACGCTTGAGTGACGTCGTCCAAAGCGCTTCACCTTGCGTGCGCCGCGGAGACACAAAAGGACCTGTTGACTGTGTCGTTGACGCACAAAGTTTTTGTCTCCTTTCTGGCCTCAAGGTTTACTGAAACTAAATTGAATTGCGTTGTAAGAACGTGGCATATCCACTTTCAAAGTCAACATGACATCTTTTTACACACACAGCATTGTGTCGTTTTTTCAAATGAGTTTAAAAAAGACCTGCTATTCCACAAAAAAACTGTTGGCTCTTCTGTGTCCTATATGTTACCACCAGCAACTTTATTGTGTCTCACCTACTTTAATAAACACGCGGGCGTTTCCTCAACCTTCCCTCCCCATCCTCACTCGTCTTACATGGACATTTCATTTTATCTTTCAGATATGACATTTAAAGGCGAATGTTACATTTATTCTGATCTCCATTAATATCTACGCAGTTTACTGCCCCCTCATTTCTGCACGTGACTCTCAGGCTCTGCTGTATGGTACAGTGATGTATAGCATGCTACAGCTTTATTGCTTAAGTAAAACGGGAATTTGGGCTTCAAGGGCTTCAAAATTAATTTTGGGCTTCAAGGTACACCAACAAAAATACCATTTGGACATTTACCAGTATCATATTCTTACATATCATTTTGTGTACCGTAATGGTGCATACATTTCAGTAGGCCATTTTCAAATGTCCAATAATTTCAATATTGTGATGGTAAATACCTAAATATACACACACATATATATAGGTATTTAGCAATAGTCTACAGATATATTGGCCAATATTGAGCATTTTTAATTATCCCCATTAATTTGTGTTGGAAACATATTTTATTTTGACATATATGCATATAATGCTCACATTATTTTCCTGTTTTTAACAGTTCTGTCTAATAGAATTGTAAAACAAACAAGAAATGTACTTGCAATATACTTTTATATACCGGTGACATTTAGCAAATATGCATCTATACCATTCAAAGTATTCGAAAATAGAACTTTTTATTTTCTAGTTTTAGTGTTAAACATTGACATACAGTATACAAGGAATACGTAGGCTGTGTGCTTATAATCAGCAGTTAAATTAATATATATTAAATGGGACATATGATGCGATTTCAAGTTTTCCTTTGTCTTTGGAGTGTTACTAGCTGTTCATGCATACAGTAAAGTTGCACAGACTAAAATCTCAAACACAAACTGTTATTCTTCATAAAGCGTAAGACTCATCCACACAACACCTCATTTAAACAAGCCCCCACATCACTGCGTTGTATGATATACATAACATCGCTTAAATGTTTATGCAAAGAAAGAAGGCATAACTTTTATTCTCGCAGTAAAATTGTTTTCATCACACACTTGAGATATTCGGCCAATCGCAACGCACTGGATAGCTGGCCAATCAGAGCACACCATGCTTTTCAGAATAATGAGCTTTGTAAAAATGTATGTGTTTTTTGAACTTTAAAATGTGTTAACACATTGCATTTCACCAAATAAACAAATTTTGTATTATCAAACGACCCCTTTAGATTCTCAACATGAATCACATTATGGCGTTTCTCAGAAATGTCTGGTCTGTGTTCCAAAAGTGACTCGAGTGAGTTAAAATAATGAAGGCACTCTCTTCCCAGCCTACCCCCATCTCTTTTCATCTCTTTTAAGTACAAGCAAACCTGTTCCTGGCTTGCCAAGCCGGCCATATGTGGAGTATTAACCCTCTGCTGCTCTGTCTCTCTACATTAAACACCTTGAGAAGTAACTACAGTTCCTCAGACAGGCTGCAAAACAGATAATACTGTCTCAATGTTCTGTGCTAATACTCACCGTAACTAGTATTTGGGGCTTTTTTCTGGCAATCATTACTGACAGAGTACATCTGGAGAAAAGATCTTATTCTGTCACTGATGCAAATAAAACCTCAGTTATTTTGCTATCCATCCCATTTTAGAATTATCTGTCCTTGGTATATAGACAGTGAATCATGTGTATGGAGTGTGAGCATGTTGAAGGTGTCTGGACCTTTAAGGTGGACACAATGTTCCCAGCTGGTGAGTTGTTAGGATTGGTGCCCTGAGCTGGTAAATGGCAGGCCTGGATGATCTATGCCTAGGTTGTTTTGGATCAGTTTGCAGTGTAAAGGATCACTCTTATCAGGTGTGACAAATCCCTAATCTATTCAAGTTGACAGCAACTATGCTTTTATAAATTGGGTCTGTCAGACATTTGAGGGGAGGGTAAATCTGTTGTTTTCTTGGTCTTAACCCTTATCCCACACCTGACCGTGGTCCATAATCTAAAACAGATTAAAACAGATTACCTCATCTTTGATAAAATGTGCATGCAAATATACAATGGCTCTTCTTACTGCCAAAATAAAGATGCTTGTATGATCTCACTACCCTCTTTTATAGTAATAAATGAATGCATTAATGATGGTCTTGATGATATACTCATCGTTGTCATCCTCACATATGCTGTCTGTTGGAAATTATCACTGGCTTTTGTGAGCTGAACATGTGTGTCTGCCCAGACTCATGGCTAAATGTCTCCACAGGCTCTTAAGCTGATTAGCAGCTCAGCAGATTAATTCATTAGTTTGGAAATAGAAGGAATTAATTTAGGCCATTATATCAGCAGGGGAGACTGGGGCCAATTGCAGTTGTATTTCACATTTTTCTTAAACTAGAAAATCTATTTGTTTTTGGAAATAGTAATAATAACATATTTGGTAACCCTTTATTTCGAAAGTCCACTTTTGAGATATTCTACTAACAGTATAAGTCACTTTGCAACTACATGTCAACTTACAGCCATTAGAGTATTAGGAAACTCTCTGCTTAATATCTCCTAACACTTTATTTACACTTCATTTTGATGGGTCCACAACACTCTACATACTGACTACCAGAAACTTTGCACGTATATGTCAATTTATTCTACTTACCCCAAACCTACCCTTACAGTCTACTCTGAGAGTTAGCAGACATGTAGCTGTGAATGAATGAGAATTAGTTGACATGTAGTTACAAAGTTACTTATGGTTAGTAGAATGTCTAAATGGACTATTGAAATAAAGTACAATCACATATTTATGCTGAAAAAGGCTTACAATTATGTTATATTGTTTAAAAATTCCATACTTTTTAACCATAAATGTTCATTGCTAGCTTAGCATTAGTGTTGAGTTTATTTTGACTTAAAGCAAAGATTAGAATACTCAAGATGTGTCACTCGTATAGAAAATGCAACGCTTAACATGGCTGATCAATCACAGGAAGCTCCGCCTTATGAATTAAATAGCCAATCGCTGATTTGTAAAGTTAGCGCAAAAACGCATCTGCCGTAGAAGTTCCGATTGCTATAGAAACATGTAGCATTCTGAGACTTGTGCCTAGGACTGCGCATGCATACTGGCTGATCTCGCCAAGCTTTTTTGAGCAAAAAAAACAACATTTATTACACAGCTGTTGTCTGATTTCATTAGTGATTTCAAAAAGGAAATTTAATCGTAACTTAGTTTTGGAGAATTTGATGTTTCCCCATTCAGAGAGATAGGAGCTGCACTTGGATGCTCTAGAGGCGTTTCAAAGGTGGCTGCCGAGTCTTAAAGAGACTTTGCTTAAAACCATTAGTACCTACCTTGGAAAGCTAACACATGGCAGAAGTACCAATAACGAAAAACAACGATATCGGATTATTTTGAAGTTGGAGAAGAAAACAAGATGGATTTTTGATAAAACAAGATCTTTTTTAACCGAAGACAAAGAATATGCATGATATTTCCAATATGATAAAGTAATGCGTAAAATTATGCTTGCATAAAGCTAGTGCAAGATGAGCATTTGGTGTTAAAAAGTATCTAAATTTAATTTAATTTAATTAACTTTTTTTTGCTAGACCCTATTTCCTTGGCTGGCTCTGATGCTGCACTGAAACTGCAATTTGGACCTTAAACCCATTGGGTCCCACTGAAGTCCACTATATGGAGGAAAATCCTGAAACATTCACCTCAAAAAAAAAAACTTTTTTTTATAAGAAAGACATGAACATCTTGGATCACATGTGTTACAAACAGGACTGAGACATGCGAATTCATTTGCAGGGCTTTATTTAAAGACATGGTCAAACAGGCAAGGTTGAGACAACAGCAAACAGGAATTGAAGAGGCAAAACACAAGAATAGTCCAGATCGGTAGTGAGGGTCAGTCGATCAGCGAACAAAGTCCAAACGGGGCAAATCCAGCACAGTAATCCAAGGAACAGCGGAGGTCGGTATACACAAACGATCAGGCAAACAAGAACACACAGGGAAAACTCTTCGTACAAGACACTCAATACGCAGCAATTAGACTAACAAACATGAACACTTTTTAAATGCGAGACAAGAGGGTAAATGAGGGGGTGGAGCTCATCAATTGCTATGGGAACTAACAAGGAAGCAGAGACTGTGTGTGCATAATTGTCTAGGACATTACTATTGTAATTATTGAATTGTGTGTGTGTGTGTGTGTGTGTGTGTGTGTTTTTTTCCACTATATCATGATCAGTTTCCAACTTAAATTTAGTAAAGTAAATAAAGTTGCAATTGTCTTCTCTTCCCTGACTTATGTCCTACAGCATGTTGAACTAGAAAACAAGACCGAACATGAATTTGTCGGCTGATTAGAGTCATTGTTGATCCCTAAATAAGAATTGAGTTCTCACATGTGACATTTTACTGGAGGCGATTAATAATTGTTCCGCCCTCATGCTAGTTCATATATCACCAGAGAAGAAAAGAGATGTTGTTTTGAGGGGAAGTTAAAAGAATTCTCAGAAATTCTGACATCTAGTGTGTTATAATTCCTCCTGTCCCAATTGCCCCAAGTCTCCCCTACTATTCAGCTCAACTGTTCATTTTTCTTCAAGGATAAATTTAGATGCTTGAAATTGGAACTGTCTGAAGCACACAGCCAAAGTCTGCAGTCAGAGAGAGTGAAGAGAAAAAGAGAAAGCCGACTGAGGTCTTGATCAGATGGTTTTTAATCAGTTCCTTTCCTTCACTCCCCTGTCTTGCCCTTTCCTTCAGTTTCCCATGCCTCGTGTCTACAGCAAATTTTTAGACTTTCTCTACTCTGTTTTCTCCATATCCACCTCTGATTCTGTTAAAGCTAGTACATGCTTATTGGGCTAAAACTATTTCAATCTTTTAATAATTAAATGAGCACAATACATAGCTTACAGGATGTTTAGCTTATGAAATGACATCTTTCTGCTTGTTCACTTTAGGCCTGGAAATTCTTAGGGCTTACCTCGTTTGATTTGGGTACTCATGCATCTACTTCCCTCTGGTGGCAAAATCTAGTACGACAGACTGTGAGGGTGATTTTACCATCACTTTAAAGGTACCATAGAATGCATTGAGAGAATATTTAAAGGTGCCATAGAATGATTTGAGAGAATATTTTAAATTGTTCTCTGATATGTACAAAGAAGGTATGTAGCTTAAGCAAGGGGAAAAAATGCCCAGAAACAGTTTTACAGGTCCATTTACAACCCTAGAATTTGACCCTAGAATGAAACAGTCT
>JAUCMU010000013.1:16016009-16026125 GCA_032275025.1 Enteromius treurensis
TTTCCATGCAGTTTAGTACCGCTTTAGAGTGGGCGGGATTATTCACGTGTCGTTATAGTTGCGCCGCCTCTACTGCCTTGACATCATAGTAAACGCGCCACAAACAAACACACAACAATGGAGCATTTTTCATTCCTCGTCGCCCCATCAAGCTCTCACTGAATCCGCTCCTCGGCTATCAACGGGAGGAACGTCTGTACTTCCTCAATAGACCACAAAACCATTTTTGATTAATACAAAAAGGTGCGTTTCTTCAAACAAAACAGTTGCGTCTGATCCTTCGCTGGCTTTGCTGATTTAAATCTGGCGGGTCTGTTGTGTCTCATGTCGCAAGTTCAGTGACGCAGTAATGACGTATTTCTCTAGCCAATCAGTGACCAGCAGAGTTTACACGTCACGTTTTGGTAACGGTACGGCTCGCTTGGAACCTTGTCTGAGGTGGTACTAAAAAAGGACCAGGCACCAGGTACTGTTACCAGTGGAAAACCCCCCTAAAGTGAGCTGTACTGAGCCGTACCGTAACATACTATGCAGTGGAAAAGTGCCAATAGTGATCATGTGTTTTCATGTGTTTTTTTATATAGTGCTATTTTTGTCCATTTGCCATTTTGATGGCCCCTGGCCAATTCCAGTTCACTGGACAAAAAAAAAGCAACTTACAAAAGCGTTTTCTTTATTCTACAAAAGATAAAGGATGAGAAAATGATGATAGAACACCATTCATTTGATTGAACTACATCAATATAGCATCTTTGAATCTTGAGAAGGTGACACATGCATTGCCCTCCTTCGGAATTTGCACCTTATTAGCATTCCAACTGTTCTGACACCCCAACGCGGGCAGAGAGATGAATTTAGTTTTGGAAAAGAAGACGTGCAGTCCAAATTATAATAAAGCAAAGAGCAGGAGTACTGGACGAAACATGGATTACATTTCTACTTTGATTTCTAATCAGCTACTACACCGCCTCTTTCTCTCAAGCTACTGAGTGAAGATAGGCCCACATTAAAGCTTTGCAAAAGTTGCAGATTTTTCTGTGAAGTTACAGAAGAACAGCCTGTCATCTACATGACCTAACCTGACATGTTCATGTACTGTAATTCCCACAGGTGATTCAACAATCTGGATGTACTGCGTGGGAAAATACAGATCACTTCCAGCTGAATGAAAACCAATGCATACTGATTCAGTGCATCAGGATGGATACTAATCTAGTTATCCCAGGTGTGCATGTGGGGTATAAATACAGTCAATCTGAGCCAGGGTCATATAGAGATCATTAACATGCTTCAAAGTCAAACTGAGGAAATGTGGGATCAAGCAGTTTGATGTTACATGAGGTTCTTCAGCTAAAAGTTCTTTATGGAACAATTTAGACAAAAAAGCTTTGTATTCTGTCTGTTTGAACCAGGGGCGTAATTTTAACTGGGGACAGGGGGGACATGTTACTTCTCAAACCAAAGTTACACCCTTGTGTATGAATGTGCAACGGGAGTCAAGCTCGTATTCCTTACCAGTAACCATAGCGACAGTGACCGAAGCAATATCAAAGATATCAAAGCCTTATCACTTTTTGACACGACAAGAGTCAAATTTAGCCGTGAGTTCTTCAAGTTGTCAGTAACTGACAGCAGCTTTTACATTTGGGCAGAGAGAGGAGCATTGAATCTCACGGCGCGTGCAGAACACAAGACTGAAAGGGGAGTGGCTCCGATTGAAACCTGATGGGATAGTGACAGATAACTTTGTCCAGTCCTGTTCCATTCACACAGCATCTGTGTTCCAAGAACGCGGTTGTGAGGCCGGAAAATTAATTGGTGTGAGTTGGGATACAGAATGCGGTTGTCTCACCTGTAAATAACCGAACTGTGTGTAACCATATAAGGACTCAAAAACAGGATTGACAACCATATTCTGCAGCAGTGTGAACATAGCCCAATATTACTGTTCTTACTAAGCATGCTGCAAAAACTGACTTTTGTGAGATAAATACTTAATGACAGTTTTATTCAATATTTGAATTCCTTAGTGAAAGAATCCCTATTAATACTTTTAGAATGTGATGGTTTGACTGAAAAAAAAGTATTATGGCTCCAGCTGTGCTTTTCAGAGATGATTTTCACCTCTCAAAATAATCACCTGTTTCAGAGCATCTCTATAGCTGAAATGAGTTCTCCAGAGACCGGCTATTTTTCTCCATATCTGGTCTCTGTGCGTCTCTAGATGCTCTTGGTGGAGACAGTCACAGGTTGCAGCTGAGGCCCCACACTGTTTGCATATGAAATATTCATCTGTGTTCTAGGCCTCCACGGAAGGAGCCGATAAGCCTGTTCCAAGCAGATGCTCCCTATTAAGGAATATGAGCAGGAAAAAGCATTCTGTTTTGTTTTTTCTTCAAAGTTGTCACACTCTGCCTGTGATTGTTTGACTATTTTATTGCTCACTGGCTTTTGCTCATTTTTGTAGATGTGTTTAATTTGGTTAGTTTTCAGGAGGTTGAAAAAAGCAAATAAGATAATTGTGGTGCCATGAATCATATCATACCCCAAAAATACGTTTTCTTCAATAGTTTTTTTGCAAATAGCTCCCAATATATTAAAATATTTTTTGATGCATATTGATTTAAAGCAACATCACATGAATGATTCTCTAAGTAAAGGTCAAAGAAGATAATTGAATAAAATAAAATAAGATACATTATTAGAAGATAAAGTATCACTTTAATAGCTTATGTATATTCCAGATAATTTTTTATACATTTTAGGGGGATCCTCGCAAAGATCTGTATTTGAAGGTATAATAAATTATTAAAAATGCTATATGCTACTGTATATGAAAGCTTTATTTTTGCAGAAAAGTTAAGTCAATTATGGAAAACCTTCCCACTTTACAAAACATCCTTCTTTCAAGGATTTCAATCTGCCTAAAACTAGAGCCATTATTAAAAAAATTTTCTCTTTAGAGTCACAGTACCAAATGTAGGGACAAAGGAAATATCAATTATGAATTTGTTCCTCTCTAAGAAGAAATGAGGGAACATTTTAATTTCACTTTTGTGACTTATAGAGGTTTTTTAATTTAATGCATTGACTTGAATGAGAGGAGCAAAGCCTCTTTAATGTATTCTCAGTTCAGCACTCTCTTAGTAACACAAACGCTTCAAGTTCTCTATGCGCAAAGAAAAGCTTTGTAGATGGAAACATAAAAGTTTTAGGGAGAGCGGCAGTGAGGCCATGTCCTTGCTACACTCTCCCTTCTACATACTTGGTAAATTTTTAATAAAGGATTTTTACTACACATCTTGTCTTCTTTAGAAAACGAGACAGTTTTGAAGTGCAGTTCTCCAAAATGTTTTCCTAACATTCACAAAGATTTAATTTTACTTCTCAATGTAAACTATCCATTAGAAAACGATCAGAAAATTCAAGCATAAGTTGTCAGAAAAACAGCCTCTAATGTCTTGCATAACCAATGAGGTTATATATAATAGCACATAAATACACATTACTGTTTAAAAGATTGGAATCAAATTGTGCTTTGAAATTACCTCAAATACCTTTAAAAAATATTTTAAATGCTAAATATGTGTACGAAACATATGGGAACAAAATAAATTTAATTAAACAATATTCATGCATCACTTCAGCTGAAACACAAATGTACCTCTAACCATGATGGAATATTTTATTAATAGAGTAAAAAAATACCCTTGATTTGAGATATTGATGTTGGAGTGCATGGGCACAAGAAATTAGATCCCCCTCAAGGATCTCGCTCACCATTATTCAACCAAAACTGCATCATCAGGCAATCAATAGCTACTAAAAACATTTATATCCCACAACTTGGCTGTAGTATCAAACATGAGAGAAGACAGCAAGTGTTCCACTAAACTAAATAACAGAAACTATGGGGAATGTAGTATATAACCAAAAAATTATATTAATCCAGCAAATTCAGGGTCAAGAAAGGGAGAGGAGCAATGGACGGGAGGAGGAGCTCTCCTTTTCCCTATCCAGTGTAAGAATAACTGTAGAAGGGAGGAACAAGGGGAGGGGAGTGGACAAAAACTGGCTTGGGGACAAAAATCTCCAAGACCTGTGTTTGAACAGTAGCTGAGAGGAAGATCTGGGAGCAATGAGACGCAGCACTTTGGCTCCCAGAGCACCTGGGATACTATTACTTCATCAAGCCCCCTTCCCACACAATCACACGCCCGCATGCGAACATCCAAGAGTTACAGGAAGTGTCCAAGAAGTAGTTGCATCTATTTTCGATGTGCCACGACCACCGTTTGTGCTAAATCTTCATCCTAAATGATTAAGGGACAGAGCGCTTGGGATTTGGGCTCACAGAATGAGTGTCATCGCCTCCGAGGACCAGGACATGTTCTGTGAGAAGGCAGTGGCCCTCATCGTTGACCTCTGTCTGGATGACAGCCCTCTCATGAACCCGGAAACCTGTCAGGATTTCCTCGTGCTCCTGACTAATGAAAACCCCAACATCTCCAGCGCAGGTAAGTTTCCTGCTGTGTTTGATGGTAAGCTTGTTTGTTGGGGGTGACGTGGGTGGAGGACATTATGTTTGTGCGCAAAAGTGAGGCAAGACTTCAAAGGATGGTGACCTTTTAGATATGCCCACTTTCTGTGATTAAAACCGATCTAACAGACTTTTCTGTAAGTTCTGTATAAATAATGAATTGCCATTAGCTACCTGGCACTTTTGTATTTGCCTAATGAGCCTGCTTGTGTTTGATGTCGTTCTCCTCTAAATTAAGGATGCTAGTCTTTGGCGATTTAGATCATTTGTAACTGTGACATCCCCCCACCCCAACCCCCTCTAATGACAAGTGCACAATTAAGCTTTGGTTGGAGAAATTTCATTATGTGCTCCATAGAAAGATGGATGTGAGTGTCTTACAACGCACTGCTCCAAACTACAGGTTCGCAGCAGTCACGCAAGGTAAAATTGACATGAAATTGAATTCTGGACACAAGATCGAAGCAGCTGTGATATCTCTGAGTTGGCAGGTGATAGGAATGTCTAAAGCAATACAAATTATAATGAATTTCCCGATCTGGCAAGCTGCCATGGAGGAAGGCGCAGAATCTAATTGTCACTCTGATTTTCTGTCACGGGAGAAATCAAATAAACCACTGCAGGCCCTGACCTGCATCATTTCCCCGATCACTGGGATAGTGAATGCCACTGTGTGTTATCCACAAATAAACATGAATCACTGGAGCCAGAGAAAAGCACTAATGCCAGCTCTTTAAAAATGCTCAACTACTTCTGAAGTCACTTTAAATTAACATTTATATATTGGTTTGACATTTAGAGGTATATTATATATGGCATAATAAATAATCCACAATCTCTAACTTGTAATCCAGTGCAAAATGCCTATATTTTCTGTGTATTATTGCTACTGATATATCGCAGTGTATATTGCTATATACTATAGTTTTTAACTGGTGGATCACAGGTGATAGTCTACAAAAAAAGCTAAATGAAAGTAATAAAATGGTAAAAACAAAATACATATTTATATAAATGTATGATAACAATAAAAAATGAAATATTATTTAAATGTGAATAAATGTAATAAAATAAATACAGTATTTTTATTATTAATTCATTTTTTTATTTGTATTTAATTTTTTTTAAATATTATATAAATATACATTTTAAAGTCATTTTAAATAAGAGAAAATTCTCCATATTTGTGCTGATATGAAAACCATGTGTCCAATCAAATCATATATTGACCCTAAAAAAAAGCTAGCCAAATAAGTCAGAGTCCAACACAAACACAAACAAAAAACAACTACACAAGAAAAGAGAAAATACCAAATACCCATTAGACTTGGATGGATTAGATGGATTGAACCAATTCTCTGTACTACTTTTTCCATGAGCAATGCTACAGCTAAAAGAACAGCTTATAATGTCATAAAGTCATAATGATTGAGCTCTAATTAGGACGGAAACGCTGAGTGTGTGAAGGGAAGATGCCTGCTGACTTGACTAGCAGTAGAGGGAGGCTCTGGAACCTACAGTCCACAGGCAGTAATACTAGATGAATGGAGGACTGCTGCTGGCCTCCGCAACCCCTTGGCGAGAACTGCACCCAGCCTGCCAAAAAGCAAAGGTCATGCATCAGGAGAGCCAGGTGGTGCAGCACTCATGCAATGCCAAAACCCAACACGATAGAGCAGCACTGAGAACGTAACAGAGGAGGGCACTGATCAGCACTCTGCAGCTAATTGTCTGAAGCGATTGTCCAACATCCCTCTTGAATGGATCTGAAGTGGAAGAGCATGTGTTACTGCAGCTGCACTATAGTAAAGAGCATCACTTTTTATTAGGAATTCATGGGATGCTTGTGTCGAAGTTATGCTTCTGTTTTCTCATGAATTAATATTTCAAAGATGTCAGATCTAAACGTAACAAAAAAGCAGTTTGTTTAATAATTCAGGATTGTCTCCCACACTTCAAAGAATCTTTCTATATTTCACTTTGTCTCAAAGAATTTGTACACGGGCCTGGATGCTTTCAAGCCTGCATGACACTTAATGCTCTTATAAAACACTTCATGTTATATTTGTAATGGAGCTTCAAAGCACTGTCTTACCTGTATATATAGGGGTCATGCATTTTTGCCGTGGTCAGCTATGTGCCCACCACTTTATAAAAATACAATGCGGCATAGATTTATCCAACAGGATATAGGATGCATCTATGGGTCTTTTCATTTCATTTCTGTGTTTTATATGGCATTGAAGTGATGAAATTTTTTGTCTTTATTGTTTTCCGTGGTTGTTAGTACACAAAATAAATCAGCACATTTTAAAGTAGTTGAACAATGGTTACATGTGATCACCAAGATCAGTGATAAGAAAAAAATCCTTTAAAACAATCCCAAAAACATGCTGTTTGAGCAGGTAGGATAACGGATAAACGGATCATGCTTAATATTTTCCAGCTATTCTGTGCATTTATCCACTGACCTTAAAGTTCCAGAACAATATTGTTTACATTCTTTCGGTCATCACTTGTACGTTAACAAATACTTTATCAAAATTAACAATTAAGTAAAAAAAGATCTTAATGGTGTTTTAATAGTTACCCCCATGCCTGGTCAGAACCAAAGCTAAGTGTACACATTCATTTCATCATTCATTCTCAAGCTTCACGATTTTATTGACCAGCTTGTATAAAAGGAGTGCTGAGAAAGCAGAATTTAAGACATTCAAAGTCAATATAATGCCACTCGAGCACATGATGATAGCATATGTTATGTATGACCATCTTTCTCACCCCATTTCTATTGTACAGAAGCCCTCAAGGTTAAATCAATTACATTTCCTTTCAGACATGACGAGAGGGATATGACTGAGTATAATGGTTACGCAGTAGAGGGCATGTGGATTGGGGACCTCATTTCTTTCCGCTAGTGTTGAAAAAGATGAAGGGAAACCATGCAGAATGCTGGCCGCATTACAAAGTGGCACCTTTACTCCTGCTTCTGTAACACATTGAGCAGAACTTTACTGTTCACCACTATAGAGTAGTTTAGGCTCCACTGCAGCCTTTCTAGACCTACTACTGCAGCTACCGCATTATGTGGACATAAATAAATAAAACAGTGAGTAGATAGACATCAGACCAGCAGGTAAAATAGCATACACACTCTTTCTGTGTGTTCTCCTCCCTGCTGAAGACGGAACAAGATAGATGGAGAGTTTTGCATGGCTGTGTGTGTGTGTGTGTGTGTGTGTGTGTGTAAAATATCTGTCAGGGGAGTTAATTCTCAGTAACCCAATGGGGAATTCCTGTGTGCCGGTGAATTCCTGTGAGGTCTGATCAAATAATTTAGCATAGCCCAGTGCTGTGTGCCAAACTAATTTGTGACCATACCTTTGTAGACTTTGTTAATTACTGAACAGGTTTAGACTTGGCACAGCCAAAATTACATCCTTTTTCATTTTTCTTTAAAGGCCTTAAGCATTCTCACTTGCGCTAAGCTTATTCTTATAATAGCAAAAGCTGCTGGGAGTTTGGCAGTGCCATCAACCTAAGTATGAATAATGTAAATTTATACTTGCAGACACCCAGTGTCTAGCGAAATAAATGTGAGAAAGCACTTTAACATTTCACCCTCGTCTCTTAACTTCCAAAATTTCACACTGACATCAACACATCAGATACAATGAAAATTCATCATCTATTCAACTTGCATTGTAAGCTTGTAGAAAGATGCAAAAAGATCATAAAATGATATGAACACAGCACTCTAAACTTGTGTTGATGGAAGTACAGCCCTCAACTTATGGCTAAAAGCATTGTTTCTTGTTGGTATGACTTAAAATCAAGTCCACATCTAGTGCAATCTATATCTGCATTCCATATATACATAAAATGTATCCTATGTCTTTCAGTTTAAATGAATTAAAGTGTCCTTTTAAAGAGCAGACCTGTGACAAGTGACAAAAAAGAAAAAAAAAAGGGAAACACAATTACAGTTTGTTAAATTATTGTTGGAGCAACATGAGAATAGATGATGTAAAAGTAGAAGACATAATTAGCATTTTTGGCTAAACTATCACTAAAATGCTACATTATTCAACTCCACCCTTGCTTTCTTTCACACAACACACACTGCACAAACCTCTAGGTTGAGGCCATTGAGAATAAGATAGTATAAGAATGTGTATATATACTGTACTATAAGAGAATAAGAGTGTTTAGACGATGCAAAAGGACATTGATCTCTGATGTCCATCCCCAATGTGCATCACTTCTAGGAATCAAGACATTTAAGCCGTGACCGTCTCAAAAGATGAGAGCGGGCAAAAAAAGAAAGCTACTGAAAATGAGCCTGACTATAACTAAGGAAAATTGAATCACAGGCCGCCCTGTAGCGGAACATGGAGGGGATTCAGGGGGTTTAGGCAGAGAGCAACATCCAAATGGACTCATTTCTAAAATCTCATTTCCAGTTATGGGTGACTGTGACATTTCATCCCTGATTGTGTTAAATTTGTTCTCTGTTCAATAGCATGGGCCAAGGTTAACAAGCCATGCATGCGCCCGTTGACAAGCCTCGTGAAAAGAAGTGGATTCTGACAGTTCTGTTGCCTCTCAGAGGCAAGCCTCTCAACAACAAAACAAATTCAACAGCTTTTTCAATATTTAGTGCAGCATTCGGCTTGCACAACTGCAGGGCATTGTATGATGTGTGTGCTACTGTATGTGTTAATATTATCATGATATTCCTTATTATGGAGAGTCAGGTGACAGAATGTGCACACGAAGTGCATTCATGATTAAAATGTTTTGATGCATTTGAAATCTTATGTCTTTGCAGTCCAAGTCGTTTAGTAAAAGAACACTCATGGGTTTGGTACTACAAGCATAGTTTCTTGAAAATGAAAAAAATGTATGTAGCGTTTGATTGGTCAATGAGCTCTGCAGTTCAACCTACAATAGAGTTAAAACTAAATAAAGTGCAAATAAATAAAGTTAAATGTACAAACCCCCTGAGCGATATAGTGTTTCTTATTATTGGCAACAGAGAGGAGTAAACTGTTTTCAACACCTGAGAATAGAACATACAATTTTTCAACTCATAAAGCTGATTACTAAGCGGGAAATGCAAAGTGCCATTGAGTACCAATATCGGTATATTCTCGAGAGGTCAGAGGAACAATCAATCTTGCAGGTTCCCAGCAAGCTGATAAGTTCATAAACTCATCTGCTGCCATACATTTATGATAATTCATTAGATCAGTGTAGGCTCTGACTCCCACATCTTTCTACATAATTTAATCAGTGAAATCTTAGCCAAATGCTCAGACTTCAAAGTAACTCTTAACTAGTGTATAACATGCAACGCAATAGGTCTGATTTGGTAAAACAAGGTAGTACAGAAACTGTATCACATGAGATATGGCGGTAACACTTTAGAATAGGGGATGGTTGTAAGTCATTTATAAGTGATTAGATAATGATGAAATGTTCATCTACAAAACATTCACAGACGATATGTTGGCTAAAGATGGTAAACACATGGAGTATTTTAGCACTGTGCACCTCATGTGAACTTCAGTTGA
>JAUCMU010000013.1:16026225-16039112 GCA_032275025.1 Enteromius treurensis
TGTTTTGTAGATGAACATTTCATCATTAACTAATCACTTATAAATGACTTACAACCATCCCCTATTCTAAAGTGTTAGCGATATGGCTTACTGGCTTACATTTGCACTGCTTTTTGGTTTCCCATTAGCCCCTGCTGTTAAATGTGAACGATGCACTCTTTGAATACTGCAATACATATCCTCTTTTTTTTGGGCTTGGAAATATTAATGTTTTATGATTTCGTCTTCTCTTCTGTCCACTTACTTTGGTGTCACACCTCACAATAGTTGCTTCTAAAGATGCAATAATAAAAATGTATATTTGCAAGGATTGCAAAGATAATTATTGTAGTGAAATGACTGTGAATTCAGCAAGTGCAGTGAGCTGTCATTATGGAAATGCATGTGGTTTTTTCCATTCTTAGTGCATTGCATTATGGGACACATTGACTCAAGCAGCATGCTCTGGTTCTAAACCACAGATTCTTGACTTTCGATTTCTTTCATACAGCAAATATACAGCCTGGGGTTGTGAAGTTAACTGTTCTTACACTTGTTAGTAATAAGTCTGTATATACAGTCGAGTGTTTTGTTATTTTGCATAAGTTTGTATTTTGTTGGTAGTGTGTGTTTTTTATAATAAAAAAATAATCTAATTAGGCCTGCTTGTAATCTACATGTTGGAATTACAGAAAAGCGTACGTCAAAAAGAAAAAATTATGTATACAATAACAGCAATGACCATTTTACTAAATTTCTCATCTATTCTTTATTACTTATGCATAGGCCACGAGTTTATCTCAAGTTGTTTTAATTAAGTTTCTTTTACTCACCTGCTTATCCACCACTTTTTATTCAGCAGTTCCACATGAACTGCTTTTCACAGAGGTCACACTCTCTGCGTGCATGTAGAGGGTGAGATTATTGTTGTAGATGGCAAATTTGAGTCGTAAGCATTTCTTTTCTTTTCATTTGTGTCAACATGTATTGCTAGCACGCGTAGATACACATTGACTCTGTGTTGCAAAACAGGACAAAAGACAAATTCATCACGCCTGGCAGAATCATTATCCAACGCTTGCGAATATTGATTTCAAACATGTTTGAGTTATCAGGACTGAACAAAGGAACAGAGATACTTGAGTAACATGCAATAATACATCTTTATACATCATTAGAATAATTAATGACCCATACACAAGAATGATCAAGAATTGTTCACGCTCTCCACCTTTATTAAGGTTTATTAAGTGAATTCAGGATTTGCCGACACCTCAACACACTTTTAATCCTTTACTTAACATGCAGTATTGATGATTTAGGTGAGTGTTGTTAATTCAATGCTATATATGATATTGAATAATTGAATCTATTCATCTGTATGTGTTAATTTTTTCTACTGTACGGTAAGAAATTTTATCGAAAACAATGACAAAGAAAAAACGAACGGAAAAAGGTGATTGTGACTTTTTATCTTTCAATAATATAGCAACGATGGTATATAAATGATTTTTGGAGCGAAATGTCTCTTTAATATTTTGCTGTACCTGCACATTACCCCTCTAGCTCTATAAATGACAGATACCTTTGACCGTGTCCTCATGTCCAGAGAATATATTACCAATTAAACCCACATGCTTCATTCTGTTAGTTTGTAAAATCAGTCTGCACTGCGAAAAACCTAGCCCTTGGGATTGAGACCGCACATAATTACCACATGATTTACATTAGAATAAGCCTTGTTGTACAGTATCTCATTGTAGGCAGGAGATGGAAATTAAAACAGACCTGCGCTTTTGACCGAACCCTCGAGAGGCTCCTCATTCAGACCTCAGCCTTCTCTCTGCCGTCATTAGCATCCTTTTCTAAAAGCCTGTATGGTGAAATCTAAAATCCTGATTCGTGTTTTGATAACAAAGCCACAATTACCACTAAGCAAATTTTGTGTTTAATAAAAGATGTGCTGTATCGTGCTTAAAATACATTGAAATATGCTCCACATAGCACTGCACCATTGGAAGACTGGTGGAGTTAATATTTATGAAATTTCAAATATCTGTGGGCCACTCGAAAGTGTCTGCATCAGATTATCTCTTGAAGTTCTCATGAGCGGTTTCGGTATGTTTTAGTAAAGTGTGCGCATGGAGTATTCTGTGTAGCTTAACTGCCTTTGAGAAAAGCAGAGATGAAAGTCCAGGGCTCTGCTTACCCATCCTTCCAAGAGCACATCCCCCTCCCAATGCAGCTACAAGATCACTGATGTTAATCTGTCTAGAAGTCGGCTAGGGGGAACCGTGACATCGCAGCTGGAGAAGTAGCAGCAAACCACATAAATGTAAGAACAAGACACAGCTTATTAATGCAGCCATGTATGCATCGGCACAGTCAGGCATAGATCCATGATTAAAATTAAAGGAAAGTTTCACCCAAAATGAGCATTCTGTCATCATTTACTCACCCTCACTCTGTTTCAGACCTTTAGGGCGGACCTTTTTCTATTAAATACGAAAAGGTTTTTTTTAAGAATATCTTGGCAGCCATTTTTCAGTATAATGAAAGTGAATTGAAACTGGGGTCTCTGAAATGACATGAAGGTTTTACAAAATAATCCATACAGGTTTATATTCTTAACGCAAAACTATTATGTGACGTGAAATAAAGTGCACAAGTTGTGTGAATCACTGTTATAATACACTTTTGTCATTTTGAAGCTTGACAAGTCTTCTGCCTGATTCATTTAATTTCAAAGTTGAACCTTTTAGGTCTTTTATAATTACCCTTCCTGCCTTTTTATCATTTTAATCGAAAATAACAACTAAGCCTTTCTTGTCAGTACTTTTTGAAATTCATGAGGCTTGTAATTAACACGCATGCTTTTTTTCGTCACCCGTTCTTCATTAGAAATTAAACATTTTCCATGAGTTTAAAACTTTTTTAAATAATAGCAATTTAGCACATGTATAACAATATCAGCTATTAGTACAAAAAATCCTTTTAAACCCAGAAAACCCTGACAGCTGAAAGCCACTATGAAACACAATTCAGTGACAGCATTACATTGCATGATATTTTGTTGCTTGTGTAGTTTCTATCATTAATTGATAAGATTATGCAACTAATCTGCTTGAATAATAGGTTTAATAAAAATACAACATTAATAAAAGTATATACTGTCATATGTGCTATAATGTACATGACTAAAATGAGAATAAATAGCTAAGATGTAAAATATATATATATATATATATTTATTATATTAATAAAAAATATATAAAACATTATTGTAAAGGTAGGTAAATAGAAAAAGGTTAATATGTCTATATATACCATATTATATCATATCATATAATATGTGACCATGGGCTACAGAAACACTCATAAGGGTCATTTATCAGTATTATGTAAAAATAAGCTAAATAATAACTGAAGTTTGCCATGTCAGTTTTTCAGTATATGAAAGTAAATTAAGTTTAAATGTCAGGAGGTCCTGTCGGACACTTGTTACTTTTGTCCCACTGTGGTGACTTTCTGTGTGCTTCTGCATTCAAAAAAAAAAAAGAAAGAAAAAAAAAAGAAAGAAATGAAAAATTGTAATATTGTTCATACTGTTAAAACATTTTTTTATATAAAGTGGCAGTAAAAATATATATTCCAACAATTTAAGGTTGTACTGTTGGGTTACTTTTGAAACGTATGATAACTACTATAAAAACTTTTTTTTTTTTGCAAAGATTAGGAACAAAATATGTTTGCTGTTGCATATTAACAAGGTCATAGTCAGATGTAAATCTAGCTTGTATTTTTGTGTCACTTTGGTGAGCGTGGTTTCACCAAGTACAAGATGTTCCTGGATCAACATCCTTGTTGATCCTAGAACAACAATCAAATCAACCAATCAGAATTGAGGAAGAATTTTTCTGGAAAAATCTATTTTAGGCTTCTAACCATAGTTCAGTGCTTCTACACCCTTGTTAATCAGCTATCATTTCCCAATGATTTTAGGCATACATTTTGGATAGGGGTAGGTTTAAGGGTAAGGTTTGGATAAGTTTATATTTTTGGACAGTAATGTTGATCCAGGATCATGTCTTACTTGGCAAAATCACGGCGGCCGTGTTACTTTCGTCCCTACTGATGATGGGGTCAAAACTAACTACGTAAAATTTACATTCAAAGTGAAATTATACTGAAGCCATTCTACATTTGTACAAAATACCACCTGGTATTGAATGACCACACTTGTGAGTTACTGACAGCAGCAAAAAATGTATCTCGGTCCAAAACATTATCTTTAAAAAAGAAGTTTTTTATGAAAAAATGTTATTTCGTCCCTGCTCTCCCCTACTTATGACTGGTTTTGTGGTCCAGGGTCACTTCCAGATTTTCACCATCAATGATGTGATGCATTTTTAACTCTAAAAAGTTATTTTATAGCTTACAGTAGCCTAAATTTAAAAGGGTTATAACAGACATTGATTATAATTTCTATGAGGTAACAGGTTATGGTAATGACTTGTTAAATTGCGGGGTAATGTTTTTGAAGCAGTTGTGACCGTTCTTTGGCTTGGCAAAATGTGTGTGTGTGTGTGGCGCCCCTTGACAATTACAATACAGCATCTCTCGCGCTGAGCAATGGCTGGCTTCCTCGCGGTGCCATAGAAACGCGGTCCCGTGCGCGCTGCTGTGGAGAGCTCATTCTGAGGCGAGCTTGCGGAAAGACAAGAGCTGTTTTCAGGCAGGGGGGCTGAAAAAACTGCAGGAAAGCGAGTTTAAGTGGGAATACCAGGAGTGAGAGACAAGGAAAAACGCTTAGCGGTAAGAACTCATGTATATGTTAGTGTTATCAATAAAGTTGGGAGGGCATTTTTTTTAGTATCAGTGCTTTACGTGCTTTGACAGAACCGCATTACATACAAAGACGCATAATAAATAGCCCATATATTTTTTACTGGAAGAACATTTGTGTGCTTAAATGTCGTATTTGACTATAATTTTGTTCGTTGTATCTTAAATTTAATTTAGGAGTCGAAAGTTCCTGCAACATTGAAAGGATTTTCAAGCAGGTGTTCATCTGATTTGCGTTAACACCTCTTGAAGCTCCCATGAGTACTGATGGATTATAGCCTGCCCTGTTTTATAATAGACTAATTAAGAAATAAATCTGCATAAAACATAACTTTAGGAGGGGGTGGAAGACTTTTATGTCATTTTCTTCTAATCTAGTTTTTAGTACCTCTTAATAGGCACCATCTGTGGATGTTTCATCCCAGGGAAAGCTTTTATGACCCAAGTACAAAGGTTGATGTCTTTTATACTGTGTTGTATTGATCTCACAATAGCGTCTCGGTGTTTTAGCTTTGAGCATATTAAACATATGGCAGTGAAAAGAAGGTGTTGCTAGTGCCCTGGGGCTGCTTAGGACAGCAGCTTACATTTTATACCAGTTGTATGGTTATTCAAGCACAGAGCGTGCATGCAGATTCAGTGAATGGGGTGCTGAAAGAAGGATAGATGAATATACAGTAGTGTGTAAACACACGCATTATCATCCACGCAGCATGCTTTTGTTCTGTGTGTTTATGTGAATCTGTGTGAGTAAATGAGTACTGCAAGTGCAGTGACCTGCTTCGTGGTGCAGTGGCAGTTTGGTCCATCAAGGTTCCTCTCAGCAGGTCGTCCAGAGCCTCTTCCTGCTTGGCAGTTGATCACACTGGAGGTGATAGTGTTAAAGCATTGTTGTCAGCTGCATCTCCCAAAGCTGCAATGTAGGCAAATGAAAGATCTGGCTACAACAGGCTGCGGTGCACTGCTTATCATCCTTTAGTATTACACTGACTCACTGTCCCAACCTTTAGGTGATAATGACAATGCTGCCTGTGTAACAATACAAGTGGGGATGGTAGAAAAATAACCAAAATATGTGTTTAGGGCAGAACGTCTTAAAAAGACAGATGCAACTCAGCAGTGGTTGCGTTCAGTGCCCTAGAGATACAAAAGCAACAGTGATTGCTTGATGAAATTATTAGTGATGATATTCAAGTTTGAGACATTTTTTGATGTTAGTGCTTGTCGAAAAGCACATTTAACCACTTGAATTATAAGACAGCTGTATTTCTGTCATCAAACTATGTAGCAGGGTTTTATTATAAGCTTTACCGATAATGGATGCATAATATTGGTTGACTTTTTGCTGACAGGGTTGTATTTTTATAGCAATAGCGCTGTGTCATCAGTACAGCACTAATGACTTGGTCGAGCTGTATGGCCAACCTCAATATGTTTTGTTAAAACCTGAGTGAGGTTTTGTTGAAAGCTGCTTGCATCTTCTGTTCATTTCTTTTTCTCAAAGTACACTGTTTTTGATGGAAACATTTAGAGACAGTTTTTGCCTTTAGGCTTAAAGCTGTAGCCAACTGAAGCTATGGCTACTACCGTGTCACCCCATATTGTCATCCTCAAATGCTTATCGTAAATGCCTCAGTTCACCTTTCATGGGACCCTTGTTGTTGCCCTTCAGAATTGGCTGACAGAAAGATTTAGGGGTATTTGTGCAGCCAAATACAGGTATTGGCCACTCACTTCAGTCTATTCTGTGAATGACTGGCCGTGTCCATCAAGACCAGTAAGCTAGCTCTTCTCTCGCCTTATCTCTGGCTTGCACTCCCCTTTTGCCTGCACAACAAATGCTAATCTCTCCCAGTTTCAACCTAAAGGAAGGGGATGGCACCTCGTAAGTGGCACATGATGTGATTTCTTTTGCTTATCTTGAAAAGACACCATCCTGAATGCATGTGGCCTTTGGGGTGAAAACAATGCTTTTAAATTTTGCATGTAACGAGCTGTATTTATAAGCCTTCTCAGTTCGCACTTCCTTCATCTCTGTTCTGTGGCGAACACACATCAGCCTGTGGGGTGCAATGAAGGCGAGGAACATGCTAATAACTTGTTAAAGCTGCAGTGAGATTTTCTTTCTTTGCCTAATTACTAGGAGTATTTTTTTTTTAAATCCAGCACCGCTTATGACTTTGCTAAATGGTTACATTTAAAGCGTATCTGAGCTGAAGTTCAACAGCTCTCTTTAAAGTTTTCCTCACAAATTGTTCCTCTAGCTGCATTCAGATTTATCCTTTTTATTATAGGACTTAAATGAATAAATTGTGTTACACACATTATATCAACAGCTCCCCTCACCTCTGTGACTGTGATCAATTAATCTGTGAACATTTATTTATTTATTTACAATTTTTCTTGACCTTTCAATCGAGTCAGAATCAGTCTTTCTGAACAACGACACACTTCTCTCTGAGGGCATGTGCCAGTTTTCTCAAATCATTTGTTCCTCATAAACGCTCACATTTCTCATAATCAACTGCAAGCTTGCAGTCAGATTCAATCCAATCAAAAAAAACATTTGATTCAAATGTACGTCACAATATGTAAGAAAAGATCTGTGATTGCTTCCATGTTGTGACTTTAATACATGGGTTGCTTAAATAACAGGTTTGAATAAGTGAAATAAATTATCTACAAAATATACTCCTATGATTTACAACCTGTTGTTTCTACTATTTTATCGCCCATGTGATTCAGGGTTGATGTAGCTCGGTTTGTAGAGAGATGCTTTATCAAATGAGACGCAATCATGAGTTTAAATACAGAAGCATGTGCTCATAAAACCCTATAAATCATGATTTTGCACTATTTTTGTAACAGGTAGGTTTAGGGGTGGGTAAGTGTGGTCATTCGTACAAATTAAACCTAGCAAAATATGTTTTAATCACAGTAAGATTGCTATAAAAACTCTAAACACTGCATTTAGACAAAACACACATTCTGATTGGTAAATCACGTCATTTTCATTATTTTTACGCCTGCTAGAGGGTCGCTTACCTTTAAAACGTGAATATAGGTCATAATAAGGTACTTGCACAAATTACCTATTGAGTCGTTTTTTTGTTGAAGGACAGGCTTATGATTTACACTCAAGCATTGCATCTCACCAAAGGCTATATCGTGATAACCTTTAAGAAAGCAAAATATTTCCCCTTCTGTTTTTGCGTTATTTATCTCATTATTATTAATAAAAGTCTTTTATGTCTACCAACCAAAATAGTTCCAAAATAAGCCATATCATCATATTTTTCATGTCACTAAGTAATGCACAAACTGGTTGCCTGTATGAAAAAGAGTATGTGAATGGAGCAACAGCAGCTGTCCCAGCAATGACTCCGCTCTGGGAGAAACCACGCTTGAAGCAATCTTGGAGCAAGAGAAGCCCTGCTTCGAGCGATCCTGCAGCAAAAGAAAACACATGCACTTCGACTTTCAAAAAAAAAAAAAAGGTCCTCGCTTCAGGCAACTCTCCCAGCAGTCCGATCTGGAATACAGAGCAGGGTCCTGCTGAACAGCAAAGCGTCCCATTACTGTTATTCTGAATGTCAAAAAGTTAGCAGTCTGGAATCAACTGAAGCTTTCAATTAAATAATACAAAGTGGAAAATGGAAAAACACAGCTGTTAACATAACATCATTGATTGCATGAATTGCACTGATGTGGAATGGCTTAATCAATGTAGGTGGCTCTAGTCCAAGGGCTCCACACAGACTTAACATAAGACTGATAACTGTACAGTTGAAATGGGTTTTATGCACTAGGGGCACTGGAATGACAATAGAGAGAGGTAATCGTAGGTTAACCTATGGCCATTACCACTCAGCAATCAGAATAATTGCTTGTCTGCAAATTGCTGCTAGAGTAGGGCACGAAAGACGAAGACTTTCGCAAGTTGTCAACATGGCCTCAGTGGCAAGAGCAGAGGGAAATATTAACAGCAGTTATTTTTATTTAATTCACTCTGCTTTAGGAGTTTTCACTTTTTTAAGCCTTACCCCACGATTGATGCAAGCGTTCAGTGTTATTTCGAGCTCTATAAAGACTACCAGCTTATCTGCAGGACGTAAGATCTTATTACTGGCATCAATTCACCCTGCAGTTTGTTCATACAGGGAATACGTGGTCCTGCAGTGAATGAAATAAATGATTAAAAAGAGCAAATCATCGCAACATACCAGCACAACTATAAATAGTGTGATTTTAATGAAGCACTTTTGAGACGCTTTATTAAGGTGCTTTGTATCTGCATTAGGCCTGTGTTTCGAGTGCTGATGACAAGCACGCCGTTCTATTCATTAAAGTGGGCTATAGCCTTATGCTCTCTTTGTCGGCCCTGACCACAGCTGTCACAACCGTATACCACAGGGACTTGTGAATGGCTGCAAGCTAATAGCAGGAGCACATTTAACTGGATTTCACCCTCTCCCCTCCAGAGCTTCGATAGGGCTCAGTAGTATTTGATGGGGCTTACATAGAGTCTTAGCACTTGAAAGGAAGCGTTAGGCCTATATAAATCTCTTTTCTCATTGCATTTGGTTTACTTTATATGGCAAATCAATAAGGTAAATAATTGAGTTGGTTTATTTTCCTGGAAGAAGAAATGTAATAGTTTCTTAAATGCAGTTATTTAAAATCACAGATTTTTAGCATGTCCTGCTACAATGTGATTGACTTTACCTCATCAAATATGATGTCATCAGTTTTTCTATTTAATCTCATGGCTGAACAGAGAAGTGTTTGATAGCAATACAGCCACTATTATATCACAAAGCTACTGTGTAACTGAAACTAACTGGACAAACATGTTCAGCACTATTTTTATGATTGCATGAAGGTTTGAAGGATAATTGAATAAGGGATTTCTAACAAACCATGACAGATGAAAGCAAAATATAGCTCTGGATTGCAGTTTTGCAGCAGTGACAGCAACACTAGCTACAATGGTGAACCCTTACGTCTCATGTAGCAGAGTTAAAATAGGGTGTGGAAAATGTCTAATGGACAGGTTTCTATGGATACCAGGTTAGATTTGAAGACACTTGAAAAGAAGTTAAAAAAAAACCCTGGGGCTTTGGCTGCCGTCCGCCACTGGTACCAAACAAGCCTTAATTAGATTTGTTGGTCACAGGAAATGTTTCACTGGATTTGTTTCAGCCTCAGCTGGTTAAATAAGAATACTACTTGATAAAATTAGACTCTATTTATACACACACACACACACACACACACACACACACAAAAGAAACTAACAAGGAAAGCAAATTTTGCAATGTATTGTGATCTACACTAAACAAAATTATGTTCTAAATCACATTTTAGAGAATCATAGTAATCAAAAACAGTCTAGACTTCAGTGTAGTTTTTAGCATGCTTTGAATAAAATGTTAAAAAGAACATTTATTTATTAGTTAGTTAGTTAGTTAGTTAGTTAGTTAGTTAGTTGGAGAAATTCCATAGTGTTTGTCTTGTTGTGATTTAACACAACAAGACATTTCATTTACAGTCGTTTACCATTACAGTGAAGATTGTAGCTTTTGCTTAGAGGATGGACATATTTAATAACTTTCAATAAGCATTTAATAATTAGCACTTTGCATTGTAATAAATGTGCTATTAATAGCTTATAATTCATTAATTAGCTATTACAATAGTCTGGAAACTAATTTTTTGAATCTAATAAGTTTAACTTCATCCTGTAAGGAAACCATATAAAATCAATTACTAACATTAATCCATAAGTGAAGTGATGTTATGTTTGTGAAACTTGATTAATGAGGAATCAATGTGTGTGATTAAACTATTAAAATTAAAAACACTTTTTTTAATGCAGAAAAGTCAACTCAACTTTTAATTGATATTATGAATCTCAACGAGAAGTAGGATAGTTTTCCACAGTACTTACAGTCATGAATGCCTACGACACTTGTACAATGCTTTGTACACTTATTCAAATTCTCACAGGAATACTGTGAAGAGTGCAGTACTGTTTTGTTTGTCTTTTTGATGTTGCATGTAAACAGGATCTAGAAGGCCTTTGGAGATTGTATTTGGTTGTTTTTAATGCACTCCAGCTTGTGTGAGGTGAAGCTGTCAATAGCGTAAACAGTGTAACGGTTGTGTAACCTTGCATCACACCCATTAATTTTTCCTTTGCGGCAAAAGAGAGTCTGACTGTGTGACAGGCTAAATCATGTCTTATCTACGTGTCTTGTTTGATGAGGGTTCTAGTCACGCCACTCATGAATTTTATATTTAAATTTTTTGTGATCTTAATTTTTTTAATCTAAAAAATACAATAACTGGAAAGTTGACCCAGTTAATATCCTGTGAAGCAAAAATCTGCATGTTTGTAATAAATACAAAAATATGCACACACCAAGATCCATTTACAAGCGAATATGTTGATTTAAATGTGAGAAGACAACCGAAGATAGACTTTCACAGGACGAAGCGTTAAAATGGATTATTGAAGGAAGTGAATGTTTAAAGTTTAAATACCTTAATGATGTATTTGTTTCTTACAGAGAGACTAATAGTTGATAGACTGGAGATGTGTGGATGACTTGTGCATTATTGTGGTGTTTTCATTAGCAGTTTGAACTTTTGCTTAGTGAGCACCCATTCACTGAAGAGAATCTATGGTAATTAAGAGATGCTAAATTTCTCCAGATCTGTTCTGATGAAGAAACAAACTCATCTTCATCTGGGATGTCTAAGGAACGAATCAATTGTTTGCAAATGTAAATTTTAGTTTGAACTATTCCTTTAACCAGGCAGATAAAATGATTATTTAGATATTTGCAGACAATTTAAATAGCTCAAAATCTAGCATTCAGGGGAATTTTGTGTTTCTCGTGCTGACAGCGTTATTGCACAAAAACAAAACTATGAATAAGAATAATAGAGGTACTGGTTTTAAGTCCTGATAATGACAATTGGTCCTGATGTTTATTTTTCATATTAAAGACAAGACATAGATTTACAAGAGCAACCAACTATTGATTGCCTCTGGTGCTTTTGCTCTGTTATGAGTGTACAGAAATGAGAAATGACACATTTGAAATTAAGTGACAAATTATTGAATTAGAATCTCCAATGAGTGTGCGTTGTACTGTATGTTTTTTTTTTTAAAGCCTCCCTAGTGGCTGGTTTTCCACATTATTGGCACATTAATTACTTTGTCAAGTTGTTTGTGTGCTCCCACAGTCCCGCAGTAGGAGAAGCAAATAACTGTGAGGGTGTGATTGAAATGGGAACGTACATCGATGCCGCACCTGTTTGTTTTCTTGGTTGGCAGCCAAGTGCTCCATCCCTGAGAGGCGTGCACTCCAACGCATTTGTAATAATCATTAGACAAGCATTTTTATTCATCCACTCAGATATGTAATTGTTACCATCGAGCAGGAATTTGACCAATGACCTGCTCTTCTTGTATGATTACATTTAGCTCATTTGCAATTCCATCTGGAAGATGGTTGAACTTCAGTGTTAATACTGTCTACCCAACGGTGCTGAGAAGTTTTGGTGGTCTGACGATAAACTCGTTACCTTGAGATATTCACACTAGAGATTTAAGGGTTTAAGAAGCCTGTTTTGAAGGCGTAAGAAGCAATTGCCTTCCTTATAAAGAGGCAAACAGCCTCACCAGACTGTGCATCACACTGAATGATCATTTCGACAACTATGTTGTAGTCTGTCTGCTCAGCATGTGCTGATTAATATTTATGTGCTCTGTGGTGATTGACCGAGAAGTCTGCAGCAGTCATGGCATGATCATGACATTTCTTTTAATTACCTTCACCACAGGGTAAAGAAAACAAACAATTATTTAAAATATGTTAGTTTTTAGTAAACCAATGAAAAATGTTTCAAGTTTTGCAGTGATTCAACAAGAAGCTTTTGATAGCACCTCTAGAGATTCTCTTTGGTGTATAATAAGTAGTTACCCTTTCAGTCGAATCACTTCGACGTTACATATGGGAACTCGCCAGAGAGACCAATTTGCCTTTGAGCTT
>JAUCMU010000013.1:16043185-16057809 GCA_032275025.1 Enteromius treurensis
ACTTGCTTTTAAAAACTTTTTTCTCTTCTAAATAAATAAACGATGTCATGATAACTCTGTCTTTTTAGGCAAGTAAGTGTCATATCATGCAATATTTCTAATACGATGGAAAATGTTTTAACAGAACAACGTTTTTTGAGTCAGTTAAACCATTGCGGCGCAAAATGATTCAATGTGGTCCAATCGAATCACGTAAGACAAATCATTTGATTCTGAATGAGACTTCAATTGGGGTCCCCCTATCCCCCCTACAAATCGCACCTTGTTTATAGGCTATATATTGGTAATAACCCTGAAAAAAATTATTGGTAATACATTCATAATATATGAAATAATAATCATTTTTTTCTCTGGGTTCTTTAGTGAGTAAAAGATTAAAAATGTCTTTAGCATCATTTTTAACCAATTTAATGCATCCTTGCTAAATAATGATGAAAATGTATTAATTGTACTAACATAACTATATTAGCAACCATTGCCATTGTAATGGTGGCATAATGTATTCGATTTTGAGTGTCTCCATTTGACTCTGCAGGAGAGTGTGGATTTGGGAGAGATAATGTTCTCTCTCTGCTACTTGCCAACCGCAGGGAGACTCACACTTACTGTCATCAAATGTAGGAACCTCAAAGCCATGGATATTACTGGTTATTCAGGTATGCCGCTTTCCTTTATTCATCTGTGTCTTTATTTTCTTGCATCTCCATCTTCCCGTTTATATATTTGGACAGTCACATTTATCATTGTCAGCAAGCACATTACAAGTCCTTTAGTCAGACATTTTTAGACTATGAAAGACGAGGAGAAAGATACGTTGAGAAATTCATGTCACACCTCTCTGCTCTGTTGGCAGATCCGTACGTGAAGGTGTCACTGATTTGTGACGGGAGACGCTTGAAAAAGAAGAAAACTTCCATAAAAAAGAACACACTGAATCCAACCTATAATGAGGCCATTATCTTTGACATCCCCCCGGAGAATATGGATCAAGTCAGCCTACATATATCAGTTATGGACTATGATCTGTGAGTGTGATGTTTTCACTCTGCAAATATGATGTTGTGTATGCTCTTCACAATCTCTTCTTCTTTGTCCTGGTGTATAGAGTGGGACACAATGAGATCATAGGAGTCTGTCGTGTAGGGATCCATGCCGAGGG
This sequence comes from Enteromius treurensis, assembly GCA_032275025.1. Lineage (NCBI taxonomy): Eukaryota > Metazoa > Chordata > Actinopteri > Cypriniformes > Cyprinidae > Enteromius > Enteromius treurensis. Next base: position 16,044,345 of record JAUCMU010000013.1, read on the forward strand.
GCTTGGGAGAGACCACTGGAATGAGATGCTTGCTTACCCTCGAAAACCTATCGCTCACTGGCACCCTCTCGTAGAGCCCAAGAAGTCTGAGAAGGAGGTGAATATCTGTCCTTTAAAGTTTCCATAGTGGAAAAGTACATTTTCATTTCAGTATTCCCATCTTTCCCCTTTTTCTTTGCATTTCTTTTTTTTTAGTGGAAGACTCGCACCGCAAGCTTTGACAGCCAGGGCTCTTGCCCATCTCCTAGACTCCCCTCCAGTCCATAAGGAAGGGGTGACCACTTTCTACGTCTTTAAGCCAAGTATCTCCCAGGGACCGATGGTGAGATCCACGATAATGTTTTGCACAGCTTATGTCTGTGCGGACATGAATGATGGAGTAGGAAAAAGAGGGTGCTGTCCAAACCTTTCCAAGTGCAAGTAAGCCTAGCTGAGTTTTAGCCTTTTTGCATTTGGATTGAAGTGTTGCTTTTTATTTTTGTTGGGTAAATTCACAAGTCATTACTCAAAGAGGACAAACTATACATTTCAAGGTGAATTTAAGCAACTCAAAGGGTGCATTTGTTGATGAATATCGTATAATTGGTAGATGTATATTATATTTTAACGGACATTATAATAGTATGAAGATATAGTTTATTATACATTTAGCCTTAACTTTCTCCTCGTTCTTTTTGGTCTTCTTTGAATATAAAATACGTGTTAAGAGATTTTTATGACTGAAGAGATATGTGAAGTTCTCGATATGTTCAACCTGAGATATATTAGCCGAACTGTATATTGTTTACAAAGCAGAGATATTCCATTGATCTTCCTTTTGTTCGTGAAGTAGTGAAACTGTTCTGCCACCAAAAATGCCAATGCCAAGAATAATTTGTATCCTGTCTACAAATATCTCATCATCGGTGTAAATTGTAGAGCTTTTGGTTTGTTCATATTTAAATATTTAATTGCTCAAATCATTTGTCATCATTTTCTTCTGTGAAGTTGAGTTTAGTTAAATGCAGCCATGCACAGCTACATCCAAGACGTACAGCTGGCTAAAATCATCATAATTTCACCACGCGGTAATTGTAGCTTCCAAAGTAAAACCATAATGAATACCAGGAATTGTGTGTCCGATCTAAAGGATGCAAAAAGTCTGTGGCTTTCTAACAAGACTTGAAATTACAAAGACCAATTTTGTATTTTACATAAAATGTGATAAATGTTTACTGTTCTGTATTTTTCCTGTTACCTTTGAGGTGTTTTCTCTCCAGATAACATGATGTATTTTGTTGGCTGGTCTGGCTGGAACTCATTGTATCAATAATCGCTGGAATTGGTGTTTCTGTATGAAATGCCTGATTCAGAGTCACTTTTCAATTTTATATTGAGACTTTGTATTTGTAATGTACATATACTGTTTCAGAACATCCCCTTGTACTTGAAAGGTGTGATTAAACTTCCTCGCTTCTATCTGTTTTGTTTATATTCCATTCTTTGGTAAAGGGATAGTTAACCCAAAAATGAAAAATCTGTCACAATTACTCATCTTTGGAACAGCAATTAAGTTTTTGTGTTTTGTTTTTTTTTGGATGACGTCTAATAGCTCAGGGGTGTTGAACTCCGGTCCTAGAATTCAGCTCCTACCCTAATTAAAACTCACCTGCATGTAGCTTTCTACTAAACCTTCAGAGTTTCTAGTGTGTTTGTTTAGAGTTGAAGCAAAACTCAGCAGGGCTGCGGCTCTCCAGGACTGACGTTCACCACCCCTGAAATAGCTTTTTGACCCTTCAAGACAGCAAAGGCACAGAAACATAGTAAGGCTCTCATCAAAATAGTCCATGTGACATCAGTGGTTCATCTGTGATTTTCCGAAGCTACACAAATACTTTTTGTGTGCAAAGAAAACAAAAAATAATCACTTTATTCAACAATAATTCTTCTCCGCGTCACCCTAGTGCCATTATACAGAGTATCTTGAAATTATATTGAGAGAAATGTTGTATTAAGTCGTTATTTTTATTTCTTTTCATACAAAAAGTATTCTTGTAGACTCATAATGCTACAGTTAAACCACTGATCGCAGAAGGATTATTCTGACATTGATTTTCATACTTTTCTAGACCTTGATGGTGTTAATTCTTTGGCTGTCAATGGCACAGTCTCAAGCCTCCTGGTTTCATCTAAAACATCTTAAATTGTGTTCCGAGGATGAACAAAGCTCTTATGGGTTTGTAATGACATGGGAGTAAGTGATTACTGACAAAATTTTCATTTTGGGGTGGAATAACCCATTAAAATAATTTTAACTGAAAATAAAGCCCTTTTGGGTAGATTATGACATTATAGGCTACTTTAGATATCAGTGTTATGCATTTTTACGTTTGGAGATAGGACTATTATGGAAGCCCATTTCCGCAACTTACATTTTTTTTAAAAAGGTTATTGCGACTTTTTATCTCACAATTCTGACAAAAGATTCTGCCAGATAAAAAGTCACAATTGTGAGTTATAAGGTGAGAATTGCCAGAGATAAAGTCAGAATTGCGTGATACAAACTCTTTTTCTCAGAATTGTGAGATAAAATGTCGCAATAACCTTTTTTTATTTTTTCTTTAGTGGCGGAAATTGTTATAATTGCAAAAAAAAATGTTAACAGTAGAATTGTACAGTTTGTACAGTGTACAGTTATTTATTAACAGCACATTTGAAGTCAACATAATATATAAAATCGTTATATTAGTTCTGCTCCAGGCAAACAAAGTTAAAATGGGTCTTCTTGAGCCCTGTACATTGATTTCTAGTAAACAACCGAACCTAACAAGTGTGTCCAATCAATCATATATTGTGCTCTGTGTGTAACTACAAAGCTCAACGTATTGATGTGTGACCCAGCCATGTTGCATTAGATAAAGCAAGCCAATAACATGGGCATTTCCTCTCCAGCTCTGCTTTCTTCAGACTTCAGTTCACCTTCTACACCTCCAGCTTCTTTTTCATTTGGAGTTTGTAGAGGATTTGATAGCCATCGTCCCAAGCGTAGAGAAGCTGCTCCACAGGGCTGTATTTGAGGCTAGCATGAGTGCCATATCGCTTGGGAAAGTATACATGTGGAGCTTCGTCGTTTGTGACCATGTCACTGACATCAAACACGCACTGAATTCGAGAGCGGCTTGGTAGTTTGGAGTTGTAGACCACATAGATGGTACCGCAGATGACAAACGCCGCCTCTGCGTTCTCCCTCACACAAGGGGTGTCCCACATCTGCTCGATGTCTAGAGTTTTAGAGTCTATCTTGGCCAAAGAGATGTGCCTTTCATTCTCCTGAGTGGCGTAGATGGCCCACAGACCCTCTTCATCCACTGCTAAATCGATGAAGGTCTCGGGATTCAGGCCATACACGGGAAGCTGGTTTTTAACTGGAAACACGGCACTGTCTACAACTATGTTCTTCTGAAGATCAAACTTTATTAGCTTCATCTCCTCACCCTGTTTCAGATAATACAGGTGGTTGTTGTAGATGGCATGACCTATACCGCGCCAGGCCGAAGGAATCTGGACGCTGGTGGCAGCAGAAATGCCTTGGGAGGAAGTGAATTCACGGACTGTACCAAATTCATAAATGGTATTATCCTCTGTCCCGTTTAAGATGTACACCTTCCCGGTGGCACTTCCTATGTCCTTGGTCCACATTCCTTTAGGGCCACCCACTCGTTTGAGGATCTTCATGGCTTTGATGCTGGAGATCATGTCACCACAGTCTAAACACAAAGAAAAACTACAATTATTTTCACTTTTGCCTGAGATGTGCCTTTAAGTGCCCCTATTATGGATTTTTGAAAATGAGCATTTATGTAGTGTGTAACACAGCTCTAAGTGAATGAAAAACTCCTGAAAGGTTTCAAATATGAAAGTGCACTGTGTATAAAGTAATTGTCTCTCAAAATGACTCAACTCTGAATCATTGAAACAAGTCATTTTTAAAAGAGTCCCAAGCCGTTTGATTTTGCTATTCACGTTGGTTCTGGATGAAAATGCTAATTCATTGTTTGCCATTAAGTGCCGCTTTTGGGGTGTTAAAAGCTCACAAACACTGCTTTTAATGAAATCCACCAATCAGTGGAGGTGTTTGGGAAAATTAATTGTTGAACAAATCATTTGGGAGTCGTTAAACAAATAAGATTTTTTTAAAAAAAAGCATGAACTTGCATACATTTTAACCTGTTGTTGGGAGCTTCCACAATTAAAATATAAACCTTTCATATCCCATAATAGGGGCACTTTACAAATAAAGTTTTTTTATTGGCATCAATGGTTTCACAAAGAACCTTTACAATCCATGGAACTTTTACATTCCACGCAAGGTTTAAGAATGTAAAAAAAAAAATCAAATATAAAAATGTTCTTCACACCAAGAAAAAATGGTTCCTGTTCACTGAAAGGTTCTTTGGGGAACCAAAACAGGTTCTTCTATGGCTGGGAAAACCCTTTGGAACCCTTATTTTTTTTTAGTATGAAACACCTTGTTGTTCTTTACACATAAGTTATTCGTTACCTTCAATCATTATGTTAATCATCAAATATTCTGCAATCTATTTCTCGCTGGAATTAGAACATCAATATTTGCCCTCTTCAGTTAAGTTCCAAAGTGCATCCCTTCCTCGTGATATTACTTACTATGTGCTTTCCAATAAAGTCTGATTTAAGTCTAGTCCCTAATGGGAATGCACAGACTAATGACAGGCTGGGTTAATCAGATTGGAGGCGTTTTGCTATGAAAAAGCAATATAGAGCTGCTAAAGTGTAGCGACGATGTACGGAGAGCATCATGATTTATCCTCTAGCAGTATAATTACTGTCTCTCTCCCTGATGGAATAATAATACATTTTATTTAGTACCTCTAAGTGCTTCTCTAAATGAGGACTTTAGGAAGATTAGACCCAATATTTAATGCATTATGTATTAAACTCTGTCAAGTTATAATAGCTCAGAGCTTCATGTGACTGAACTTGGTTTGCTTGTCATTCTTGTGCCACTTAACCACAGATGCTTTGATTCATTATGAGCTTTTAAAAATTGAATCTATGATATGTAACCACCACTTTTCACACCTATTTATTTTCTAAATTGCTTTTTTAACCATGTGACAGTTTTGTTATTAACTAAAATTAAACCTGTTATAGTCATTTTCAATAATCAAAATAAAACTGAAACAAAATAAAAGATAAAGATTAAGTGAAAAACCTAAACTTAACAAGTAACTGAAATAATATAAAATAATAAACTAAAGCTGAAATAAAAAAATAAATGAAAGCTACACTGTAAAGAATTTTAACAGTATAAAACTGTGAAAATGCCACGGTAAATTCCTGTTCAATTTACAGGGAAACACTGTAAACTGACATTCCCAGAATTCCCTGCATTGCATTTAAAATTTTGTTTGAATTTGATGTTTTTTATTTTAAATAACTATGTTTCTTTTTTTAGTTTTTTTGTATCAGTTATGTTTATTAGTGTTGTATGTTAGATGTAATGTTGTTAAATGAATGTTTATTGCACATTTCAGTTTGATAGTTCTTACCATGGTGATGTATAGTTTTTTATGTGAATGACACTGAGCACCTTCTATTAGTGATGGGCAGTTCAGCCCTTTTCAAAGCTTCGGCTCTTTTGGCTCTGCTCCCTTAAGAGAGCTGGCTGTTACGGCTCCCAAATGGCTCTTTATTTAGTATCCCTCAGAGCCTTCTATTTTAGCCCAATTTATCAATTATGAATGTTTTGTGTATTGGTAAGCAACTTTTTAATTGCTTGTTTTATCATTAAAAAATACACAGTTACTCTTATTTAACATTTTAATAAAACTTTAACTTTAACTTTAATATAACTCTAACGACACATCACTAACTTCTATATATATTACTATTTAAAAGCTGCTTATGATGAGCTTTGGTTCATCACTTTCTCATCACCACCTGCATTTGGTGCTTATCGGTGTATTAAAAAAGGTACTAAATAGATTTCACTACTTTAATAGGTTGGTATATTAACATTATATCAGTTATTATGGTGCATTATTAGAAATTACGGTATTTAACTGTGAATTTAACATTGACATTTTTCACGGTTTTATTCTGGCAACCAAAGGTGCCGTTTTTTACTGTAAATTTTACAGATTTTTTTTACAGTGTAAATCTAAATAAAAAAAATAAATATAAAAATTGAAAATATAAAAATAAAAGTTTAAAATTTAAAAAATTTAAAATACCGTAATAGTTTAAAATTAATACTAAAATAACATTGATATAATAATGTAAATTTAAATTTTTGATAGGATAAAGGGTCGTAGGTAATAGGTTTGATGTCATACATTTTTGGACCAAATGTTTTTTGGTAGTTATTGACCGTAACCAAGTTTTGACGTTTTAAAACAATTTTATTACAAATAATCCAATTGAATATTGTCAATTCAGCATTTCTAATCATTTGATAAGTTGAGGCCAAAATCACCATTTTGTTTTAAAGGTATTGTTCACCCAAAAATCATCATTTACCTTGAAGTAGTTCTAAACCTGTATGAATTTCGTGGTTCTGCCGAACAACAAAGGTTTGTAACCAGGCTGTTTTGGACACCATTGACTTCAATAGAAGTAAGAAAATTACCATGAAAGTCAATGGTGTCCCAAAACAGCCTGGTTACAAAAAAAAAAAAAATGCTCCTTTGTGTTCGGCAGAACAAAGAAATTTGTGCAGGTTTGGAACTACTTGAGGATGAGTAAATCATAACAGAATGTTAATTTTGGGGTGAACTGTTCCTTTAAATGATATGCTGCTTTATGTTAGAAAAAAATATAGTTATAAAATATTGAATAGCTTGATAGCATAACAGAAACATAGAAATTTGTGCCACTAGTACTTCAGAGTACTGAATTTGTTAAATAAGCCAGCTACAGTATGGTGAGTTCCATCATGCTGCGAGACAAACATTACTAGTATCTAAGCCCAGGGAACGTTACCTAAAGCTCTTTACCTGTAAGCTTGGCGTACTTGGCTTTATTCCTCTCCTTGACAACCGTCACCTGCTGCTCCACCAGCTTGTCTTCCACGTCCACGCAAGGCTGCGCTCCATTCTGTGTTTCGAGGTAGTCCATCTCTCTCTCCACACGGTCTACGCGTGTTCCCACTGTGTCCAACTCGCTCCGCAGCGCCTCCTTGCTCTTGTCCAGGCCCTCTAGCTGTGCCACCATCTGCTGCTTGAACTCGCGCAGCTCTGAGGCGTAGCGGCTGGTCTGCTCATGCCACAAGGAGATGCGATCCTGCCAATGGAGAAATAAACAAAAACAAGTCTCAAGAGCTTCTGTAAAAGAGATTTGAATTAGTCAGCTCTCAACGTGTCTGTGAAATGAAGGCTAGCAATTAGCTTTGAAGTAAACGTGAGTGGTTCTTCTGGTCAAAAGTTATCACCATAATGTTAGGGCGATATGGGCGTTGATACATGGATAAGTATGCTATACAGTTACATTGCAATTACATTTAGTCATTCAGCAGATGCTTTTATGCAAATCGGCTTACAAATAAAGACAATTGATGCTATCAAAACCAAGACAACAGAACAGCAATAACACGTAAGTGCTGTGCCAAGTACTTGTACCATTTTTATTTTTATAATATGTATATGGGTAGTTAAATAAAATAGAAAATATTGACTTTTATGTATATATTTAGATTCATATAAATTATATCAAATAGAAATGTATTTAATATAAATGTAACATTTATCTTAATATATACAGTGCCCTCCACTAATATTGGCAATAATTGGGTGCCAATAATTGTGGCCAACATGTATTGGAGAAAACCATTTATTTTTTTATGTTTTTCTCTCCATTTTCAATTGTTTTACTTCAATGGTAGGTTAGAGTTTTGTGAATTTTTGGAATGAAAGATAGAAAGTATAAACAATGCAGATTTATTTTCATAGCCACCTTTGCTCAAATTTACCAAGGGTGCCAATATTAGTGGAGGGCACTGTATATATATATATATATATATATATGAATTTGTGTATTTATTTACACATAATAAACATATATACACAAGTTGTGTAATCAAAAACTTTTATTTTGGATGTGATCAATTGCGATTAATCATTTTATAGCAACATTTATTAAACAATTTTAAAGCATACCTGCCAGCCAATCAGAATCAAGTATTTAGACAGACCATGGAATTGCCACAAAACGTACACTGTACAAACATGCAGCTCTATTTTATCGTCATCTCTTTAAATAAAGTTGAATATATAAGTATGTCCGACTTTTTACTTTGTGTATATACACCTTACTTTGCATATCATAGCAAACACGTACTTTGTGTATGCTAGCAAATCTTAACGGATTAATTGCTTGTATTGTTACGAAATGTAAAACATATTCTCTAATCTGCTAAATTTGATTTTACCAGCGTATTATGAAAGGTGTTTTAAAAATAAATTTGGCCTGACTGACTTTTCTATTTTAGATCATGCCTGCAGATTTCAAATGGCTTTTACTGTTCTACGCAACCATACATTTTAAACCATGAACTCCAGCATGTTAAATACTGAGTCAGACAGCCTCATAAGTGTAAATTATTCAAATATAAACCCTCCCTTGACAGCTGCAGGAATTCATGAGCACTTTGGCATTGGAACAGCATCATTTTCGCTGCAGATGGATCAACCTTTGGCAGCAAATGTTCTTTTTTGAATTTGTGACTCAGTGGAAGGAAAGAAGCAGCAAAGTGCGTTTTAGCATAATCAAACAAAATGACTTGTCTGAGAAGAGCAGTGGTGGACGAAGTACTCAAATCAAGTACTTGAGTGAAAGTACAGATACTTCAAATAAAATATTACTCCAGTAAAAGTACTCCTCTTTCAATTTTACTCGAGTGAAAGTACAAAAGTACTCGCTTTTTTTTTGTACTTAAGTAAAAAAGTACTGATAGATTTTTCAATTTTATATAGGCTATGCTACTTAATTTTATATAGCACATATTTTTTTATAAACTGCTGTTGTTGATTGGACCACGTTGATGAGCATGATGTAGTAATGTTCCTAATGTGCCTAAGAAAAAACTCATTTGACCATCTAATTTTCACCCTAGGCTATTGTTTTGCAGAACGTCACAGTTATATATGGCATGAGAATAAAAAACATTATATTTTATTTTTATATTTTTTTTCCTCTCAAACCTTGTCTCTGCTTGTAAAAACACCCCAGATATTATGCTTAGGAATGTAGTGAAGTAAAAGTTACTAAAAATAAAACTAGTCTAAAACAGACACTTGAAAAATGTACTTAAGTGCAGTAACGAAGTACAACTACTTCATAACTGTCCACCATTGGAGAAGAACTGTACGTGCAGAGTCAGCACAGAGAGAAAACGCAGAGAAAATTTCCTTCATGTGGCTGAATCCAAGACACAGAGGGAGATCGGGTGACCGACTCGAGGAGAAAGAATCCTGGCAGTGGGAATGGAGCGAAAGCAGAAAAGAAGCGCGATAGTGTGCATGTTTCTCTGCTTCTTATGTCAGTGTGTTTCTCAGACGTGCATTGGGTAAAGTTATTCTTTTGACACTTGCGTATAATGACAAATTGTGCTATAAATATCACTAGTATCACCTTTTTACCCCGCACTTGGATTAAAAAGGCCTTCTAGCTGCCCTAATATTTACATGACATCAACGTCTGTACCATTTACTTTTACAGAAATAATGTTCTGTTACTCATACTCATATAGAATATAATACATGAATATATGTAACTTGCTAACATTCACAAGTTTGGAGTCAGCAATAGTTTTTCAAAAGACGTCTCTTAAGATTACAATTTCTACTGTCGACCCCTTTTTAATTACATTTTAAAATGTACATTATTCCTAAAATGGAATAATGCATCATTGCTCCAGTATTCAGGGTCACATGACCCTTCAGAAATTATTCTAATATGACATTTCTTATTATTATCACTGTTGAAACAGTTTCATATTTTTGTGAAAACCCTCAAGATTTATGATGACCAGAAAGTTCAAAAGAACAGCATGCTTTTGAAATAGAAATCCTTTCCATTATCAATATTTTGATTGTTGCTTTTGATCAATTTAATCCATCCTTGCTGAACAAAGCTGATCATTTCTTTAAAAAACTAAATCTTGCTGACACATCAAACTTTAGAATAGCTATTAGAACATATATATATATATATATATATGTGTGTGTGTGTGTGTGTGTGTGTGTATGTTTGATAATTACATTACATTTAAGCCTACTTGTACTGTCCTGTGTGGCTTTACTCCTAGAGAACCTATCAGAACTCAACCATATACTTCAATCTTCAATTCATCCAAAACTCTTCTTTATACTTCATCCCAGCCTGTATCTGGAGGCCAGGGTCTGGATGGGAGAGCATTGTTGATCTTACCTCAATAGCAAGGAGTCTTCTCTCTAAGTAGTCCATAAGGGCCTGCTGCTGTGCCCCCACCAGGCTTGATAAAACGAGGACGAGAAGCTGCAGGGCTCTCATCTTAAAGACCAGAGGAGACTGATTAGAAACACTGAGTGTGTGCTTATGTGCGTATGACAGGCGGAGTGGAAAAGCCCTCATGCGGAAGAACCGAGTTGGCTGGAATGTTTGGAGAAAGAGCAGAACGAAAGGAGGAGCCTAAAACATCTGGAGAGGAACTGAAGAGGAACTCCTCTTTCTCTTAAGAACTGGATTACCTCCAGCTGCTTTTCTGGTAAAACACAAAACTACTAATGACTAGACAGTATTCATGTATGACTCACATTTGTGATTTACCCTTAAACGTGTACTGTATGCATACAGTCTATCTTTAAGTTTCCAAAAATTCAGTCAATGGATATTAAGTCAGCCGCAGAGTAAATATGCTTTGAAAGGCATGGAAATGACTCAATAGCCCAGTTAGACAATAAAGAGAGCATTTACTAATGTTCTTGGCCTTTTCTTTCCTTTTCAGCTTTTTTTTTTTTTCTTTAGAAGAACAGCACAGCTCACATTCAATCTGTTGCATAACACTAGACAATTTCCTGTCACTGACTCACATTTCAGTCTAGTATAAACCATTAAGCCTTTTGCTGAAGGCACTGTTTCAGTGCAAGGAGAATGAAATGCATGAGGATTATTCGTTGTGATCAGTCAATAGATAATGGTTAGTTTGTGGCTTGGTCTGTTTAGTGCAAAATGCTTTATGCAAATTAATGTCTGATTTTTAAAGTAGGAAAAGGACACTACCTCAGACTTCAAGATATTAGACACTATTTAGATTTCAGGAACCTTGCATGGACAAGCAACAATGTTCTTAAACCTATAAAACCTGATGGCATGTGAAATAGAAAAATCTAAATCTAAAAAAATTTTAATCTTTAGACTCATACAAGAACATAGATATTTGATGGAGAAGGCATATAGAATGTGATAGTAACAATGCGGAAAGAGAAAAACAACCAAGCTGAGCAGAATATGCAGTAATTAAAAATTTAATTGTGATCATTTGAAAACTATAGCAGACTACTTACTTAAATTAAATATATTAAATTATAATTTGTCACTCTATATCTCCTAAGAATACATTTTAGTAAAAAAAAATTTGAACAAAGTTCTATATTTTAAATTGTGAGGGCAAATATATAGTGCAGTGCAATGCAATGATGCTAGGACATGAACGTTACTCGGACGTCTGATCTTTGGTATATAATGGATTTAATCATTATTATTTATTTTTTTTAAATAATAAAATAGCATAATCAAGTATTAAGTAACCAGATTTTTAAGTAAGCATAAGTTGCTGTATTCCAGTAAATGCTCTACTTCAAATACTAACAAAATAAAGGTTATTTTAAAATGTATCAAAATCAGTAAAGATTTCACTGCAAAAAAAGATTGTCAATTTGTCAATCATATGACAGAAAGCAGGTAGCAGATTGTGTACAGGGCTTTATGGGCTTTATGGAATTAAAATAAAATAATTAAGCTTATGTAGCTTTATGAACAAACACTAGGAGGTGCACAACATAAGTTTGCAGCATCGGTTGGTGCAGTACATACTGGAGCTCTACTTCCTGTTATGGGGCAGAAGAGAAAATAGACAACCTACACATTTCTGTCCTAAGTAAAGTGAATAAAATGTACTTTTAAAGTGTCCATAAACTATTTCTGTCCAGTCAGTTTAAATATATATTGAGTGTGTGTTGTGGGATCAGCATAGACTACTTGCCAAAAGTCTCTGAAGCCTCAGACACAATTCTCTGATAAAATTCCTGTTTTGCAAATATAGTGCATGCAGTAAATCTAGTGTAATCAGCTTAGGAGGCTGTGAGGTAAAAGAATTTAAACAACAGAAACATCACTACTGCCTCCATCTTGTCTGAGAAATGTTTAAAATGGCCTTGGGCCTCTCATCACCTCTTGCACCCTGGTAGGAGACCGATGTTTTCTTCCTGATAGCAATCTCTGAACCACACTGTGGTTAGACTGTATGTCTGCTGTTTTTCCCCCCCTTTCTTTTTTTCTTAGTTTCAGTACAAACTGTGATTATTTGTTGCGTAGTTTTGTTTCATTTCACTAATACATGTTTTTCAAATGGTGACATTTACTGTAAATGCATGTAATTTAACCCTTTCATGAATGGTGTCCACTACTCAGATATTTGGAAGCCATTTTGAACCATTCAGCATCATGTCCCAAGTGATGAACCTCCAAAGCGCTGTCTACTATTCCATTTATTTATTGTGTTTGTATCTATTATTTGTTTTGAGAAATTGCATCATATTTTAAAAACTTTGACTTTTTAAGCCTCTTCTATCTATCCATACAATTTGCTCATGTTTTATTCTTTTCAGAGCAGGCAATGAGTTCTATTGAATCACTTTTAATACTGTTGATGCATAGTGTGCACTGTAGTGGGCAGATATATCTAACTTCCTCAAAATAAAATTGGGGGCGGGGGAAACCAAACTGGGCAGATGGCCTGATGAGAAGGATCAGTGCTAAGGCTCTTTATCTGCATTTTAGCAGATAAAAGTCATTCTGCTAATTACAGGTGCATCTCTATAAATTAGATTGTTGTGGAAAAGTTCATTTATTCCAGTAAATCAATTCAAATTGTGAAACTTGTGTCTTAAATAAGTTCAGTGGACACAGACTGAAATATGTTAGGTCTTTGGTTCTTTTAATTATGATGATTTAGTCTCACATTTAACCAAAACCCACCGCAACAAATTATAATATGGTGACACGCCAATCAGCTGATCAACTCAAAAAAATTCAAAAATGGTCTCTCGGTTTGGTTCACTAGGCTACACAATCATGGGGAAGACTGCTGATCTGATAGTTGTCCAAAAGACAATCATTAGATTAGATTAGATTAGATTAGATTCAACTTTATTGTCATTACACATGTACAAGTACAAGGCAACGAAATGCA
>JAUCMU010000013.1:16058205-16110454 GCA_032275025.1 Enteromius treurensis
AACCTCACACTGGGTGAGGAATGCCCGACACTCAGCGGACTGTCCGGAATAACATGGGGGATTGTTGATGCGAGGCTTCGAAACTCTAACCCTTTCTCGATCCTCTGCAGGCCCAGCCCGTAAACTGTGCAGCTGAGCGGTGAGATCTCTGACCTGAGTGGATAAGTCATCGATGGCAAGACGGGACAGATAATTCTTCCTGCTGACGACCCAGCATCACTCCTTGGAACTCCACGGCAACGCGTACAGGTGAGTCCCCTCCAGACTGCATGTTGATGGTCTGACGATTCTGTCAGGTGCGGACAGAAGCAGTCACTGGAAACTCAGGTGCAAAATAAACCCCTCTTTATTGAGTAAAGTCACTGAAAGGAATTAGCTGCCGCCCACTGCGTGCAGAGCATGAGTTCAGATGATCGAAAAACAATGCAGGTGAAATCCGCCGCTCACTGCGTGTCGGAATTAAAGGATGAGCAAAAATAGAAGTTAGCAAAAGAACACGTACGAACTGGGCAGACGGACAGGACAGCACACGAGGTAGACACAGTCACAGACACATTAATCGTCAGACAAAGAGAGCAAAGGCACACGGGGAGAAATAGAGACACTGATCAGCGCTGACTAAAAACAGGTGTGTAGAGAGTCGAGCAGAGCGCACTGATTGCAACTAGCAGCAGCTGAGAGATTAATGAAGAGACAGGAAAAACACCAGAGAGAAAACCAAATCAAACCCGGCTCATGACACCATGAGGTTTTTATAACCCCTAAGAGATAGTAGCTGTAACAGCAGAGATCCTGGTAATTTAAGAGGGTTAAAGGGTTTAAGAGGTTAAAGTGTATGATAATGTTTCAAAATCCACAAATACGTGCAGTGATCTACAAATGCACAGGACGCGATTCACATAAATGCCAGGCAAAATTGTGTTTGTAGAATAAAATAAATATTTGTAAGTATGTTTTTTTTTTTTTTTTTGCAAATCTAATTTTACTTATTTGTAAATAAAAGTCATGTTTGTGGAACTCTAAGATTTATTTTGTGGACATGCTTGTATTTTTGTCAATCGCTTTAAATTTATTTGTGGACCAAAATATATTCATTTGTAATTAGGAAACAATTTTATCTCCATATGTTAACCTCAGTGTCTGGTTAAGAAAAAAATAATATTTCAATTATCACAGCTTACAGTGTGCTGGTCAATACATGATCTTATCTGCTCATGGTTACAACTTGAGACAGTCATTTTTCAAAACCAGAAGTTAGGTTTTCTTGCATTTATGGAAGTTATGTGGCACTCTTTTCAGTACTGACGCATTGGAGTTGCACTTTGCATTTTGCATTTTCATTTAATTCAACAAAGTACTAAAAGAAATAAAACTAAATGTAAACCTTTTAAAATAAATAATGAAAAGAAAAGAAATCCACAACAAAATACCAAAAAAATTACTAAAATTAAAAATACAATTTAATTCAAAATATATGCAAACTCTATTATAAATAATACTAAAATAACATTTAGTATTTAAAAGAAAAAAAGAAGAAGAAAAAAAAATAGCATATGCTGGTTAGGTACGTTTATGCAGGACCAGCATAAACCAGCAAAGGATCATGCAGCTTAAACCACCAGCTTCTAAACCCACCTAACCAGCATATGCTGTTTTTTCAGCAGGGATTAAAATAAAAATATAAATACCTATATATATTTTTTTTTTAAATAAAATTGCATTAAAACAATGAATTGCTACGAAATGTTATTTAGAATACAAACCACTAGAGGTCAATATTGCAACTTTCTGCAACTCTACTTGCGTACCTGTACCGTTTCCTGTTTTTGTCTGTTATCTGCATTTGCTTAAATGGCTATCAGTTTATAGATAATCACTTCTGAACACAAAAGATGCCCTTAACGTTTACAGTGAATCTCTCCTCTGGATTAGCAGCAGATTATGCGCAAACAACTCTTTATTGCAGATAAACAGATGTGTAAGAAAAGTGTGAGAAAGATCAGAAGTTTATCTCACAAATAATGACATTCTTTAAAGTTATAATAGAATCTAATAATTCTTCAGGTCCTTAGTATAAAAAAAACCCAACAGTTATTTTTTTTTAAAATATGCTTTACAGTGGATTAAATGTATATTTATATTTATATATTTTTTTACAAATATATTATTCATATGTATAGGCTGCATAAAAACGATGTGTCTGCACATCAAAAATAGGTCATGTTTCCAGTGCTGGAAAAAAAAAAAGTTAAATCTGACAATATGATTAGCCTCTAAATGCAGAGTTAACCTTCAAGGCTCCACTAAGTGCCTCAATACTAAAATAATTCAAAATATCTGCATTTAAATGTCATATACACTATATGTTTTTCACAATCGCCATTTTAAAGTTGCTAAATATAAAGTGATGAAGTAATGAGTCATGTTAAAGTTTGCACAAAATTATAAAGAGAACAACAACCTGTGTTAGAAACCCAATTTACAATCTATAATTAATCATTAATTATTCTATATAACGTCTTCACTAAGTCCAAAACTAAACATATTAATCAGAAATGGTAATTAAAGCGACTACTTCTTTTGGTGGCAACAATTTGTCTTTTGCTGATGCCAAACATATTTGTTGACCAAAATGTTGATAAAAGGTAAATTTTTTGAGTTGCATAAACAACATGCATTGTCTGCATAGAGAGCTTTTGCTAAATTTGAAGCAGTTGGTGTTTATGTTAAGTCACAATTAAAAATAAATGTAATTAATTTAATTGCTTTAATGTAGTCTTCATTGTCTTATAGGTAATCTTGCAGGTAAGTGGGGACTTTCTGCTGACTTGCACACTCATCGGCACAGGAAATGCTCGACCCTTCAGGTTACTGCCAACATATCTAACCGCTGTTTAACCGCCTCCGAAACCAGTGCATGATAAACATTACAATGTAAAACTGGAACCACATCAATTGCTAGTCCTCTCAAAAACAAAATGGGAAGAAAGAAAAAAAACGGAGTGCAACGGCTGTGCACATGCAAATAGATGTCTTGAGTAATATATGTCCTAAAAGCGTTTAGAAAATCTAGAAATACTAGAAAATCGAATTGATAAAATCAAGTAATATAAATATGTAACTATGTTTTAAGTACAAAACCGTTACACTGGAGTTAACTTTGAATTTTTGCTTTACGTTTCTGCTCATTAACTTGCTTTGCAAATGACAAAATGTCATTCTGAAAGTGATCTGCTTAATTGCACGAAGGCGTAAGATTTCCGCACACAGATTTCATAATGAGTTTAGTTTTGCCACACGGATTCACCACGCTGACCAAGCAGACTTTCGTTAAAGCTGTGCTCATATCCTCACAACACGGTTTCCCTCAAAAATTCCTGATACTGCACATTTACATGAACACTACAGTATTTATTTCTATTACATTAGTTGTGACAGAAAGCTATACAATAAGTCATTTCCTGTCTTGTTCTTATTACTGTCAGGGTAAAATTCTTTTAGCTCAAAAGTTGCATCTTTTACACCTTTATTCTTCAGTTTGTTGCACAGCTGAAACAAATAAATCTCACTGGCCCTTTAGTACGTCATTTTTCTCACTTCTTTTTTTTTTTTTACTTTGTGCATTTATGAGAAAACTGCTTACATATTTATTCCCATGACAAAAGATCCCATGACAAACATTTGTGTTCAAATTTTCAATTGTAAGTAGTTGAGAAAAAACAGAGCTACTCTTTTTTTTTTTTTTTTTTTTTTTTTTTAAGTAACTACACTCAAGACCTGGTAAGAATCCATAAATCGAATCCATCTAACTATCTATATTAACATGATGGAAATAAAAACTTAATTCAATTATTTAAATATCAGAACTGGAAGCTTAAGAAAATGCGCCTCTTTGTGATAAATTTAAATGTTTAAGGAAATAGAGAGAGAGAGAGACAGCCAGTTCTTGCAGTTTGTGGTTTCTAAGCATGTGACTTGCTAGGTTTTCTATACTTTGCCCATCACTCGTGCACAGATGGCAATGCGTACAGAAATGGCACTCTCTCAGGTTACAGTGAGCTCCACAATGGATGCTACAAGTAATGACACAATTGATAGTCATTACTTTCCAATGAACTTCGCAGATGACTACGACTACTACATGCCTTTCGACGATTCAGAATTGCTGCCCAAGTCCAATATCTACATTCCTGTGATGTACTTCATAATGTTCTTCACTGGCTTCTTGGGAAACCTGTTCGTAATTGTGGTCATCGGCAAACGGCGTAAGAAAAATGGACGTCTTGTGGATACCTTCGTGATCAACCTGGCATCAGCTGACCTTGTGTTTGTCTGCACGTTGCCACTGTGGGCATATGCAGCCTATATAGAAGAGTGGCCCTACGGCGAGGCCTTGTGCAAGATCAGCAGCTTCATCATTGCGGTCAACCGCTTTTCCAACATCTTCTTCCTCACTTGCATGAGTATAGACCGATACCTGGCTGTCGTGCGCCTCATGGACTCTCAGTTTCTACGAAGCAGCAACTGTGCACAGATCACATGTGGAGTCGTGTGGATCGCTTCTTTTTTCCTGGGAATCCCATCATTGGTGTACCGTCGACTGAAAGACAAAGTGTGTTCGGAGGATTCAAAATCCTTTTTTGTCCAAGGAATTAATCTTCTGACTATATTTCTAACCTTCCTGCTCCCTGTACTGATCCTCTGCCTCTGTTATGGCTCGATTTTGGTTAACCTGCGGCGTCACTGTCACACTGTCGCAAACTCACGGGCGGAAGCCAGGCGCAGAAACTCACTCAAAATCGTGTTTGCCATTATTGCGGCTTTTCTGATCTCTTGGCTACCGTTTAATTTTTTCAAGACCATGCAGGTCATCTTATTGATGAGCACAGGAGATCTTAGCGGGGAAACAAATACGGTCATAGTTAAAGGACTCATACTGTCCTGCTGCCTGGCATTTCTTAACAGTTGTGTAAATCCAGCCATCTACTTCTTTTTGGATCAGCATTTCAGGCGCAGAGCTTCGAACCTGTGTCTGAGCTGCCTGGGTCAAGGAGACTTGCACCAGAGTTCCATCTCCTCTAATTCTCTGTCTAACGGCACATCTGAGACTTATCCTGGAAATACATCGACCCGTGGACGACTCTTCTCTCTTACTCTGAAGGAGTAAAATCTGCTTTTCCGTTTGCCGCTTTTAAAATGCTCTGTTTATTTATCAGTAAAATGATCAAATAAAGCAGATATTAAGATCTTTAGACTGAGGCATTGCTAAAATGAGTTAATTACTTTGAGCATTTAATATCAGTGTTGCATATATTTGTTGTGCATTACCTGCTATTTAGACAAAAAAAAAAGATTATGTATGAACATCACTTACATTATGCTTCACATCATTAATCCATTTTAATTGTGAATATTCATAATAGATTATGTTTGAACTCTTCCTAGATGCAACTTTAAAATGGCTTTTTTTAATGTATACTTATCTATATATGCTTAGCAATTAAATAATGCACATTTTTTATTTTTTTTAAGCAACAGTCTACTTTTCTATATTTAATTTCTTACATAAAAATGTATAATGTATTTCTGAATATTTTATTACTGTACAAGATTAATCAAAATGAATTGCAAGCAATGAAAGCATTTCTATATATATTTTGGCAGTAATTTTCGACAGCATTATCTACATTTTCATATGATAATTTAGTGAGAGTTGTAAATATTGACAATTTATTTTGTTGTTTCTACTATTTCTAGATACAACTTTCAAAGAAATGATTTCTCTTTTATGTTTGCCTCTATATGCATGCTTAATAAAATGACTTCCAGTTATCAAAGTCTCTTTCAATTTGATCAAAAATGTTAGCAATAATGAAAGTCATTGTTTATGCAAACGGTTAAACACAAATAGTTTTGAAAAATACTTTTGTAGTATTTATCTCCTCTAATACAGCAAAATCACCTACCATTCTTCGGAGTGTTTTAGGATTTAGCGTCAGATTTCAAAATCATGGCAATAATCAGTCATAACTACAATCACTGAACAAACGGGGATGGCAAATGGCTTTTGAACAAAGGTTTCATTTTATTTTACAGAAGTTTTCTCATGAGAAACTGAGTGGGCTGCCGATAGACTTGAATTCAAAAGTTCACACTTGGTGGCACAGCACCGCAGTTCCTCTTCTAAATGAATCACACAGCAAGTTTAAAACAAAATGGTACTTGTGTGCACTGCTCAAAAGGCAAACCTAGGTCACAGCATTTAAAAAAAAAAAAAAAAGAGAGAGAATTTTGTTTTTGAAACCGTATGAAAAAATGCTGGCTCAAATGCTGGCAGTCGAAGAAAATTTACCAGTCACAAAAAAGTATTTCCATTGCTGTGTGTTGCCTTCCACAGCAAAATAGAATATTAAATAAACAAATGCATACAATTTGAAAAATATCTAAAATGATATTTACAACAACCAAAATTAAAAGGTAATGTATGAGTTAACAAGTCAGTTCAAAGTGATGCATGCCCCCAACCGTGATTCATTTTACTCGACTGAGGAGCGTTTCTGAAAGTTCAATCGTTCACTGTTTTCTTTTAGGTATGGCACCTACAGTTTTAAAATAAATCATCAGGATTTTAAGGCTACTGGGAAGTTGGCATTACCACTAAAGCGGTACATTCCAACAGCATAAAAAAAAATCTTAGAATACCAATCATATTAACAGGTAAAATAAAGTCATGCACAAGTTCATTAGTGAATTTTTTTAGATTTGCTTCCTTATCAAAACTAAATAACCTATTGAAACAAATACACTCTCATAAACATGTTATCAGTTCAAAATAACTGAAATGCATTAATTAAGTTCACCTACTTGTTTTATTTGCCGTCAACAAACACAGCTGCACCCTTACTACTGCACATCAATGAAATGTTTGTTTTGTTTTGTTTTTTAAGAAAAAATAGGTTATGACCTATGCTTTACTTTTAACTTCATGTTTTACAACTGACCTCACCAACCACAGTTTAAGTATAAAAAGCTGGTGAGAATGTTATTTCACAAACATTCTCATGAGTGAGTCCTTCCCCGGCGTTGCAGTTCCTACGATGATAAGCTACTCTCGGTTTGGTTGTGAATCGTCTTTCACACTTTCTTACTCTGTCCACCAATTCGAAAACACAACAAAGGGAATGAACTTTGATGAACTTTTTTTAATTTATGCATTTTAGGATAAACAAAAACATGCTTACGGTTTCCTGTTATTGAAAATGGCAAACTACCAATGGTTAAAACATTCATAAAGCAACCAGTAGGACTTAATTCTAAATTGAAAACAAATTACATTATCTCATCTGTGAGTTTTTTTATAGCACTGCGTATCATATGTGGAAAACTGCAAAAACCTAGATAACATCATAGGAAAAAAAAAAAAAAAATGTGTTAAGTTTCTTGCACCAGTTTGGTCACATGACGCTTTGTCTAGACAAATCTAGCCAAAGGCATTATTTGTGTCAACAGAAACACAAATATTTACTCTACTCAGGAAACACATTTTCACATGTATTGACAAGGTGATTACACAACAACTTTATTGAGGTTAATGTGCTGGCAAAATAAGTTATTAATGTGCATGTGTGTGTATTAGACATTTAGTCCCCATACTGTTGGTAATAGCCTACCAACCACACACACATACACCGTTGTTATTAGACTGTGGGGCCTGTTTGGCGAAATAAACCATGAAATTCAACACCTACTGCATGATTTACACATTCGCATGCTTCACATAGATCAAAAGAACTATAAATAAGTTTGGTTACATGCAAAGTAAATGTTTGTTTTTAGGAACCACAAAGCACTTTATATATGATATGATTCGATTTGCTGCGGGGAACGAGCTCGCTGCTGACGCCTAGGGGTTGGTGTTGAGCCCATTTTTATTTTTTACCAAAGATTCGACATCACAATTCCTTGCTGCGGTGGCACGAGCTCGCTGCTGACGCCTAGGGGTTGGTGTTGAGCCCATTTATATTTTTTACCAAAGATTCGACATCACAATTCCTTGCTGCGGTGGCACGAGCTCGCTGCTGACACCTAGGGGTTGGTGTTGAGCCTATTTATATTTTTTACCAAAGATTCAACATCACAATTCCGACAAAAGAACAAATATTGTAAAATTTTAAAATCAAAGTCAGGTATCACATATTTCAGACTTAACCAATGAGAGATGTCATTCCAGAGTTTCTAAGAGAACTTACATAAATTAAATAAATGTCCCAATGACCCTATGTCTGCTTTACAAAAAGTGCACTCATCGCAATCCATATTAAATCTATGTCTAAGTAACTCATTACAGGGATAAACTTCATTAATAACTTTAAATTTTACTTCTTTTACCTTCGGTAGAAGCGGAAAGGAGAGAAATCTTGTTCTAATTTGAACCACTTAGTCTTCTGGAAAAACATAAACAAGAGTTCTCTTATCGTGTATTTACTAATGTTCTTAAAAACGTATTTTTACAGCTCTGTTCTGTCAAATGTACACCAGAGATAATCAGATTACCCAATCTTGGTATCACAGGGGAATAACACAATGCACCTTTAACTAACTGCACCCGCAGGGATAGCTTTCAACAAAGATACATATAGTTTTTAAGTGCAAAGTTTTTGCTTTGCAAGTTATAAAGGTCATAATGTTTATCAATCAGGTAATTATTAATACCATTATTATATTGACTGCAGTACTACGTGACATTAGCACCACTCAATATTTATTAAGTAACTTTGTGCATTCCAGACTGTCATGTTAGTATTAATAAGCGTTAGCCACAGGCTGGTTTTCATACCGAGCAACAGCCAACCAATCATGACCTGCTTCAGCGCTTTCCTCGTTAAGTATTCATAGCGTTGTACAGAAACTTTCACAGGGTGTATATCCAGTCATGTGCGACGGAAAAGGTTTTTTTAATGTGTGCTTTACAGAAAGCGCAAGACTGCACGTGGTGACATCTGCCCAGAGGGACACCATGACGCACTACTACTCGCGTGTCTAGTGTTATTGACGTCGACCACTATTTAAATAAAAACAGAGGATGTCTCGATACCTGTTTTACTAACCAAGTGGGAAACGTGTAAAACAAGATAACCATTTTGTACGCATGGTTAGCTTAAATTTTATAAGACACTGTAGATGCTCTTACCGCAGTTATTCTGTGTTCATCTACGCTTCGTTAAATCGGTGAACATTTCTCTCTCTTCTGTTACTAGAGCGCACTCCTTTTGAAGGTGAACCCTTTCATATGTTAATAAAAGGCCCCAGCACCCATAATGGCGCATTACATTCTAGCTTCTCCTTTCAAAACATCCGACTGCATGCAACTCATTTTATAAAAGTAACAAAAGCACTCGTTTCCTGTGCAATACATTGCCGATGTGTCGTTTGCAAGTCATTAATAAAACAGGATCTAACTATTCTGCTCAGCATGCGTTTAGTCTAACGTTAACAATTTCCGATATGTAAAAAAATGTTTTGAGTTGGTTCACCAAATCGTCTAAACAATTCGTACACGATTCAACAGTTCAAATGACTGTTAGCGTAATTTAAATAAATCATAATTAATGGCTAAAAAATACTTTAAACTTGTTCCAACAGACATAGCTAATTATCACGCTTATTATTAAAATGTCAATAATATAATATTTATCGTTAACGTAGTAATAACTACAATAATTCTAACTGTATAGAATCATTTTTACTAGATCTTTGAAACAAGTTGTTCAAAAGAACCGATTCGTGAAAATGACTCTTTTACTTCGCTTGTTCGGTCAGTGCTGTGAAAAGTTTCTGAAGGGGTGAGGGGCGTACCATTGTGACATGAGGGGGGGTGTCATTTTAGGTTTCCGTAAAATTGCCGTCGTAAAGCACATAGAATAAATAGACAGGTCTTGCATTTCTTCAGACGTCTCATGTTAACTTTGCTGCACTACGAATTTCTTTTAGATGTTATTTCTATTGTCACAATCATCAACAAGAATCTACGTGAAATGCATCACCTTTAGTTCGCGTGGTTTGGTATCGTCCATTCTTCAGAGTCTCGCTTACATCAATTTGGAATGCGGCGCTGGAGAAAGCGTGGATAAATAATATCCCATGATAATGCGTTGCGTAAAGATTTGACGGCTCTTCGTGGGTTTTCCTGTTATGACGAAAAAAGGTATGGTAATATTTTCCATAATCGAGAATACCTACACATAGCCTTAACTAACGCAGCGGACCACATGAAAATTGAGCTTATACAGCACAGCTACTTCAACCAAAGTTTTGCAAGTAACGTTACGTTATTCAGACGCTTTTTAACTGTACAGAACGCTATATATACAGAAAAGTAAAAAATGATACATTTACTTATGCGTTGTTTCAAAGCATGTGTGCTGAATGAAACTGAACAAAGTAACTTTAATTCTCTGACGTTCTCTTATTTTAATTATTCTAGAAAATGCAGCAAAATAAATACATTCAGATTTTATAACAATGACCAATCAAGGATTTATGCTGAAAATATCACTGCAAAAATTCTTTAATAAGTACAGAATTATTTTACATGTAGTGGTACCCTGAATGTTCAATTAAATTGTAAAATGTAAAAGTTTCCTTGTCCATATTGGGTTGACGGTCAGTTGCTGCCTTAAACTTTTAAGTGAAATAAAAGGGATCATGCAACCTGCAGTGATATTTAAATAGCATCTAAGAAAATCAGTTTTTTAAAATCTGGTAACTAGTAAAGTTATAAAGAAATGGCACAATTATATTGTACTGTGAAATTCAGAATGGATGGGAACAAGGATGTTACACCAATGAAAACATTTTAACAGTGTAAAGTTAGTAAGCTCCTGTGATTATTGTGTATGTGGAAGTATAATATTTTGTGGACAGAGTAGAGAAGTTGTAAAGCTTTGTTAGAACCCCAGGAGGAAAAAACCTGCACAGGTATTTTAGCCGTGGCGTGAGAAAAACATGCTTATATTGTTTCATTGTCTAAAGGTTGGATATTATTTTACACACCATTCATTTATTCAGCTGGGAACACTCATTTCTGTGACCAGGGTTTGGTTTAATGCTTATAAGACACGTGAACTAGATCAGTCAGTCTCAGAATAAATCAGAATTCTACAAAAGTCAATGCTCTGTAGTCTAATGTAATTGTTCAGGTGCTTTTCCTTGTGTAAGAAAGACAACTGAACAACTTGTCCTTGTAGACAGCTTTGGAATCCAGTGGATCTGTGTGATTCAGAGCATCAAGGGAGATTTGAGTGGGCCAGCATCAGAGGGAGGTGTGTAGACCACTGAACATGAATAGCCCTGGAATCTGTGGCTTTGTTGGTTCATAGCTAGGGTCGGCCAAACCGGAGCCAAGCAGTGTTTGTGTATTGTTTGCTGCCAACAGCTCAGTTTTAAAGCTCTCATTAGCACCTCTGGTTGTGGCCTAATACAATGACAGGCGCTGCAGTGATGTTTCTATTTCATCCGCTTGTGGGGCAGTGCATTATATTGTATTTTAATTGTATTGTCCCATACAATATACACTGTCCTGTAATACATCCAGCATCATTCACGTCTTGTAAACCTGAAGGAATTAGTAAGAAATAGCTTTTTGTTAAACTGCATCACACTTGCATCACCACAAAGTACAGTAGATAGATATTTTATCTGCTGTCCTGTTCAGTGACACAAAGACTAAACAGGAACCGACTAAAGCCAAATGTAACCATAACACACTGATTTCAAAGAAACACTGCGCTTCCTTTTGGATAAAGAAAGGACGATTAAAACAAGATATTGTTTTCTTGAGTAAAACGTAAAAGAGCAGAAATATTCCACTGTACATGCAGAGTATAATTTACATTTAAAGAAATAAATAACTAAGTTAAGCTCAGTCAACAGCATTTGCAGCATTATGTTGAGTGCTGTAACAGTTTATTTTGGTTTGGTTGATACTTTAAATTATCAAGGTTATACTGAAGCATTTGCAATGAAAAGAAATGGGGTGATTGTTTAGTGAATTTAAAAACAAATGTCAGGCATATCATTTTATAGAAGCACTTCTAGTAACTGTTTAGTTAAAACTTGAACTGTAAACTTGTTCAACTCACTCTTTCCTTGTTGGGATGTTAGTCAATGCATTGTCGTGGCAACAAAGTTGTAAAATTAGACATGACATTACACTTAAAAGACTTGGGCACCATTCATTTCCATTGTATGTGCCTCATTGTTAAATCGATGTTTGCTTTTTTTCAATTTTTTTGTACAGAAAAGAGGAACAAGTCAAACATTTATCAACATAGTGCCACAAGCGGTGTTGATTAAAGCCGGAATTTCACTTTAATGTGTCCCTCAGAGTTTTTCTGATATTGTTCTGCTATTTGCCATTTATAATGATTATATTAGAATGATTATATAAGGTATGCTATGCCCCGGGTGAACTAGCCACAAACAATTTCCACTAGCAGACATACCGCCCAGCGAAGCAGAGTGAGTTAAGCCAGGATCTGTGAGGTCCGTTTCATCTGTTGTAATGAATATACGAGGTAAAGTACTCCCGGGGTTCGCAGCCTGAAGGATCTGTGCTGCTCTGCAGTGCTGGCGGTACAGCGCACGACACGTCAGTCCACATCAGAGAATCCATCTGTGCTTTGGCTCATTTAAAACCAATTTCCACTTTACATCCTATTTCTGCCAAAAGGGATCCCTGCAGCCACACAAGTACCAAATACCAGGGTGCGGTGTTGGTGTTCACAGGCCTCAACATCCTTATTTCTTCTCGTTTTCACATGCCACAGCTTTAATTATGCAGTGTCATACTATGGATACTATTTTGGAGTAATTACAAGTCAATAATTACTGACATTGTCCCACAGAGTGTATATTTAAGACCAAGTTTGAGGCCCTTCCTAGTCCTATTAAGGCTTAATGTAACATTTCCTCATGCTTAAAGATAGCAATGTTATTTTTCAATGTCACAAAATGGTTTGTGGAAAATTGTTTATATTAAGTATAATTTAAGTATTATGGATTATATAGTATTATTTAAAATGACTGAAACAA
Source organism: Enteromius treurensis (assembly GCA_032275025.1). NCBI lineage: Eukaryota > Metazoa > Chordata > Actinopteri > Cypriniformes > Cyprinidae > Enteromius > Enteromius treurensis. Next base: position 16,071,298 of record JAUCMU010000013.1, read on the forward strand.
CTTGACTTTTTTTAATGAAAGTAGATAAAATAAATAAAAATAGCTGCATATAACTTATCACTAGTGTTTGTTGGTTTGTTGAATGTTATTATAAACATTTTTACATTGTTTAAAAAATATTAGGCAGCACAACTGTTTTCAGCATTGATCATAACAAGAAGTGTTTCTTGAGCAACCATTCAACGTATTAGAAAGATTTCTAATGGATCATGTGAGTGACGCTGCAGACTTTGAACATTTAAGAATATATTAAAATAGATAACTGTTATTTTAAATTTGTAATAATATTTCACAATATAACTTTTACTGTATCTTTTATCAAATGCAGTTTTGGTGAGCGTAAGAGACTTTTAAAGCGTATTTCCTTTTATATTAGGCAACGTTCAGAATGAGTTTCAACATAAATCAAGAAAAACTTAACCATATAGACCTTTATCCTTCCTAAATTCTTTTTTTTTTTTTTGTGCCTGGTGTAGACAGGTCCTAAGTAAAGGTTAATATGCGTCCGTCACAGTTCACTGGTGTTCCCAGCGTGCCTGAGCTCCCTGTCTGAATGGGCAGGATGGGGGAGATCCCCACAATAATAAAACTCCTCTCCGGCTCTGATACATGCTAATCCAATATATCCCACATCCCAGGGAAGAGACGTGATATGAATCTACAGGCTTCCATACAATATCAGCTTTAACTTTTTAGACAGTTAATCCTATGGAAATCCAGTGGATATTGCACTAAATAAACAATGTATATATTCTATCAAAACTGTCCTGTTCAGTTTGCTGGTTTAGATTTGTGACCCATGGCTACTATGAAGACTTTGCTGCTACATAACATTCACATGCACATTTGACATGACCCAAGAAACCCTCTCTTAATAGCAGGCTGTCGTATAAAGCTATACAGAAAGATAAAAACAATCCTAGAAACATCTAGTGCCAGATAAACAAACATTAATGATTTGTCGTTGTTTTCTTAATCACCATTGTGCATTTACTGCTTAAAATCAGAAGCTTGGAAATTTTCCTACTAAAAATCAACTGTGTTCATATAATTTGTCTAAAATAGCACACTTATGCATACAGTCTCTGCTAGCAGGGAAGTCCCTTTGGAGTTTGTTTTGACACAAATAACATGGTCCAGAAAACTCAATTACTTCCCACATAAGCCTTGTGGCGGGATCTGCTCAGTTCAGAGGTCGGTGCTCAATTCTTTGTTTGTGGAGCCCAGCCCATGGTTATGTTAGTCAAAGACAAGTACTGATTTCTGCATTCTGCCAGCATTTTTTAAACCCTTATGTTGTTTTAAACCCATATGACTTTATTTCTCATTTGTATGGACTCCACAGCATGCCACAGATTATGAACTTTTATGATACTTTAAAGGTGCTTTGTATAGTTTTTGAAGGCTGAAAACTTTTAAGTTTTTTTTTTTAAGATTGAAAAATTCTTATTTAAGCCTATAGTTTGTGTATTTGAATCCTGGCACTTGTCATGTGCATAAGGTATTTTTAAATCACATACAGGAAGTCGTCAAATTCGATTGTCTACATGCTTTTTTTTTTCTTATTGATCTGATAATTTTAGGTCTACAACACCCCTTTCAATCTGATCAAAATTTCATTTGGCTCAGGCTTAATCAGACTGATTAATGTGTTTACATAAAGGCATTTCAATCCGATTGAGCCATCAGTCATTTTTATAAATATATAATTTGGGGGCATGCAAAGATAGCTCTTGATCAGAAATGTTTTATTATAAAAACACAGAGGTGGTGTAGTAGACTAGTTGTGAAACCAGATACCGGTATGCTCCAGCCGCCGTGTTTCCTTGGGTGATAGGATACTATCCCGTCTGGCAGCCGTGGTGGCTCCTATAGGCGTTTAACTGGCATTCTTGGAGAGCCAGTGTGAGAACAAGGATCCTGAATGTATGTGAACGATGCACAAGAGCAGCAGGTGCGGTGTCTCCCACAGTACTCTGGAGAAGCCTTCCTCTGACATCTGTGTGTGGGTTGGTTTCCTATTGGGTCAGAATGTTAAAGTGGAATGAGTGTCTACACAATGCCTCACTGAGGTAACTGTATGCATGACAACAGCATTTGCATTACACTACTTTTAAAGGAATGTCATTGAACAAGGAGTTTGTTTGCTTGCTTTTTTGGTATTGTACATATGCATCAACTGGTTAGCTTAAATGCAAATGATGTATTGAGGTAATCTAGGACATCAGTACTCTTAGAAATGGAAACTACAAAAAGCAATTCCTGATTACTGTAATTCTTTTTTTTTTGGTTTGTTTTTTTAGGTTAATTTTAATATAATCTATGTGAGTTCTTGTAAATAGGCTAATGGTTTGAAAAGGGTGATGACAATAAGTATCACCATTAGGGGGCAACATAATCTCATAAAACACTGATATGTGACGGCCTATGCAGAGTCTGAAAGTCTGAGACAACTAGCAAATAGTTTCCACTAGAAATTATATTTATATATATATATATATATATATATATATACACACACACTTTACATTGCAAATAATTTTATATTTATATCAATTAAAGTAAAAAGCTAAACCAAAAAATTAAAATGCATGTCACCATTTCTTCACCTTTTTTCTTCAGTAGCTAAATTTGTACTGGGTGATGTTTTCACATTAAACCCTGGTTTCAACCCCTGGGAAAATGAACATTTCACACATGTAATTAAGAAGCAGGGTTAGCGCCACATTTTACCTGAGATTATGAAACTGTGCTCAATTTAAGTGGGAAAGGAATTGGGGAGGAAAAACACATTAATTGGCGAAAACAAAGGGCCGTTTCATTTTTACATTTAGTTCCAAAAGTTAATTCTGGAAAACCTTGGGTAAAGTATCAATGAAATGTCAAGAAAAATAACCAAGGATTAACTATTTTAAATGTGAAACGCCTGTTGTTTATGCTTTTATAGTGTGATTTCATCACATGGTTCATAATTGTATGTGTACATGCTGATAACGACGACAACAGGGGAGTTATAATAGCCTTCATCAAGTGTGTACAAGAGGTGTGACACTGTGATATCTCACACACACACACACACACACACACAGAGAGAGAGAGAGGAATGCGCAAGACACGCCCCAGGTTCATTTCACGGTACAGACTCCTACCGGTGTTCATCCAGAGTTAGAGTGCAGTGTGGATTTAGACATCTCCTGGAAATCAACTTATTCTGTTTGCCGGATACACTTATAGTTTAAGAGGGATCAGTGTTTTACAATATGTGAGTACATTAACAATGATTGTAGTTTATCAGCTATAAGTTATCATATAAGCGCAGCTATATGCTTAGAGCCTTCTTTTTGTTTCTTTTTTTTTAGAGAATGCTCGCACTGGTTTTGTAACATAGTTGTAATTATAACAAGTAACAAGGGTTTTGGGGGTTTAATGTCTTTTAATTCAGTTTTTTTTTTAAACATCAGATAGATTTTTCTTGATCAAATTACAACTTGAGCCATTAATTCTTAAATCAAGAAATGTTGAATTTAAAGTTTTAGCCTAAAACAAAGACAAAAAAAACAACAACTTTGGTGCAAGTTTGTTGTTTTTATAATATTACCAATAATAAAATGAAGAAATAAAACTGTAGTTAAAAATTGATTCCAATATAAAAAGTACTACTATTGCTTAGGATTGGGAATTTCATTAATTACTGGTAGAACAGTTAACAATAATTATAATAAAGGCTGTTTTTTGTGTGTGTTATATCTCTGTAAAGATATTGAGAACAACTGGTTGCACTGTCAGTGACTTAGAGTGCATCTGCAGTTTCAAAGTAATAAATCCACAGCTGACCGATTTTATATGTAGGGTATATTAATCATTGTACCAATTGTAGACATTCACAGCTTACTCAGGAGGTTGTCATCATGACGTAGAATAACATTTTGACATGCTGACAGGAAGCCGACTCTTTGATTTGTGAGAGTCATACACCACAGAACATATGTGTCACAAGCTGAAAGTGGTCTGGACTTTGGCATTATGATGTCACGTACTGTTGGGAAATGCCACAGAGATATACAGTGTATATATTTAATTAAGATGTTAAAAAAATTTATATATGTTTGCATAAATAAATAAAGGAATTTGCCATAAATTTAAATGTAAGAGACCTAATAAACCGCTTTGTAGCAAATTGAAAGCCTTTAAGAGGTCTGAGAAACTGTTGTAGAAGTAAGCTGAGGTTAATTAATTACAAGCAAGTACAATGAGGCATAGCAGAGCCTCTTTATTAACCTCTTCTGTTGGGAGCATTCCAGTGTTGTAATCTAAGCACAGCACAGCCTTGTTCCTCCTGGAAAATGGACATTTTTCAGATACAGATGGATGTTTAAAGGAAGAGTATTTACTTGAATGGCCTCTTAGTTAAAGCTCACCCTGAGCTCCTGCTGACGGCGCATAGCTGAGAGGCGTAGTTAGACTGTGATTTTTAGCGGCCCTGTGAAAACTATTGTTTGCCAGAGCAGTCTCCTGGAATCCGCTTTGACCTCTGTGGCTCGGGGTCAGGGGACCTGTCACGGCTAAAGGGCCTGAGTGATTCCACGAGACTAGTTTTGTTCACTGTGGCTTGAACAACTAAATTGGTCTCTGGTGAGCGTGATAAAACTTGTGTTTGGTTTTTAGGAACTCGTGAAGTAAGAGAAAACCGAGGCTTTCACTTCGAAGACCACTTGACCAGTTGTCATGGAAGGAAAAGAGGAGATCAGTGATACTGACAGTGGGGTTATTCTACATTCTGGTAGGTTCTAATGATGTACTTATGCCATACAGCATGTGGTTGTGAGCTTAAAGGGTTAATCAACCCAACAATTAAATTGCTTGAATCACTCTTGCGGAGCAAAACTTTGTCACAACACAAAAAAATATAGATATATATTTATAACAGACATATATAAGTGATTTTATATATATATAATTTTTTTCTAATGCCCTTTTTACATAAATGAAAATAAAAAAATGTTTCTTGAGCATTAAAGCAGCATATCAAAATGATGTATGAAAGATCATATGACACCGGAAAAGCAGCTGCTGAAAATTCGGCTCCGCCATCTAAGGAATAAATAAGGCCTAAAATTTCAAATATAACATTTCTTAAATAATATGAAGTTTTTTGGAAATCATAAATGTTTTACAATTGTAAGAATAATTCAGCTTATTTTTGTTTTGACTGTTTTTATCAAATAAATGCAGCTTTGTTAAGCATTAGAATTCTTCAAAAACATTTATACTGACTGAACTTTTTAACAGTAGCATAATTAATTTTTTTAAAGACATTTACAAATGTAAGCAAAATAATTTCACATACATTTGCAAAGCTATGTTTTAGTAGTTTTCAATTTAGTGTTTTCAATTCTGAAAAGAAGATTGTGTGCATTACACCTGTAATGGTGTAACGGTTGAATCGGAAGCACTCACACTATAGCAGGTTTTTAAAAAGCCCTTTTAAACAAGTCAGTCTATTTCTTACAAAGGGACATAACGTATAACTGCATTTTTCTTGTGCATTCATACATTACTTTTTTGGTCATTGCTAAGCTATCTCTTTGTGTGCTGTCACATGATAGATAAAAAATGTATGTTCAGAAAAAAAAGAATTCAGTAGATAAGCTCTTCAGACATGCCACAGGCGTTTGCTTCCAGTCACCGGATACAGAGGACATAAATCCTTTGTTGTCACTCATTTAGCCGTTGTCAGAGACTGAAACCACCAGTCTTAACCTTCATTTTCATTTTGATCATATCACAGCTGTTGATGAGTATTTGTTTCCTGAAAGCCTAGATCAGTTTCTAAGATATGCCTTTGCTCAAACACTGATTATAAATTGTCATGATTAAGGATTTTTATGAGGATACTATATCATAATTTGGTTACGATTTAGTACAAACAACATTTAGTTATCTATACATACTCTACATGACTAAACTCATATTGAAACAAAGATATGAGTTCCTTCTAAAATTGCAGGTTCTGTGTTATTGTCTCGAAGCTGCTCCTCATCAGGGTGTTTTTATTTTGTTGTAGGGCCTGACAGCCCCACCACAGTGATGAAGGATGTGAATACTCATACTCGGGTCATGAAACTCAAGCAGCAAGCTCTGGAGGACAGACTAAAGACGTGCTTGCTGGAGCTCAAGAAACTCTGCATCAGAGAGGCCGTAAGTCACTGTTCCTACTCGCTGCTCTACCAAAACACTAAGGGCAATTTTCACACAGGATTTATAGGGGACTTCCACTGCGTGCTGATACGATCATGTTTTTTGAAGTTTAATTTTCCTCCGAAAGTAACTTCTTCAGAATGCATGTCAAATGCTGCAGGATGTTTAATTTAAGGGTTATTTGTGGTATGAAAAAAAATTAAAAAAAACTCATGTGTCATGAGTGAGCAAGTAATCAAAAGGTTCAGACCCAGATTATCTGTATTGTATTAGTCCTCCCGATAAAATGTTAAACCGCAGAAATGCACTATTGCTTCCTGTTGGAGTCACTTGCTGTGGCTTGTCCAGGTGTTCATCAGTGTCTGATCTGATGACACCTTTATGTCACAATAAGTCTGATGTCACGCCAGTGTGTATCATCTGCTTTTAAAGGGCTTCGCCTCTGTTGTGGGTTTTATTTTTTAAAAGAGCTGTGGGCTTGAGGTTTTTGTCTCAAAGAGAATTGTATCTAAACGTCTGTTGGCATGGATTTGGAGAAGATAGATGGCTGGTTTAGTTTGGCAGGTACAGCTCATGGTACGTCTTAGGCAAGAACCGAATATTTCAACAACAGGCTTGCATAATGTAGCGGTTGAAAGCTGTAACTTGTCCCGACTCGCAGAAAGGTTTCATACTAGAGAAACAGGAATTCTGGTTAAAGGCTTGTTCGTGATAACTTGCTTATGACTTTTTCTTATGTTTTGTTTCACTTAATTGCTTGATTATGTAATTAAAGGAATTATACTTACAAATGACTTGTCTGCCATTTCAGCATCAAACAAAGAACAAGTCAGTTATCAACCAGAATTAAAATTCTAGGGCATCCTTAATCAATTCCCTGTTCTGTTTTAGGAGCTTACAGGACGTTTGTCCTCAGACTACCCCGTGTTACCTGGTGAGAAGACCCCTAAAATTCGCCGGCGCATCGGAGCTGCTTTTAAATTAGACGAGCCAAGTATCCTATACAGAACTGAGGTAAAGGCCTGAACTGACACTTACGGATAACAACCGACTGTTCATATAAAAAGTCTGAATCTGATGAACATGATACACAGGACTCTGAGCTGAGCTCTGTGGAGGCTAATCTGGCTCTTCAGCAGCAGATATACGTGGCGGCCCAGAGACTGTGCCAGGAGGAACATCTCAGCAAAGCGGTGAAGAGGAGTCGTCTTCAGCAGTACCAGCGTGAGGAAAGGAAGCTCAAAGAGCTACAGGAAGCTGTGTTCCGGCTGAGACTAGAACATGGCCGATCCTCACCACGCCCTGGCATGATCACACAGGGAGGATGTGAGTGATTAACAGGAACACTTACTTTTTCTGTAGTGCTTTTTGATTTACTCCGCCATGTAAGACGTTAACAGCTTGATTATCAAAGATCATCTTGTTCTTATTTGATCTGTTTTATATCTTAGGCACTTCAGACAATAGCTCGTTGTCAGACTCGGCTGTGCTGGATGAGGGTAAGTCAAAATGAAGCTGAATAAATTAGCTTTCCGTTTGAGAATACAACTATTTGAAATTTTCTGAAATCTGATTAAAAAAATCCAGATATTGAGAAAAAAACCTTTAGATCTGTCCAAATGAAGTTCTTAGCAATGCACATTACAAATCAAAAAAGATTTTATATATATGAGGCAGGAAATGTACAAAATATCTTTCTGGAACATAATCTTTACTTAATATCCTAATGATTTTTGACATAAAAGGAAAATCTGTCATTTTGACCCATACAATGTATTGTTGGTTATTGCTACAAATATACCCATGCTGCTAATGACTGGTTTTGTGCTATAGGATCACACATATAGTTTATGTTATTACACATATAGTCAATTTTAGGACTGTAAAATATTTGGTTGAGAGACAACTATTTAAAAATCTGGAATATGAAGGTGCAAAAAAATCGAAGTATTAAGAAAACTGCCTTTAAATCTTTCCAAATGAAGTCATATTAGTTATGCATATTACTAATCAAAAATTAGGTTTTTCCAGTAGGTCATTTACAAAATAGCTCATAAATATTTTATAAGTTAATATTCAAATACTATGTCAATAACAGTAAGGCCAATAACCCTTGCCAAACTAAATAATTTCTCGTATCCATGTTTCAGAGGAACTGTCATCCCAGCTATCTTCAGAGCCTCCTGCTCGTGCTGTAGACCTTCGCCCTCCACCTCTAACCAACTCTCATCCCCCTCCACATACACTTACAGTCCCCTCCTACCGGCCCCTGGAGGCCATTGTTCGTCAAACCCCGCCACAATCCCTGGAGAATTTGCACACATGCCAGAGTCCAATCTTAGAGCATGACCCTGCCCCGATTCAAAACTCTCCCTGGACGGAGAGCAGTTTGGACCAGCCCTATCAGAAAAAGAAAAAGTCTCACTCTAGTAGCATCAAATCCAGGTACATATATTTTTTTATCCTTTACCTTTTTTACAGTGCAAACCAAGAATTAAACGTCAAACGCATGTCATCCATGACCTTTGAAAAGCAGTTTTGACTCATCTGGTCATTAAGATATCAATAGTAATTGTTGGGTGTGTACAACCACACCTCCTCGTCTGCAATGGCTTTTAAGCCAAACATCTCAACAAAGTTGATTTATGGAACACATGTATTGTTGTCAGTAGAGCACATCATAGCAAAACTGCAGCTGTACTGTTTTGTTTTTGTCTTCATAAGTGTAAAAAAAAAATGTTTTTGTTTTTAGTAGTAGTAGTAGTAGTCCTGCTGTTACCCCCACATTGCCGCCTCTGGATGTTTGTCTTGCGGAGGCCGGGATACAACTGCAGATACCCACCCATGCTGCCCTGAAATACAAACATTCCTGCAGCGCACCCTCCACTCCAGAGATGCACCTGCGCAGGATACAGTCCCTTAGGTTTGATCTCAGTTTACTCACAAACACTGCCATTCTAAAGTTTGCGGTTGGTACAGACCCTTATTATTTCTTATTTTATATAAGTTTAACCACTCTTGCTATATAAAAATATAAATTTCTTTATCAAACTGACCGCTAACTCTTGAGTGGTAGTTTACAGTTCAGATCACATGTGTTTCATGGATTATACAATTATCTAAAATGTTAACAAATCTATTAATTTCTCATTATGACAGAGTTCCCAACACTGAACCCAACCCCTATGATCCCGAGCGGGAACGAGGACGCTCAAGGGGCCCCAGGAGGCGGTTGATAGATTTTGCTGAATACTCTCCTATAAGTCTAAATGTCGGAAGCCCTTTGTACTACTCTAGTTCTGAGGACAGCAACTCAGAGCACTCTGTGCAGTCCTACGCCAGCTCGCCCTGCCAGGAGCACTCTGGGGAACTTCCCTGGCCCTACCAGCCCCAGTGCGGATACCAATACACCAGCTTCAATGACTGCCACATACCACAAAGATGCTCTCCTACCCACTTCTACAAGAATGCTCAGTACCAGTCCTCACCGAGTTTTACCAGGGGGTATGTGGAGGACGGATGGGGTCACCCCTTGGAAGTGGACAGTGGAAGGTCATCATACATAAGCCACCAGGCCCCTTCACCTGTTTATTCATCTAATGGTCACTATGATTACTGCTACAGTGAGGCTTTGCCTTCCCAGCCGCGAAGTTGCAGGCTGCTACCTGCCCATGTGAAACTGTCCCGGGCTCCTTCATTAAGAGAGTATCCGCACCATCCCAGCAGAGGCCTTCCACGACAGGTGGTGTCGGAGGAACTCAAATCGTGGCACCAACGCAACACACTCCGACCGCCTCGCCCACACTCGCTGGACCGGAACAGGCAGGGCGCGCTCCGAATCCGAAATGCGCCTGGGCAAGAGTCCCCGCTTTCGCTTTCCCAGCACCACCGCTTCCAGGAACAGCAGGTAAATAGGCTTTCCTCACAGTCACTCAGAATAAATGTGCGGAAAATGTATTGACCTGCAAAGAGAATGGAAACATTCCCAAATATGTAACTGTCTTGGCTCTGTATGAAATAGAAAGCTGTATCGCCTTTCTGTCAAGTATCAGTCTGTTGGGAGAGGAATTTCCAGAAAAGGTAGATCAGTTACGTACTGCCCAGGCCTGCCTGAGGAACGGGGAAAGATTGGCTCGATGCTCTTGCTGTGTCAAAGTGAGATCACTGCTGGATCTAGGTGTGGTGTTCAGCTGTAAAAGAGCTTTTGATTAGAATTAGTGTAGGCACAATAGCAAACCGCACACAAATCATAATTGTCATTTTGTTGTTTGTGGTTGCCCAGAGACTCAAGAACACAATGCTTTAAATCAGTGCACAATACTGTTCAAAAGTCTGAGGACTGAGATGTTTCCAAATCTTTTTATTGCAGTCTCTAATGTCCACCAAGGCAGCATTTATTTAATGAAAAAGTCAAATGAAAATATCTATTATTACAAATTGAAAATGCCAATTTTATGAGACCATTATTTAATTTTCAATGTCACATAATTCAAAAATCATTCTAATATGATGATTTTGTGCTCCAGAAACATTTTGTATTGACATTTGCTTTGTGATTTTTGGTTGATTGAAAGTTTTCCTTAAAATATAAATCTTTTGTAACATCATAAATGTTTTCATTGTCACTTCTGACAAATGTAATCATTGCATCATTGCATTGCAATACTAACTTTTGAATGGTAGTGTATGAGTATGAGGAACCTCCATTCTGAGCATTACATATGTTAATAAATAAAACATCACCTTAGGTTTTCAGTGCTGATTGACTATTCATTACCAGTTGAAAAGAAACAAATATGGAATATGTGAAATTTAATTTTGTGAAAGACATGATCATAAAATACAAATGTTACATGAACATCAAAGACAGAGGATGAATGACAATTAATTTACTTGTATTAATAAAAAATAATAATAATAATAATAAAGAAAATGAAAGATGAGATGCTCTGTAATACAGTAAAAGGAAATAAAATCTAATGATGTGTAACATGTCACTCCCTTCTCACATACATCTATCAGGTTTCCCACAGTCATGGATGAACTGGAAATATCAGGGAATTTTAAAATTGGAAGTTTTCCTGGAAGTGTCATTGGAGTTCAGTCACAGTGCCATTTCTATATTGAATATGTGTTATAATTATGTTTAGCTAGGAACATTGGAAAATTATATCATCATACTAACACATCATCTTCACAACAGTACCTAAAACTACCCGATCCTATATATATATATAGTATAAAAGACAAGTTGTGAAAGACCTTTCCAGTAGATCGGTAACCAATTACAATTGTGAAGGGCGGCAAATACTTCATGAGATGGATCATTGGTTTATTTGTATCGTCACACACAGGTTTTCATTCCACTCCAAGCTTTTCCCCATTTCTCACGGTCATGAACTCTCCCACTAACATGACAATCTAGTGGGAAAACATGCAGTCAAGGTTGTCCTGCTGTTTATTTCCATTCAAGCTTGCGGTGGCAACAGTGTGTGAATTGATATGTAGGTGAGCATTCCATTCCTCAGGGACAGAAGCTTGATTGGACGGAAGGAAACGGTGATAGCGGCCCGGCCCATTAGCTTCTTTATTTCTCAAGAGAAAGCCAGTCAAGTTGTTTGGTCAACGCACCTCTACTCCAAATTTAGCATCTCCTCGAGCAACATTGTAATAGCTGGCTTGTTTGTAGCTGAAACCAATAGGTGTCTTTGTTAGCTGCTTTTTTTTCTATTGCTTGGCATTAAATTTGATCGTATCTAAAGAGGCAAGGATACACCGCAAAACCTGAGCATACGCTGTGGTGTCACTTGTCAAACTTAAGACCTTTGTTAAGATGTCAGAAGGATAATTCCCAAAGACCTAACGCTATTTACCATAATCCATTACTAATTGGAGTACTAGTAAACTTCAGTTCTCCATTAAAGCAAAAAGAGACTGAAAACTGACATCAACAGACGATTCCAGTAGTTTTAACATAATATTAAACAGTGAAATAAAAAAGAACTGCATAAGCCCAAAAAAATGTAAATATTAATAGACTCAATGCCCCTGAAAACGTACTATTTTGTTCAGTTTTTCATCTACCATATATATATATATATATATATATATATATATATATATACCATATTTAGACATGATTGTTGCCCAGAACTGACGTCTATGACCCCATCGGAACATATTTTTAAGGTTGGCACCCCATCATTTAAGAACTACTGATTTAAATCAAACACAAACTGTTTCTCAAACAAGAATGTGGGTGTCAGTAGTGTTTGGGTGGGAGTCAGGTAACTTACACTACAGTCAAAAATGTGCACTCAGACACCTAGAGAATGCAGTGCACGTGTACCAACAAGCCTCATAACAAATGAATGAAAATTCCCTGCTGAATAAATTTAAGATGGCGTACGAATGCCTTCAGGATGCAAGTAAGATGAGGAACTTGAGTTGAAGCAGTGAAACACATTCACTCGTTCTGAAACTTTACCGAAACCACAGGAATTCAAAACCACAATCTTTCAGATGCATGATTTGGGTTGTTAATTTAGTCACTTGGTCTCTTTGAAGATATTTTTGTCAAATGTGGGAACACCAGAACTGCCTGAAGCACACATTTTTGCTTCGATCCTATATCAAGTCATGCAATGATTTACAGAGTCATGTGTTTCAAATGCAGAGGCAGCTGGATTTATCTTGAAGATTACTACTCAACTAGCTTATTATCTGAGATCTATTCCCTGTCCCTTTCCAATAACTAGTTATTTTTGGTTAAAATGGGACAAGATTATGCATATACACTCTTAACCATTCCATAATTGCTTGCATTTTGGATGTAAGAATACACTGAGCTCCATGATTTAAAACCCAGCTGCTGTGTAACCCAGATTTATGACACACCTTCAGCTGTTGACTGTACAGTCACTCCCGAGTTTCATCCAGTGTTACTAGAATGTTAAAGCAATGCAAACAGATTTCCTTATGGCATGACCTCTTTTCTTTTTGCTTTTCTCCTCCAGGTATGTCAGAAACGGGTCGTTCTTAGGACTCCAGACAGGTTGTATGAGGATGACTCTGAGGTTGCCAGCCAGGTGTGAAACCATGGACCACTTATGGCAAAAGTCCTATTTATTCAATAATTTATTGAGCTTATGGATTAAAGTATAGACTTTTTAAAGATAAAAATATACATATATACATAGGGATATGTCAAGACACTCATGACTTTCTATGAAATGCCTTGTCTCAAAATAAATGAGTTTTACTGTGAAAGACAATGTTTAAAAATGTTTTTTGTTTTTTTGTTCTAGATTTACTTACTTATTGACATTTTGTATGATGAAATCTAATTTGTTACTAAGTGTTTTTTTTATGTTGTTTGGTTAGTGTGTTGATACTAAGATGAATAAAGTGATATAAATAAAGATTCTGTTTGAATGTCAATGTTGCTTCTGAGTTAGCTACTAAACTAACTTTTGCATATAGCCTACGCTGATTTTTGCAAATGGTTGCTCTAAAAAAAGATACACATTTCTAGATGATAAATGCTTAATGGAGTAGGCGGCTGATAAAACATCAAATTAGAAATCAGAAATTTGATCGTGATCACCGCACCATTCTTAAATGAGTGAAAACATGACACTGCAAAACATGAAATTAAAAGGGTTAACTATTTTATTACATAGATTTGCCTATATAAATTAAAGAAACGTCGTTAATACCTATTTAGATATTTAACCTGTTAACTGTCACGGGTGGGCCCATTTGCCAGAACATGTTTAAAACAACAATATCCTGTACTTAACCTCATCTGACATTGATAAACAATATATCTTTGGAAAGCTCTACGTGTGTACTTTTCATATGTTGTCCCGGTTTTGCAAAAAATGTTATGTAGTGACAATAATTTATTAATTTGTAAAAAGAGAAGATAGCAAAAAAATCATAAGTACAATAGGAGTTGTGGCATTTGTAATGAAAAGCAAAGAAACACACTTATAATCAATAAAACTTCAGTTGGTATGTTCATTATCAATAAAACTAAATATATTTTCTAGTATTTGTCCAAAATATTGAGAATGTAATTAAAAATTAATATAATTAAAAATGTCATGGTTGATGTAGTCTTCATAGTAAGTTGATACATGAATCATGTATGAATTTAATGAATTTTTTTTTATTAAATTTTTTTTTTTACCTTTTCTAGGTTTCTTTATCTGCACTCTACTTGATGTGTCTGATAAAGGTTTCTAATCAGAAAATCTGTAAAGCGTATTACTGAAAAGTTGAAAATAATTATATAGTACAATGGAATGCATAGTTATTTATAGTAGTAATAATGGTTGTTTCAATAGTATTATTGTATATTATTGGATATGTTCGCTGGAAAAAATGCGCTGTTTATACTGTTTTTAAATATCTTGCATTTTGAACAATGTTTGTAAGTAAAAAAAACTAAAGCATATCAATCTGTGTTGTGGTTTGAGGTCAAGAGGTCAAAAATGTCAAAGGCCTAGTGGCCTTTGTTGGTATAGCAGCTCACAAAAATATCATTATTTGTGAAATCAGTCTCAAATTCGGTACAAAACTTATTTAGATCTATGGCTTTCATTTCATATAATTTTAAGAGTAAACCAAAGTTTTATTTATATATTATTTTAATAAAATATAAAATGGCAATAATAAATATAATTATTATAATACATTTTAAACAGCTATAACTTTTTGTTTTAAAACTCTCCAAAAAACTTGAAATTCTCCTCTTTAAAATAAGACCAGAATGAGAATTGTACTCAAAAGCATTCCAGAATTATATTCATTTAAATTTTGATATTAGCTTTGCATGCCTACACTCAAAAACGGGCGTGACAGTTAACAGGTTAAAATGAATTCAGGTCGCAACGGAAGTAGCGCCGAAACGGAGCCATCACGTGGCATTTGTTACTTTTCTCATCGCTGATCTCGATGAGCCTATCACAGCGATTACTGCATTATCACCGTTTACTGAATTATGAATTTAATGTTTCTTTCATATTTGATAAAAAAAATGGTATGAGATATGTAAGATACTAATTATTAGAATTAATTTCTTTAAAATACTGTACATAAAAAATGTTCACAAGAAGACGAAATCGTCTTGAGATTTGAATGTGGCTTTTAAAGAGAATTTGACTGTCAATTTGACAAATAGGGGTAACACATTAGTAGCATTTCGGTTTTTTATTTTTTTATTTTTTTTTATTTTTATTTCTTTATTTGTGGTCACCTGACATGTCTTTACGACAAACAACAATGCGCTTTAATAACGCAGACAGCTGCGGTATAAATCCCATCCACATGCTATATTGATTAGTGTTCCAGCGCGTGTGCTGTTTTACAGTGGCTCACTCACCATTCGTCAGTGAAGGGACAGATTGGCCGCTGTTTGTCTGTCTAGCTGTAACCCGTCAATCCTAGTGCAGATTTTTGTCAAAAGCAATGGACAAAACATTTAACGTTACGTTATATTCGGACAAAGCCGAAGACGTCGCTTCCTCCTCTAGTTTTCGCCAGTTTAAAATAGACCATTTTCATCTCGATCTTAAAGTTGACTTTGGGCAGAAATCCATATCAGGTACCGAAACAATACAGCTCCGGTGTATTCAGGATGGCCAAAGTGAGTTACAGCTCGATATCCATCCAACTCTGTCTGTGCATGAGATCACATTCAATCATAATGAACGTGACTGGACCGCAACAGAATTTCTGATTCGAGACTTCACTAGTTATGGGTCAACTCTGGTCGTGAAGTTTCCAAAACCTTTCAACTCGGATGACAAACTTCAACTTTTAATCAAATACACAGCTACTGACGGACCAGGGGTAGGCATGCAAACTGATTTTAATGGTTTGTTTGTTTGTTTGTTCCTATACTGAGAGCTCGTGACACAGCATGAGCATTTCACAATGATCAAAACTGAAACCAGTTTACATGACTTGAGACTTATCTTTGGTTTCTCTTCCTGAACCTGTTCTCGCCGTCCTTGTTTACTTCTGGTCTGCAAATAAGCACTAATAATGCTGATATGTTAATTTATTGTACAAGCAAGCGTGCATCACTTTTCTGTAGATGTCATGGCTGGACCCAGTGCAGACGGCTGAGAAGAAGCTTCCATTCTTGTACACATCTGGGTTCCCTGTCCTGAACCGCAGCCTGTTTCCCGGCTTCCATACACCAATGACAAAGAGCACTTACTCGGCTGTTGTGCAGGTAATGTCTCACCAAACGCATGTATCTTCTTATAGGTGTGTTGGCTGGAGCCAGAGCAGACTGCGGGAAAGCTCAAGCCTTATGTTTTTACTCAAGGCCAGGCTGTTCTCAACCGCTCCTTCTTCCCTTGCTTTGATACTCCAGCAGTAAAGAGCAGCTACTCAGCAACAGTTCAGGTGAGGCCATCGGGCCGGTCGAATTTACAGATCTAAAGAGAATATGGGTGTATAGACATAATATATATATATTTAAATATATATGTGTATATATATATATATATATATATATATATATTTATTTATTTATATATATGTGTGTGTGTGTGTGTATATATTTATATTTATATATATATATATATATATATATATGTGTGTGTGTGTGTGTTTATATATATATTTATATGTTTATATATATATATATATATATATATTTATATATATATATATTTATGTATATATATATGTATATTTATGTATATATATATATGGATTGCAATAAATGTTCTGTATATAACAGGTGGTTTGTAGTGAAATAGTAATTATTTTAAATTTTAATTTTTTCATAATTGTAAAGTAATACTCGTATAAATCATATTTTCGGGACATATTCAATTTATCAAAAAGTAGAATGTAACAAAAGATCTCTACTTCAAAATGTGTGTCTAATGTATATAATGTAAACAAGATCATGCAAAATGAAGCAACTCTTTTCAACACTGATCATTTTAAAATATGTTTCCTGATCAGCAGGTGATATTAGATGCTCAATATTAGCTCAATAATGATTATATCCATAATTTTTCTGTAGCCTGTTTGAAAAGGCTCATGGTGTATTTCTTATCATTGCACTTTAAACTGTCTCATAAACACAGCTTCTTTCTTTGATGCTCTTTACTGCTGTTATCAGGTTCCTGATGGCTTCACAGCAGTTATGAGCGCTAGCAAATGGGAAGAGAGGAAAGCAGACGGCGCTTTCCTGTTCACCATGGAACATCCCATTCCTGCTTACCTGGTAGCTCTGGCAGTCGGGGACCTGCAGTCTGCTGAAGTGGGACCCAGGTAAAAAAATAAATTAAAAACCTATCACATGGTCTGAAGTCTTTATTGCACTTCTATGTGTTTTTAGGTTAAAAATAGTTCCTGCACATTATACATGGACTATATACCATGGACCACCAAAAAATACCATGGTCTTAAGAGTCATTTTTTGAATTTAAGAGAGATACATCACCTGAAAGCTGAATAAATAAGCTTTCCATTGATGTTTGCTAGGACTTGACAGTATTCTACAATATGTATAGTAATTAATTTTAATTGCATTTCAGGACACGTGTCTGGACCGAGCCTTGCTTACTGCAGGCAGCCAAGCAGGAGTTTGATAATGTGATTGAAGAATTCCTGTCTGTGGGAGAAAAACTGTTCGGACCCTATGTTTGGGGAAGGTGGGATGTGCTTATTTGAACAGCTTCGTAATTCTGATGGATCTGACTTTATATAAGCCGATTTTATTTAGTAGTGATTATATTACAAAGGTCACACGCTTGGATTTGTTGTGATTGTTTAGATATGACGTGCTGTTCATGCCTCCATCCTTCCCTTTCGGTGGGATGGAGAACCCCTGCCTGACCTTTGTCACTCCCTGTCTGCTGGCCGGCGATCGTTCTCTCGCTGACGTCATTGTACATGAGATCTGCCACAGCTGGTTTGGAAACCTCGTCACCAACGCCACCTGGGGTGATTTCTGGCTGAATGAGGGCTTCACCATGTATGCTCAGCGCAGGATTTGCAGGGAGCTGTATGGTATGCTATACATTATTTGGCCTTTCATTTAAGTATTTTACTAATACAAAAAAACTCAATAAAAAGTACCGTTTGAATCTCAGGAGAGGCTTACACATGTCTGGAGGCCGCGACTGGTAAAGCTCTTCTCCGTCAGCACATGGACAACACTGGAGAGGACCATCCTCTCAATAAACTACGGGTTAAGATCGAACCAGGTAGGCCACTATTTTTAATTAGACATTGTGGGCAGAAGAAAGATGGCGGTCTTACATAGGTTGGTTATTTTTATTGTTTGTAACAGCTTCTGTCTTTTGTTTGCAGGTGTCGATCCTGATGATACCTATAATGAAACGCCCTATGAGAAAGGTTTCTGCTTTGTTTCCTATCTAGCCCACCTCACAGGAGATCAGTCCCGCTTCGACGCATTCCTCAAGGTTGCTCGAACAATGAGTTTACAGAAACTGTTCTTAATTAATATTATTTGAAAACATATGTATTAATATATATAAAGATATTTTTTATAATAAAAAAGTACTTTACTTGCATCTCTTTAAGGCTTATGTGGACAAGTTCAAGTTCAGAAGTTTGTTGGCAGAAGATGCGTTGGAGTTTTACCTGGAGTATTTCCCAGACCTGAAAGAGAAGAATGTCCACAAAATTGAGGGTGTGGAAAAAGACCCTTTTCCCTTTTTTTCTTTTGTAAAATCACAAACAGACTGCCTTTTGTCATCAGCTTTGTCTCGTCTCGGTTGCATTGTTAGGTCTGGATTTTGACAGCTGGCTCAATGTCTCTGGTTGGCCTCCATATGTTCCCGACCTCTCTGCTGGTCAGGAGCTGATGAAGCCAGCAGAGATGTTAGCTGAAATGTGGGTTAATCCTAACCCAGACTTGGAATCTATCTGCAAAACTGATATAAAACCATGGAAGACATACCAAACTGTCTACTTCTTGGACAAGATCCTGGAGAAGTCACCACTTCCAGATGGTGCAAATAACTCCTTGTGTTTATGGTTAATTTGTTTTGGGTTTCAGTAGATTATAAAATACATTTCCCCATATTGACAGGTCACATAAACAAGCTGGAGGAGTGCTACTCACATATTATTGACTCCAACAATGCCGAGCTGAAATTGCGATGGGCCCAGATTGTTGCAAAGAACCAGCATCAACCAGGATTCCAGCATATTCGCAATTTCCTCACAAGCCAGGTCAGTCACTACATATTTATTTATAATTCGTTCAGCTCTTTGGGCTAATGATTAGATCACATGGATTGAATACACATCAGTTTAACTTGCTTTAAAAGATTTTCATGTTTGGCTTTCAGGGGAAACAGAAGTACACATTACCGGTTTATAGGGCACTTTGGAGTGGATCGGAAGAGACAAAGACTCTGGCAATGGAAGTTTTCTCAGCAACATCGGAACAGCTTCACTTCAACGTCCGCAATTACGTCAAAAAGATAATAGCTTGAGCATGAATGAAATGGGAAACTAAGGGAATGATCAGCATTTTAAAGCACCTGGGTATTTTAAAATATTGAATACTTTGAACTTTGAATACTGACTTAATATGTATTAATTATTCAGGAAATTGAATTCTACTTTTTTGAATTTGTGAAATATATTTGTGTTTTTAATAAATAAAATATTTTCTGGCCATTTTATTGTTTTCATATTTTTTTATTTTATAATATATTTTGCCTTTTTTATATATATATATATATATATATATATATATAAGAGTTTATTTCCAAAAACCGATAACTCACAAAATTATGTTTTTTATGTTATCATGTTTTTGTGTTAGCCGTTTTTGAGTTGCATCTGCATTTGCAAATTAACTCAAATTAAGAAAATCAGAGGACATTTATTATTTGTACTTTGATTTTAAACATTTAAATTGATCATTAGAAATCAAGAAATCGATTAATTTGCTTTTAGTTGTATTAAATGTTTGACAAATGGAAATGTAAGGACTTTTATTTTGACCTAGTTTCGTTGGTTTCCGGGTTTCACTGCGTCATCCAGACGCTGACCACGGACATTAGATAGCGTTGTATTGCGGGTGGGATGACGCAGAACGGAATGCGCTGTTCGAATCGTTCTATTATGCGCAATAACTGCGCAGCGTTATTTGCCTCAAACACAGCCCTCAGTCTGCATGTTCATGGGTGTGTCGACTAATGTTTAGTCTGAAGGTCCGTTCCGACTGAAGCTTTTCGCCGACGCTCATCAGCCGTCATGAGTTACGTGATGGTAAGTCATAAAGATTTAAAATAGTACACTAAACTTTAATTGAAGCAGTGAACTTTTATTCAGAGGAAATGCTGCTCTGGCATGCTACCAAGTTTGCTTAACATAGCATCAGTTTATCAGCACACATTATTGACTAACGTTAGTCATGTCATTAACTCAAGACAAGATGTTCAGTTGTTTGGTATTTAGAAGACAGTTTTGTCTAGTAGAAAAATAGCTCAGCAGACAGTTCTTGAAATGTGATACTAAATCAAACGTCAGAGTTTATTATTAGAAATAACAGTTAGAGTTGATTCAACCAGGAATTTAAGCCAAATATATATATATATCACTGATATATTGCATGCATGTTTAGTATTTATTCATAATTGATAACTTTCTGTTTAAGGTGGCGTGTTCATGTGCACTAATCTATATTTCAGTCCACTACAGTTGCAGTGACTGTTGGAGTCGTGCTGGTCTCAACAGCAGGTCTGCTGGGTTATTATTACTTTAACAGGAAAAGGAAACCACAGATTACCCTTATTGATCCCTCTGAAAAATACAAATTGAGACTAATAGACAAAGAGGTATTTGCCCCGTCTATTTATTTCCATGTGCCAATTTATATTTGTGATAATGACTAAATAAAGCATTTTTCTTCTTTACTGCAGATCATAAGCCACGATACCCGCAAGTTTCGGTTCGCCCTGCCCAGCCCAGAGCATGTTTTGGGTTTACCTATAGGTAAGTAGTATTTGCGGACTGGGTGTTGGGTCGACAGTTTCTCTAGTGCTAATACAAAGGTTGCAGGGCTTGGTCTGAAACATGCTGAAATCCCACACCTGTCATTTCGTGTAGACTGCTTTGGATCAGAACCGTGTGCTAAATGATAAATGAGCTTAGGGTTTGAAAAGCAGCTTGTTTAAACATGCATTAGACATTTGGATACTGTTTACACACGCCATTCGTGGACGGCAACAGATTTGTAGTGAAAAGGCTGAAGGATTGCATGTTTGTCTATAAAACTTTACTCTGAAACAAGGGTTTAAAGGGACAGTTTACCCAAAAATTTAATTTCAGTCTTTATTTACTCACCCTAATGTTGTTTCAAACTTTTAAGACCTTTGTAACAGAAATTAAGATATTTTTTAGTTTTATGGCCCTGCATAGACAGCAGTGCAAGGACATCATTAAAATAGTCCAAGTGACAGTGGTTCAAACTTCATTTTAGGAAGCTGCGTGAATACTATTTGTGCACAAGGAACATTTGTTTTTTTGCACACACAAAGTATTCTCGTGGCATTAGTTGTATTGCTGTCTATGCAGGGTCAAAAAGCTGTATAAAAAAATATCATAAATTGTGTTACGAAGATAAATGAGGTATGAACTAACCCTTTATTTTAGTGGTTTTATGCTTCTTCTTTTTTCATATTTCCTGATATCAATGCAAAGGAAGTGTAATTAAAAACAAATAAATATTAAGTATATACAAATCTGTATTGGCACTAAAAGTTTAGGTCTGCAGGTCTTTTTTTTTCTATATAATTAAAGAAAATGTCAGGGTTATTTATAATATTTCAATAGATTTCTATCAAATAAATGGTAAAAAAAAAAAAAAAAACATCTCGGTTTCAAAAAAAATATTAAGCAGTTCGTATTAAGTTAATATTATGAAATGCTTCTTCAGCAGCAAATCAGCATATTACAATCATTTCCGACAAAATCATGTGATATTTCAGTTAAAGTATAAGCATAAATGAACAATATCATTATTTAATCTGTATTGTCACACAAAAGACCAATAAAAAGATCTGACGTATATACATAAAACAAAAACATTGTGTAATAGCCTAATATTTTATAGTATTGCTGTTTTTACTGTATTTTTATTACATAAATATAGCCTCGGTGAGCATAATAACTAATTACACATATATACATATATATATATATGTGTGTGTGTGTGTATATGTATGTATATGTGTGTGTATATATATATATATATATATGTGTATGTATGTATGTGTGTGTGTGTGTATATATATATATATATATATATATATTTATAAATTTTTATTAATTATAATTGCAATAATAATTATTATTATTTTGCCTTCACCTTTTTGCATAACGTGCACTTACGTATTGACAGAACAAGTGATCTATCAGACCAGATGTGTCTCCACTTGTGATGGGATCACGTGATACGGACGTTCATACCTGGTGTAAACAAGTGCTTGATGTATAGACTGGGGTGTGTATCTAATTATATTAACATTAAAGTGCTCTTTCTCTATGTCTTTCTTTCTCAAGGCAAGCATGTTTATCTCTCTGCCAGGATTGATGGTAATTTGATTGTGCGTCCTTACACACCAGTGTCCAGCGACGATGACAAAGGATTTGTTGACCTCGTTGTGAAGGTTCAGATTCTCTATATTTCTAGTAAAAGCTCCTGGGGTTTTAAATGGTAGAATCATCAGTTGACATGTTTCTTTCTGCAGATTTATTTTAAGAATGTGCACCCAAAGTTCCCAGAAGGGGGAAAGATGTCCCAGTACTTGGAGAGTTTGAGGATCGGAGATGTGATTGACTTCAGAGGACCAGGAGGTTTGCTGGAGTACAAGGGGCAAGGTCTGACTCAGCATGTTTACTATCAATATTTGAGCTGAATTTAGATGGATGCGTTTACACTGCGGTCACACCTTGCACCTACATCTCCTCCCAACAGGTTGCTTTGCTATACAGGCCGATAAGAAGGCCCCTGCCGAGACTAAGACTGCAACAACGTTGGGTCTTATATCTGGAGGAACAGGTAGAGCGTCTCTCTCATTGTTACCTAGTTAAAATGAAGCTGTATGATCACTAAAATCATTTGTCCTCCTCCTCCCTTTGAAGGCATTACGCCAATGTTGCAGCTGATTCGTGACATTGTCAAAAACCAAAGTGACACAACGACATGCAGTCTGCTGTTTGCTAACCAGGTTGGTGTTTCATTAGAGAAGGGGTTGTTGCAAATGTACTAATGATGTATTTTTTGTTTGTGGGTGTGTGTATTGTCCCTTTTTTGGTTTGCTATTAAAGTATTAGATTAAACTACTTAGCAAGTATAAAATGAGTCTGTTCACCTTTCGTCTGTATTCCAGACTGAGAAGGACATTCTGCTGAAGGATGAACTGGAGGAGATTCAGGCGAGGCATCCGGATCGCTTCAAACTCTGGTTCACAGTAGACAGAGCTCCTGCAGGTATATGACGCTTGTTATACACTATCTGTGTGTCAGGAAAATCTTGTATGCTCACAAAGCCTGCATTTATTTGATTATTAATACAGTAAAAACTGTGATATTGGGAAACATTATTAGAATTACTGTTCTATTCGTTCCTTCCGAAATCATTCTAATTATGCTGATTGGCTGCTTAAGAAAAATTCTTTATTGTTATCAGTGTTGAAAACAGTTGTGCTGCTTAATATTTTTGTAGAAAGGTTTTTTGTTTCAGGATTTTTTGATCAATTTAATGCATCCTTTCTGAGTAAAAGTATTCAAAATGTAAATATTAATCCCAGCATTTTTGATGGTAGTATATGTTGGTCATTGACATTTTTAATATACGATTTAAAAATACATTTAAAATTGTAATACATACGTACAATGACTTAATTTTTTTATTTTTATTTAAAAAAAATTTATATATATTTTTAAAATATAAAAAAAATTGATTTGGTTCATAAAGTGAAAAAAGTCTCTGTAACAACTGTCCTGATGAAATAAAATATTAGTTAATTTGACCTTTCATATGATAAGATAAGGTTAGTTTATCTCTGAGGTGCCCTATCTTGCTCCTGGTGATCGACTGTCCTGCAAAGTTCAGCTACAACTCTAATCAAATCCTCTGGTTTAGCTTGTATATTGTGGTGCAACTCAAACAAAAAAACGAATTATATTTATTAAATAATGTATTTTATTTGTGGAAAAAAATAATTTAAATTAATATATTTTTACATTATAACAATGCACACATGCATGTACAAACGTACACATGCAAATCTTGCAATTTAAGGCACATTTTACTTGGTCACATTATTTTTTTGGAATTTAAGTATTTAAATTATATAAAAAGGAAACCAACATAAAAACATTACATTTCTAAGAACTTTGGGACATGTTATAAACTATTTATTTTATTTGTATTTATTTATTTATTTATTTCAATCATATATGCTTTTCTGCAGACTGGGAGTACAGTCAGGGCTTCATCAGTGCTGAGATGATTCAGGAGCACCTGCCTCCACCCAGTGATGACTCTATGATCCTCATGTGCGGTCCACCACCCATGATCCAGTTTGCCTGTAATCCCAACCTGGACAAACTGGGCTACCGGCAGAGCCAACGCTTTGTATATTAGACCGTTCTCAATGCTCAAGGCCCAGTCACAAATTACTCCAATGATACTAAGTTGTGCACAATCGTATTTAAACAAGTATGGCAAATCTAATCATATATACCGCAAATATCTATTTTATGGAGCGTATATAATAAATATTAAATGCTTAAGTGCTAGTCTGTCCAGAGATAATTGGTTCTTCATATTAAAAGCCTGTAATTCTATGATATGATACAGAGACTATCTACTACTGTGTCCTCAGCCTTTATGTTGACAATTGTGCCTAATAGCTGCTGATACTACTACAAAAAATTCCAATTTAATGCACTTAAAAAAGCACCTGTGTTACAACACCTGCTTGCATATCTTAATGCTGAATATTATTATACATGTGCTTGTGAGACGTGATTGGCGTTCACGTTTAATGTACATGATATGAGCTGCATTTGCTTTCACTTAAGCATTTCCGTATGCATGCCGCACTACACGTTTATCTGTTATGTTAACAATTTTGAATTTAAAACGCAATGCAGTTGTTTGACATGAAATGCACTAAAGTAATGGCAACTAAGAAGTGCTTATTAAATTGTTTTCACCTGCATCTTCTTGTTTTTAATTATTTTTGCCTCTGTAATATATGATGGTCATATTTCCATGCTTGCATTTGCATTCACCGAGATTATAAAGACTGGCTAGGATGTGGATTGGGGATTATAGGAGATTGTAAACTAAGGCCAGCTGGTTTAGCACAAAATACTCCATCTTGAAAGACTGATAGTAGGATTTGTATCTTCCTAAAGCTTACCAGCACGTGCTAGATAAATGTGACCACTACACAAACAAACAAACACGCAGCGGTATGGTAAAGCGCTTCAGGATTTTCTGTGCAGGCCTCAGATGGATGTTCAACCGCCACTGTCTGGTCTTTTACAATAAAATAAATCACCTGCTGGAGATTACTGCTCTAAATTTGGAAACCTTCACAATAACCATCAAATAAATGGGTTAGTGCCCCTAAAGAGCGAGGTGGGGGCTTTCCCAAATCCAACTCCGCCTTTCTCCAGCAGGCGGCGCCACCGCGGCGTTAATTCAACAGACAACAGCGAGCCAGTTTGAACTCGCCGTCTGACATACAGCAGCTTTCATCTCTTTATTTCTCCATCCTGCTGCTGTTTGGTGGCCATCCGGAAGAGATCCCATTTCTTTAACAGCAGATCCGGACGTCAGGTAACGATAAAATGCACCATTTAGACGTAAAGGCGTATTTGGGATTCATAATGTTGCTGTAAACGCATCCAGACAGTAGTTTAGCGGTGCGTAGCGGTCTCTGTGTCTCAATGCTAACCTGCTCTAATTACAACCCCTTTGGCTCTTTAAAGGGCTTGATGTCGTACTTCTTAATTAATCGTTGTTAAGAGAAAATTTTGTGACAATCATGTAGTTGTTGTTATATCATTGTTGCTATGTTATATATCACGTAAGTGTTGATAATGACGTGTACCGGTGTTTTGGCTGCTCCTCTCCTAAAATGTAAAGCCCGTTGTTAGCCAGCATGCTAATTACCGTTAGTCATAGGTATGAGCTCCCGCTTTATACATATATCAATGCTCGTTATGACGGTTGTTTTTGTTTGTTTGTTTAATCTGCTGAGCTATTTAAACAGTGAATTTGGAACGATATGTGCGTTCGAAAGTTCGATTCGAATTAGTGATGAGGATTTTTGATACATTTGTTTTGTTTATGGTTGTTCCGTTTTTGTCAACCGCTTCAAATTATTTTTGTAAAGCCGTCGAAAAAAAAACAATTAAGAGTACCCAGATCGTTCTTACATCATTTAGAAATACATGTACATCTGTCATTCATTTTCACATTTTCACGACTCTTCTGAACGAACAAAATAACTCGTTCCTGCTTAAAATCTGTTTTTTTCCCCCATTAGGATACAAAAGCCTTTTTTAAGAGTTACAGTATACCACCAAAACAGCAAGCTACAAGATAAATCATAAATATTACAAACTTTGTACTTTTTTAGAAAATATATATTCTATGTTTATTGCACAATATGCTTATTCACATTTTCAAGCAGTTTGAGAGCATACAGAGACCGATTCAACTACATAATTCAAGTGTTTCTGCAGGATTTGATTGTTGCAAACTGGTTATATATATATTTTTAAATGCATATCTCATCAATTAACAACCTTGTTGCTCAAAGTAGGCTTACATTTTAAAGGTTTATACATTATTGTTTAACTCAAATCCTCTGTGGAGAAAACAAATGCGATTTTTACTACGGAAACTTAATGGTTATGCTCCGTAAACATTTCAGTGAATGATGAAACTCCGTAGCGAACAAGAACGATTTGAAAAACCACAAATTATATTTGTGCCTATGATGTCCAATAAGCTATCACCGTAAACAGCTTTTTCGGGGTTATGATAAATGCAGTCAGGGTGAACTACTTTGCAGCAGTGTGAGCAGAGATAATATCTAGTTGTTGTTTTTCGTTTTTTCTTCCCCAAGACTGAATGCAATTTCATAGCGAGGCAAACATCAGGAGGCAGGTTTAGACCTGCCAGTGTTCAAAGCTCCTGTCAGAGGTAAGCAGGCTCTGTTGTTGTTGTTACGGGTCACTGATGTTGTCATGACTTGACTTTGACTGTGAAGTTTTGTTTTGATTGAATGTATTACTTTTGGCCCTCAGTGAACTGAAGTGGAGGCTTCAGAGGTCTGAGACGGGTCACAGGGCAGTCTACTGATGTCAGGCCAAATCAGGTCTGCCAGTCATGCGGACTCCCAGGTCACAGAGGAATGCCACGTTTCAGCTGACGTGGAGCTGATGGAGCTGGGTCCCCTGCTGGAGGAAAAAGGCCCCATAGGGGCCAAAGGAGTCCAGTCAGAGGCAAGCCACGTAATTATTAATCAAAATGCATTGCAGAGTCTTTCATATTCAGTGCCGGCAGTGTTGCAAGCTCCTTTTTGAGCTCTGATTGTGACCACAGGGAGCAAACGGTCTCGCTGATGATGAAGAGGAAGATGAAGAAGTTGGAGACGTTCTGACGCTACCACTGCAGGCTCACCATGCAATGGAGAAGATGGAGGAGTTTGTGCACAAGGTGTGAGCGTCGTGCATGACCGTTTTAAAGTTTAAACAGAAATCGAATGAAATTCATGCTGGATCTCTGTTGTGCAGGTCTGGGAGGGCCGCTGGAGGGTCATTCCCTTTCACGTCCTTCCAGAGTGGCTAAAAGACAATGACTACCTCCTGCACGGTCATCGCCCTCCCATGCCCTCGTTCCGTGCCTGCTTTGGGAGCATTTTCAGGATCCACACAGAAACCGGGAATATCTGGACTCATTTGTTGGGTAAGATTAGGGTTACGGTGGCCAGCCGTCACAGAGAATAGTGGCTATTGTGCACCTCATGCATATATTTAGTGCATTAAGTATGCAGCAGATCAATTACAAGAACAAACACCACTCTAATTTTGAGAGCATGCGGGATCAGTAGGAACCTTTATATTTATGCGGAAATATGATGGGTATTTTATATTGAAAACAAATGAAAAGGTATTTTGGCATTAAGATTTCGAGATAATTATACAAAATAACATCAATATATAATGGGGTCAGTGACAAAGCATCCATGAGAACAAAAAGGAAAAGGAGGAGTACTAAAAGAATACTGAAATAAAAATAAATTAATGTTAGGTATAGCTATCGTAACTGCATTCTAATGTTTTAAATAAATTAAATGTCCAGTCAAAAAAATAAAATAAGCATTACATTGACCCAGTACTTTTTTTTTTCTTCTTCCCCACAGGGTTAATCTTATTCTTGTGCCTGGGCACACTTACCATGCTAAGGCCCAATATGTACTTCATGGCCCCGTTGCAAGAGAAGGTGGTGTTCGGGATGTTCTTCTTGGGTGCAGTGCTGTGCCTCAGCTTCTCCTGGCTTTTTCACACTGTCTACTGCCATTCTGAGAAAGTCTCTCGCACTTTCTCCAAGTAAGTTTATCGTGGTGTTATTAAATGTTTTATTTCATTTGATCTTAAATGACTTTAATCTCCCTGTTTCTTGTGTTCTCTCTTTTTCAGACTAGACTACTCTGGCATTGCTTTGCTGATCATGGGCTCTTTTGTACCCTGGCTTTACTACTCCTTCTACTGCTCTCCTCAGCCGCGTCTCATCTACCTCACAATTGTCTGTGTGTTGGGCATTGCAGCTATTGTCGTTGCCCAGTGGGACCGCTTCTCCACTCCCCGTCACAGACCAACCAGAGCAGGTGGGCAGTCACTCATTTGCCCCAATGGTGGCAGTTTTGACTCAGTTTAGTCCAATCTTTAATGCTAAAAAAATGTACTCTGATGCAATGAAAATTAATGGGGAAAAAAGAAATCTCATCCATTTGTTTATAAATGTAAATTTAGCCATTCAGCTTTTAATGTTGTATCATCTTTTTTCAAATCTTTGTAAAACATTCTTTGATTTTATTTATTAAGTCTATCAGAGGTGGAATGGGTTGGGTTTTCAACATGTACAGTTGCTTTTTGTTTTATATTACTGTTATAAAATGACAGTAAAAATGATAATAAAAAAATAAAAATTACAAAAACAACTAAAATATTAAAAACTATTTTAAACTCAACAAAATCTATAATAGTGCAAGACAACAGAGCATTAATTCAAAGTATTTTTTCACTTTACTTTTAGGAGTTTTCATGGGTCTTGGACTGAGCGGGATCGTCCCCACCATGCATTTCACCATCGAGGAGGGTTTCGTCAAGGCCACTACTGTTGGACAGATGGGCTGGTTCTATTTAATGGGTGCAATGTACATCACAGGTGCTGGGCTGTATGCTGCACGAATCCCAGAGCGCTATTTCCCAGGCAAATGCGATATTTGGGTAGGATAATGTGTTTTTGTTTTGTCATAGTGAAGGAATGAATTCCTTAATCTTGTTCTAAAATGGTGATTAGCACATGTTTAACTCACTTGCTTTTGCTCTCTTCTTAGTTTCACTCACACCAGATATTCCATGTGTTGGTGGTGGCAGCGGCCTTCATTCATTTCTATGGCGTGTCCAACCTGCAGGAGTTCCGCTATGGCCTTGAGGGAGGCTGCACTGATGACACTCTCCTCTGAGAGCTCTACAAACACATCACTTTTAGTGCACACATTTCTTTTCATTCCATTTGTTTTTATTTCCCTTTGAGTTTTTACCTTGATTGTTTTGACTGTTTTCCTGTTACAAAGAGTCCATGACTTTTCATTTAATGATAGTATTTGTGTGGTTAAAGGGCGTTATAGGCAGTACAAGTATACGATAGCTGGAACATGATGACCCTTGTTATCATCAAACTTTCATTTGAGCACAATCTATTAGGGTTGGACGTGTTTCTTTTGTAGTGAAAAGCACTTTCATTGAGCTGTAGAGTTGCCCCCTCATAATATAATGCATCTAGGTTTTGCTTATTGTAAACGAACAATTCTTGGCATCATTTGATGTGCACCCAAAGAATTGCCCAAACTTTGATGAATAGAGCAATGTGTTTGACTGGAAACTGCACAAAGGGCAAATAAGGGTTTGAGGGGTTTTGGTAAAGTCTACCTGCTTTGAACACTCGCAATTTTTAACCTTTACTTCTAGGTCAAATAAAAACATACAGGTCAACTGCACCTTACAGCACAGATATCAAATAGCATTGTTATTAAAGCCTCTGCATGGATACATCTGTGCAGTCTGTAAAATATAGACTTTCCTGTAAAGTATAAGAATATTCCTGTGCCTTAGGCCACTGGAAATAGGTTTAACATAGATGGGCCAAAACTACAGTGTAGTAAATTTCATTAGTTTCAAGCATAGTTAACTTAAGCAAGCAATCAAATCACATTATTAAAAAGATAACATAAATTAAAAAGTTTGACCTTTATTGATGAACTTTCTCAAACTGCTGTTTGTAAAAAAGTAGTGTTTGATCCTTTTTAACTACATAAGCTAATTGTGTGGCTTTACCACAGAGATTAACTATCCATATATTCATGTGTTATGTGTAGCGGTGGTATGTCATTTACATTTAACTGAAATGTGAATGTTTAAATAAATATTTATGGATCATACATTGTGTTTCTTTTATTTGGTGGATTTATAAGACGGAGATTATTAACTCTTCACGATACAATGGAGATTTTAATATGTTCGCAATCGAATCCCTGGAGGTCTGTTTTAATATATATTTGTAAAAAACAAACACACTCTCCCCGAACAGAGGATTGCTAAATATATCCAAATAAATAATCTAATATACGCAATAATTCATGTGTGATGTATTTTCCGGACATTGTGAACACAACGACTACAACGCATAACAATGGAGTCTGTGTTGTTCTAAGCGGAACCTAAAAGTTGTCTCTTGTTTTCAACCGGTCTGTTTTAGCGGTTGTGCAAAAATTAGCGATAGCCGTCAGTAGTGCGCTAGGATGTTCTAACTAGTGTCTATAGCTAAATTGCCATATTTGTAGTTAACATTTCTACAACTATATTAGAGGAATACATTTGTCTTATACTAGATCAGTTTTCCTCATGGTCTGACTCAGAGGCAAGTATTCTTCCCTAATTGTTACTTGTTTAGCCAGTTAGCTATTTATATTAATACCATATTAGATGTATTGACAGACCAATCTTTATCAAGTAATGTATGTTAAAATCTCATTGACTGTACGTTTTGTTTTCAGTTTGAACAAAGTTGCTTACTAACATGGATGACAGCAAACAGACCTCCTCTCCCGAGGGATCTATAGACCCCTCTCTCGTGTCAGAAGATGGTAAAAATGTGAAAGCAGTGTTGTGCCAGAGATGTGGCTCCAAAGTGCTCTGCCCAGGCATGGCACTGTTTGCAGAAAAAGAGGTAAAACATTTTAAATATAGTTCTGGTCCATGTGTTACATCGCATAATAATTTAATGTAATTTAAACTAAGTAAATAATTTGCAGAATTAAAGTCTGTTTGTTTGACTGACTTGTAATTTAAAACATTATCTTAAATATAATAATGATAAGAATGTTTTTTTAAGACTGTTGTGTCCTCTGTTGTTATCGCAAAACCCCTTCCCATTTCCCAGCTGTTTCTGCCTGCAATGAGAAAGAAAACCTCCATTGGTCAGTCAGACGGGACGTTGGAAGGGGACACATTGACTGCTCACTGGCTGGTTGACGACATGTACACATTTGAGAATGTGGGCTTTACAAAAGATGTCGGCAAAGTGAAGTACCTTATTTGTGCAGATTGTGAGATCGGACCCATTGGTTGGCATTGCCTGGATGACAAGAAAAGCTTCTATGTGGCATTGGACAGGGTGAAGCACGAATAGAGCATGTGCTGAAGTCACTGTTTGGAAAATTGGTATTCGATTACATGACACAAATGGTTTTCATATTTTGTTCTTTTGGTAAAGTTCAGATAAATGTGGTTGGTTTTTGTATAATGTTTTTTTTATCGTGACGTTTTCATTCTCACCGAACTGTATGCTTACACCTGTCTATCATCAGTTTGCCAAAAAGAAAGGGACGCAATCATTTTAAACATTCTTTAACGCAAGTTCTTTCCACTATTCTTGTCTCTCCATAGAAAAACTAGAGTATGATAGAACTCATGAGACATGTGTAACATGTGAAGTCATTTTTGTGTGTGAAAAGATTTAGAAGGAAGGCCCTTGTCAAATAACATTCATCCTTGATCATTTCAGCAGACACTTGCAATACAAGCTTAAACTATATAAAATAAAACTCTAAATTGTTCTGAGTTTTTGTTGTTGTTGTAGAAAATTGTCTTGTAGAAAGCACACATGTATTTGTGTATATAAAGTCAAACGAAATTCACACAGACACTATCAACATTTCAAAATAGGACACAAACTCAGAATTAAATTCAAATTCATCTTGATGATGTCAAATAACTTTGATAGAAAGGTATATAATGAATTGGGTTGAATAGCTGTCGGCTGTTAAATTTAAGCACACAGATAATACTAATTTAGGTCGACCAGTAAGCAAGCAATGCTATTTTTTTCAGTCTGTATAAAAGGTTGCATTAGCAATTACCGAAAAAACACTAAAGCAAAACATTGTCAGGATAAAGCACCTGAATAATTTGTAATCCAACATTTATAGCTATTTTACTGGTAGTCCACTGTATGATGATTTTTTAGATATATATAATATGTCAGTTTACTTTACTTTGCCATCCTCCTTTATAAAAATAAACTACAGTGTCCTGCACCCAAAAGTAAAAAAAAAAAAAGATATCTGGTGTCTGAAATCTTTTTTTATTTGGCTGAATGTTTACATAATCTTCAAACTATGTTCATATTTGAACAATAAATATATATGTATATAGATAAATATCATACATCCACACTTAATATTGATTATATATGTGTGTATGTATATATAGTCAACATTTAAAGTGGATCAAATAAATAGAGAGTTTGATCATATTCATACATACAACTATTTGACATAGAACTTGTTTGAAAAAATCAATTATATATATATATATATATTTACACACATTTATATATATATAACTAAACAACCCGACTGGATGTGCTGATGTGAACAAGAATATTAATGAACAAAGTGATTTGGGGAAAATAAACCATGAAACACTGAAATCAAATTGGCAATATTAATTAAAAAAAAAAAATCCTTGAACTATTGTCGGTAGCAGGTCAGGCTACTGCTGCCACACCTCGGTCTGCCTCGGAGGAATAGAGCTGTGGCTGTTTCCTGCTATAGGCGGATCAGGGAACCGAGGATATCTGTCCTGTGTTATAGGGGGCGACAGCTTCCGAGTTGACGTGTGGTACGTGCTCATAGATATTGCGCGCATGGAATACTACGGTGGATGTTAATGGACCTTCTGCACAAAGATATGTAAAGACAGAAGTCAAGCGCAACGCCAGCACGGTGAGATACTTTCTGTCTTGGCACAGTGTTTCATTTTTCCGCTGAAGGATCCTGCATTCCGAAATCGGGTCATGTGACGCTGCAAATGCCCACGGATTACATAGTCAAATGGTTTTTGATGTGCAGTTTGCACGATGTCACTCCACTCCAGGGGTTAATCACGAATTTCAATGTCAGTCGGCTGGAGAGTCACTAAATTCACCGTCCCTGGACAACATCTGTTACTTCCGAGTGGTTAACTTGAAAGAGTCCATTTAAAGAAGTAATTCCGGTTACAATGAAGCTGTGGCATATCATTCCGCGCAAGTCACTTCTCTAATTCAATGGCAGCCTACTTCTGCCTTTTTTTTAAAAAAATTAACACTTCAGTGGACACGTTAAAACACAAATCCGCGAAAGTTTTTGACGGGTTTCCCTTAATTACAAGCTTTGTTTTTGACGACAGGTTTTATGAGAGTACTTAAAATGTTTACCCTTTTGCGGAGAGACAAGAAAAAAGCAAACGCGCTTGATAAAAACAATTTGGGTGACTTTTATAAACCGCTCCGTGTTTAATTCTATATTGTGTTTGCTATAATACAGTTGATTAATGTAACATATATTCAATCCTTTATTGTATCATCCTGATCATTGCTGACCATTACAAAACCAAAAGCTTTGTTAGTATTGATCGTTACGTAAGTGTTGTGATATTGAATAATGCGTATTTTCCACTTACCATACCTTATGGAAAAATAAAGTGTGCATTTTACATGTAAACAACAAAGTTTAAAAAAATCTACATTGGTGAGAAAGTTGGATGGAGAAAGAAAATAAAGCGTCTCTACTTTCGAAAGCGGAAGACTACTAAGCACTGTAACGTCTGCACACCGCCCGTGTGTACGTTTCCCAAAGTGGATGAGGATGTTAATTGTCGGAGTTCAGGTGTAATCATTCTTTGATATGGCATCTTTTCGAGACTAATTAAAACATTTACTTCAACTTCAAACAGTTTACTGCAGTTTCTACATGTCATCATTTGGATCAAGTTCCCCAGAATGACCCATTCACGACCCAACGAGTTTATTCCGCCACCGGAGTGCCCTGTCTTTGAGCCCAGTTGGGAGGAATTTGCCGACCCTTTTGGGTTCATCAACAAAATACGTCCAATTGCAGAAAACACTGGTATCTGCAAGATCCGACCACCCCCGGTAAGTTTCTTCGACATATATCAGAGCTGTCAGATGCACGCCCGTGCTCGGTCGTCTTTTTTAGTCGCAGATCGCAGATCCCGAAACACTTTTTCTGAAGACAGGTTTTTTTCAACATGGCGGATTGCGGCTCCAGCCATTGCGAACGTTCGTAACGGCGTGTGCGCGCAGCTACTAGCTATGCGTGAATGCTTGCGTGTGGTTTACTCCAACAGCGACCATAATAACATCATTTTTTTCTCGAGAGAGTTTTTTGGTACTCTTGCTTTCCTTTTGAGTACCACGACAGTTTTTTTTTTTGTGGAAAATTTTAATTTTAATGTTGGTGGACAGAATGTAGTGATTGTTATTGTCTCCCAAAATCAATGTTGGCTAGAATGCATCCACCCAAACAAGAGCAATCCTCGATAGTGAACTTAAAAGTATTATATAACTTTATTTTGCATTTTAGTTTAGAACATTTTGCGAATAATCTAGACTTTTTGAGCACTGGACATTGTCTTTACCACGCAACTTCCTATTTGTACCTTTAACGTAAAAACCATTTGCTTCTAAATATAACATTTGATTTGGTCATCTCAGTTTGGAATATGGCCTTAAAGTGTCTGTATATGATTCAAAAGTGGACCAAATGCGTTTATTCGGTGCTACGGAAAGACTGTTTTGATTAACAATGACCACTTTTGTTAGCATACAACGTAAAACCGCTGCATTTGTCAACCTATTTCTGTCGCTTATCAAATACTTAAAGGTTTAAGTTCAGTACTGAAACAAACTAAAAATATTGCTGAAGTTTGAGGTGGCGTAATTGGTCTTCGCCGTTGTCCTCCATGTTGTGCGAGTTGTTGTGTATTTGCATTTGGCCACTGAAACTGAAATTTGATGTAAATAACGCAAGTGAGAAGTGAAATTCTGTGTTTGTTTGTTTTTAGACATTTTTTAAACGTTTGCACAGATGTTGTATTAGCTATGCATTTTTTTTTTGCGTTTGTCTTGTAATTCACAATTGTTAACACCCTAAAACGGCCTCAGTGGAAAGAGAAAGAAATGTATTGTAGTCTTCTGTACCCATGCTATGCTGTAATGCGAATATGATTGTATGGCTAATGTGTCCCATTACTTAAATATATCCAAATATTATTTTAATGGTTTCAAAATCGTCCCAAAGTACATCTGGACCAACTTTAATATGCATACTATGAAATTAATACCTACCTTATGACATATAACACTAGTGATTTATAGTGGGAAACAAATTATGGTCTTGTTTTTGAGTACAGCATTGATGATTGATTAAATGTTATATCACTTGGATATTTAATTCATAAACGTCATTGTTCAGTGGAAAGATGGCATAATGACAACCCCAGATGCAGATATAAGCACAATTAATTTTCTTCCGTTAGACAGGACTTTGACTTGTGACAAATGGTAAGCATAAAAGCTTAACACATTTTTTTTCTTTATGTTAGGGTTGGCAGCCACCATTTGCCTGTGATGTGGACAGACTGCATTTCACGCCACGCATTCAGAGACTCAACGAGTTAGAGGTGAGACCTTTTATTTGTGTCCTGCTTGTCAGATATTTTGTATTTGCAGATATGTTCACGTGGCCTTATTAAACCTAAACCTGCAACCTGCGTGACCTCTTTTTGGTCTGCCACAGGGTTTTTTAGTGTCATCTTTAAAAAGGTCACTAACAAAAAGAAAAGTCCTTATTGTTGGCACCACTTTTGGTTTCTCAGTATAAATTTAAATGTAAAATCAATGTAAAAACTGTAATATTATAAAGTTTTCTACTTTAATATTTTACAATTTTATTAATTTCTGTAATAAAACTTAGTTAAGAATAATCAATGTTGGTATCAATTGAGCTGAGTTTTCTTTTTTTTTTTATGAGTAGAAGGTCTTTAGAAGTCTTCTGTACCATTATAAATGTATTACTGTCACTTTTGATTAATTTAATGCATCTTTGCTGAAAACATATAATCTTAACTGATCCCAAATATTTGAACATTAGTGTAAATCATAATAGAAAGTCAATTCTTTTACACATAAAATGCAATGATGCTTTCTCCTTTGCAAGCCAGAATGTTTTGAAAGATCGATGACTTTGTTTGATTGTTGTGTTTGTATTGTTTAATAGGCTCAGACTAGAGTGAAGCTCAACTTCCTGGACCAGATAGCAAAGTTCTGGGAACTGCAGGGTTGTACATTGAAAATTCCTCATGTTGAGCGCAAAACTCTGGACTTATATGTGCTTTACAAGGTAGGATGCCATCTCTAGTGGCCATGTGCAAGTTTTAAAGCTCATTACTTCATGATTTGTTATTGGCCCTTTTAAAAATGAAAATATGGGTGTAAACAAGTCTTTGTTGTCCCCCTGTCTCTATCTAGCTGGTCAAAGAGGAGGGAGGCTTTGATGTGGTCTGTAAAGATCGGAGATGGACCCAGATCGCACTGAAGATGGGCTTTGCTCCTGGCAAAGCAGTTGGCTCTCACCTTCGTGCCCACTATGAGAGGATTCTCTACCCATTTTATTTGTTCCAGGCTGGAGCCAATCTTATGGTGAGGTCGCTAAAGCACTTGTCTAACTTCCTCTATTTAGCCTTGTATTGTTGTTTCCTTCCCTGATAAATTTATTTGTTACGGTGCACACCTTTTTTTTTTTTTTTAGCGAAGAACTCAACTGTATCTGAAAAGAAAGGTTACCTCGTTTTATGAAGCATTGTTTATAAGCAGCCTAGTTTATTTTGTACATATATATTCAGTTCAGATCAGGTGGCAGGCACAGTAATTTGCATAAATGTCAGACAACTATGAAGTGCAGTGAACAAACCTGAGGTTGTGTTTCTGTGTTTTATAGGGTGTCATTTGTAGTTTGTTTTTACTCTTTATGTAGTGTCTGGTAGGTGGTTTGTCTGTGTTTCGATGTTCCTGAGGGTTCAGTGGTTAACAGCTTTCTCTGATGTGCATGTTTTTCAGTGCAGTACCCACTGTCCCTTCCCCCCACCCATAAAGTGGTGTGAATTCATTCAAAGAGTCATGAGCTCTAGGCCCACTCGCCTGCTGCTTTTACCCCATGGTTAATACCCTAGGGGTGATCTGCTTTGCCTCTCACTGTTACTGGCTTTAATAATGTCCACCCTGCTGTCATGTGGCTCTCTGGTTAATTAAATAAGAGTGAAGCCACATGTGCACACTTATAATAGTGTAATAAATAGAGTTATGCAATTGTATTCTTCAAAATTTCATTGCAATGTTTTTATTGTTTATTTATGGGCTTGTTACTTGCATGTTGTCAACATTAAATATCTTCCTCCAACAGAACTCTCAGAAGCCAACTTTGACTAATGACACCAAAGACAAGGAGTACAAACCCCACGACCTGCCCCAGCGTCAGTCGGTGCAACCAGTGGAAACCTGCACTATTGCCCGCAGAGCTAAACGAACCAAGGTAAAGAACAGCTACAAAAATCTGATTCATACATGGATTTAGGGCTGGATGAGATGGCCAAAATTTTTGTCATGATATATTTCTTAATTTCGGTCGATACTATATAATTCCTATATCTATATAAACACTATTAAAAATAAATAAATAAATAAAAGCCTGCTAAGAATGCCCACAACCATCTGTCTATACCTACAAACCTATAAAAAAAATGCATTTGCCAAGTCTATGAAGCATCCTACTATAACACATATTTATATTAGAAAGAAAGGAAAAAAACATATACTACCTAATGATTTCTGAAAGATCATGTGACACTGAAGAGTAATGATGCTGAAAATGTAGCTGTTTTTTTTTTTTTTTGTATCTTTACTCCAGTCTTCAGTGTCACATGATTCAAAACTCTATTCAAGTTGAAAGCAGTTACTTTAAATAGTATAAATATTTCAAAAGTTTATTGTTTTGGCTGTACTTCGGATCAAATAAATGTAGGCTTGGTAAAAACATTAAAATTCTTCTTTTTAGAACTTGACTGGTAGTGTTGGCTGATTGTTCTTATAGGTGAAACAAACGCCACAAATCAATGCATAGAAACACTGGTATATTGAAGTATCAAAAATGTTTAAAGTGCCCCTATTATGCCATTTTAAAGGTGGCTAATATTGTTTTATGAGTGTCTTAAAACAGGTTTATGT
>JAUCMU010000013.1:16120344-16137514 GCA_032275025.1 Enteromius treurensis
CTGGCGAGTTCCCATATGTAACGTCTCCGTTCCCTCCTTCAGGGAACGTGGGTTACGTTTAGTAACCTAGACGTTCTTGAAAGCTGAGGAATTCCAAATGAAATCCAGTATTTTGCCAGGAAAATACAATAAAGAATATAGTTTACATGTAGCGCGTCAAGTCTGCATGTTATGAAAGACTCTCTTGCTCTTTATCTTTCTTTTGCGTAAATGAGACAAAGTGATGGCGACCCGTGCGTTTATGGTACGTAAAATACAGCTACACTGCGCATCCACTGACGTGAAAAATAAAAATGCTAATAATATAATAAATTATAGTAACGCCACATTTTCTTGTCAGTAACCGTAACGGCGTTGTAAGTAACGCCATTAGTAACGCCATTTATTTATAACGCCATTATTCCAATCACTGGTTATAAGAGCCCAGGTTGCTCTGATAGTGGCCTTCAGCTCTTCTGCATTGTTGTGTGTACATTTTTAGTATCAGTATTTTTTAGATAAAGGCAGGGCAAGCGATTTTTCAAAAATGCTTCAGAAAACAGTCAGGGCTGAGTAGCCAAACCAAACTTGTAGTGGAATATGGAAACTGTAGTGGAATAATATTCAATGCTGTACTTTTACAGCTTTGGTTTTCAAGAACACTTTATACCTCTGAATAAGAGTGATCTGTTAAAAATTATATTACTTAAAAATATGTTTATTATATTAAAGGTTATTTTAGTGTTTATGGAACAGTGTTGTAATTTTAAATAACTTTAAAAATATAATATTAAACTTTTTATTTTCCCAATAAAATCATGTTAATATGCATTACTGTATGTCTTGTGGTTAAATGTTTTGACATTTATGGATTGGCCCCATTCAATTTCAATGAAAATGCTGCTCAGTAACCTAGATTTTCTTTATTTTCTTTTCTTTATTTCTTTATTTTTTTTAAAATCAACATTATGCCTCAAATGCTGTTGATTGATCATAACTCGTTTGAAAGCCATAAATCTTCCTCTAACTATGTTCCTGATAATTTCACCCTCAGAACATTTCAATACAAACATTTAACATAATCTTTGGCATGCTGTCTATTATTGGTACAATAGTAAAAAAGCTTGTTTATTCTAAGTTTGTAAAAATAAATAAATAAATACATTTTAAAAAGAGATGGATTTGTGTGTGTGTGTGTGAGATAAACTAAATTATGACTACATATGTTCAAAAAACATTGACTGACATCGTGCTGTAAGTGAATAAGGAACAATTATGAACAATGTTATCAGCAAGTCTGGATAAAAAGAAACACAGCCTTTTGATAAATGTGATGGCAAGAGAAAAGCATGGATGTCTCATTTAAGTTTTTGGTTGCACAGACAGAGCCAGCAGGACTTTGATGAATAGCATTGAAACACCACTGACCTACTTGCCTATTTTGGTTCAGCCGTGCTGATTCACAGCACCAAAAACACAAAAGATTGAGCTAACCACTCCAGGGCGACCGTGTTGGATGACTTTGTGCTGGTGCAGTGCATTACTCCACACGACCATGCACAATGTGGCTTCAGCATTTCTTTGGTCATGATTTTCACCATGGGCTCAAATACAGTGTGGCAAAAAAGTCCGCTACTAGTGAAAATGCTTTTGGATTTGTCATGATTTTTCATTTTTAAATTACAAATTATATTTTTAGCATGACCATTTTAAATGCTTCTAAATAAAGCTGTACAAATGGAGAATGCATTTACAAGAAAATAGCAAAAATAAACATCTTAAACTGAGTTTGCTTTCCTTTTAAAGGAAATATCTGTACATATTTCTATTGATTTTTTATCTAAGAAAATGTTGCCTGTGGGTTAAGTAAAAGTTTAAAGTATGTTTAGATGTTTCTCTTGGAAAAAAAGAGACTAAAATACTCATTAAGGAAGAGCAGATAAATAGATTTGTCTCTAGACAAACTGAGAAGCATACTTTATGGAAAGAGGGGGGAAATTCAACATACGGTAAGAACTAGATGTTGCATAATGATATTGTATATTCAAACAAGGTAGCCATCACTCATCCACATGGATCCCTCCTGAGATCTGTGAAAGGTTGATGTGCTCATTCAATATTGATGAAGAGAGCGTCGGAAATGGAATCGTTTGGGAGTTAGAGACTCAAACATCTGTTTCATGTCTGTTATGATGGTGGTGATGAGACAGAGGTACGACTAGGAGACATTAAACACTGACGTTTTAAAACCTAATGACATAAGGAGGGAACAGTTGGGCTTGTTTATGTAGAAGAAACATATATCACACCTGCATGCTGCTGCGTATAAGCCTGTTCAATATTCCCAGACCTCTTCCACAGGGAAGAGAGACGGGAGGGAAGAATTACAGCTATTCCCTGTGTATTAATTAACCCTGGCACTAGAAAAGATGCAGAAAGGCAGCAAGTAAAGAGATAGATGATGGTGCAAAACATTTTCTCAAAGACATAGAGGTTAAATCCAGGCACATTGTGCATATTTATGATGCATAACACCGTCCTGTATCATACTTGCAGATTGAAAACCAATACTAGTTTCTTACTAATTTTAGGGGGCTTATTCTAAAAATAGCCGGTCTAGTCTGTTTTGTTCTAGCATGTCACATTTTCTCACAAAATGTACGTTTCGGAGAATGTTTGCTTTTGACAACAATTTATAAGGTGAAAAGGTTGTGCATTATTTCTTAATCACCAAAAAAAAAAAAAAAAAAAGACAAAGACATAATTCCTGTTCCCTTTCAGCAAGGTTACAACTATTTGTTACATTTTTAGTTCAATAGATTTATGGCGCTTTTCCACTGCATAGTACGGTACAGCACGGTTCAGTATAGCTCTGTCGCTGATTGGCCGGAGAAAATCGTCATTACTGAGTCACTGATCTTGCAACACGAGACACAACAGACCCGCTAGATTTAAATCGGCACAGCCAGCGAAGGATCGGACGCAACTGTTTTGTTTGAAGAAATGCACCTTTTTGTATCAACCAAATTTGTATTAAGTACAGACGTTCCTCTCGTTGATACCGAGGAGCGGATCCAGTGAGAGCTTGATGGGGCGACGCGGAATGAAAAATACTCCACTGTTGTGTGTTTGTTTGTGGAGCGTTTACGAGGATGTCACGGCAGTAGAGGCGGCACAACTACAACGACTCGTGAATAATCCCGCCCACTCTAACGGGATACTAAACTGCAGTGGAAGCGCAAACCGAGCCAAGTCGTACCATGCAGTGGAAAAGCGCCATAGGTTTCAGAACGGGAGCTTTTCGACTTAATTTGAATTTGTTCTTTGTAGGATGGAGTTCCAGAGCCCAAGAAGGAACCCGAGAGGCTTGAGAAGAACAGCAAACGGCGTCTAGAGAAAGAGAACATGGAAGGACAGCACAGAGACAAGATAAAGAAGCCCAAGAAAAAGAAGCCCAAAATGATTAAGGAAAGGAGAAGAGAGGAGAAACGAACCACCTCTCCCTCCAACTCCCTTTCTGACCTATCGTATTCAGACGACTCGGAGGAGGATTGGTCTGTGTGCTCGGCAAAGCAATGTCAACAGCCAGAAGGAAACGAGGTTAGTTTTAGCATAATTGAAATGCTTGAGGTTTTGTTTTCTAATCCACTGCATCATTCTTGCTTATATAATTGGGTTATTGTGTGTCTCTTTGCCTGCATGAATAATTAATGCTCTTTCTGGTCCTCGCAGGTAAACTGGGTCCAGTGCGATGGCAGCTGTAACCAGTGGTTCCACCAGATTTGTGTGGGAGTGTCTGCTGAGCAGGCTGAGAAAGAGGACTACATCTGCGTCAGCTGCGCAATAAACGATTTGACAGAATGAGGACCAAAATCATGTTTTTCGAAGGATCGTCAAAAGGCTCCCCGTTTTGCACATAAGTTACAGCACCAAGAATGCACCAGATATCATCCTCTTACTGAATCCCTCCCCGTCTGTTCCCTTGGTGCTACTGCCTTCTTGATAGGACTGTTAACAAAAATCTGTATGATTCTTCTGCTTTTCGTTTTGTATTTTTGAAGATTTCCTTCTATAACATTTTATTTCTTCTCTAGAGAACGTGATGCA
This sequence comes from Enteromius treurensis, assembly GCA_032275025.1. NCBI lineage: Eukaryota > Metazoa > Chordata > Actinopteri > Cypriniformes > Cyprinidae > Enteromius > Enteromius treurensis. Next base: position 16,124,431 of record JAUCMU010000013.1, read on the forward strand.
TAGATGTACCTCAGGGGTTTCCATCCCACGAATGCAAAACAAAGGGGAACTTCAGCTTCCCTAAATGTATTTTTGTTCATATTTATTGTTTTTTTTCTTTCCCCAGTCACCTTTAGTATTTCTAACATGAATTTATTAATCTGGGCTATTTACACCAAATAATATTAATTGGACAACAAAATGGTCTAAAATTATTTTTGGAACCCGCTGTTTTGGTACATGTGTCTAATAATATAAAATACTATTTATTTATCCCAGCAATAACTCGGCTGGTTATCCTGATTTTTTTTCAGTAGCTTGAGATCTGCTTCAATCTGTTGCTTAATGCATTAGAAGTGTTTGTACAGAATCCTAATGTAGGTTGTCAGGCAAAAGAGATGTAGCAGGCAGAAGAAAAAGCTGTGTGAAATATACTTTGTGATGTATACTGTGGCTTTCTTTAAAACTCAAAACAGATCTTTCCGATGTTAATTCAGTTGTGGAATAAAACGGTTTGTTCTCACCTATAAATACCGATCTACTTCTGTTATCACGAGTCTTTCTGTTCTTTATTTGTTTGCAACTAGATATCTGTTATTTGAATAACGCACAGGTTTGAGCATCAGGTGGCGACAAAGTAAAAAATTCAGTGTAGCTGTTCAACCTCCATTCCTGTGGATGGAGCCATTATGGTCAAGAAAGCGCCAATGATTCACGAATGGCAACATTACATCGTTTCGTAGTCCCTCCCTAAACGTGCATTGGCGCGCTGTGCATCCTTCCGTCGGGTCCCCGGTCGTCTCTCAGTCCGTTAGCCTCAGCAAGACTGGCGAAAATATGGCGGGTTTGAACGCGTCGGGTCCCGGCCCGGTTTCGACTCTCGACCAGGTGGACAAAGGACTGAAGGAGACTCTTATAGACGCGCTGAATGCCATTCTGTCGCCGGTGCAAGAAGTGCGTGCCGCGGCGGAGGAGCGCATTAAAGTATTGGAAGTGACGGAGGGTAAGAAACCTGACGTGAGATGCTGCCACAACATGCATGACACCATGTGATTGTGAAGTGCACATTTTTACACGCGGGCCTTCCTGGTCACACGCCTTTTTAAACTATGGTTGGTTTTATGACGCTTGTCGACGGTGTTTATCATTCATCCAGTCGCGGTGAAATTGTCCACACATGGGCTTCAATTGGGGAGACGGAAACATGTGCAGCCGAATCTAACATGTTCCCGCATTTTTATTGGATTGTTTAGAGTGAGAAGTTCGGTTCTCTAAATCTGTGTTCAGTTTCACTTTACGTCCACTCACATGATGGTGATTTACTGTTGATAAGTAACGTTACGCGTCATCTTTGTGAAAATATTTAAGTTTTCAGCGGTAGTTTCAGGAATAGCTCACCCCTCAAAAAATAAAACATTGTCACTTACCCACGCTCATGTGGTTCCTAATCTAACTTCTAAATGGAACTTTCAATGTATCCTTTTTTTACCGTTAAGAGACTGTTTCCAAAAGTTCAGTTTTTACCTCATTCCTTTGTTTTATTTCTCAGTCTTCTTTATTTATGTCATGTGAATGAAATAATAACACAACTCCTTATCCTATTTGCCTTCAAGCTACAATGGCAAAGCAGAGATTGTGACTCGGGGTTCGGTTTGTAGTGTCCGTAACACCCAAGTCTGGCTTACCCACTATCATCACCCAGTATTTTTTTAAGTTAAGATATCGCTTAGACATTTGTGGCTGTTTCATCATCTTTTGGGAGAAAAGGAGCAGATGCTTTTTTTGTGTGGCTAGATGTGAGCTTGTAGCATGGCCAGAGATTAAATGTGTTCAGTCAGTCATTGCAAAAGCCATATGATTTAACTACAAAAATGAAAGGGCTATATATTTGCTTTATATTGTAAGTATGTTCTTTATTCATTTTCTGAATAAAAACATGTTTTTAGCAAGATTCTTTGACAAAAAGAAAGTTAAAAACAACAGCATTGACTTGGAATAGAAATCTTTTGCAACATTATGAATGCTTTTACTGTCACTTATGATCAATTTAATGAATCCGTGCTGAATAAAAGCATTCATTTCTTAAAAGGTCTTAATGTCCCCAAAGATTTTGACCAGCTGTGTATTTGTGCACCGACCGTACACTATATATGTTTTTATATTTAGAAAGCAAATATGCCCACTCAAAGGTAGAAATGCCCTTGAAAATCAGTTGGTCGGTTTAACCCAGCGGGTTGCTGGCTGTGGCCTCTCTTTCAGTCTATCAGGGTGTTGGGTGTCAGCAGTAACATTGTCTTTTGGCCACCATCCTCTTATTGAGCTAAATCCATGGATGATGAAAGAAGTGGCAGTGCTGTGTCGCTGTGAATCAAGCATACATGAGAAAAGATTTTTTCCTAAAGCGCTCATCAGACTTGGCTTCTAATGCATTTGTGGTCCCGGCTTGTTAACTTATTGTCAGTCAGATTGATTGTCGGTTGTGGTTCTAGACTAAACCTATATTAATATATGAACCGTTTTGATTTGCTAGTGGTTGGTGTTGGCCTGACTACCATGTAATATTACTTCACCTGTTTTGTAGAGTTTGGTGTTCACCTTGCAGAGCTCACTGTCGACGCACACGGAGCACTTGCTATACGCCAAGTAAGACTTGATATCAAAGCATAAGTAACACAAGGAAAATTTGGTTCTTACGGTAATATTTATTTAAATTGTTCGCTATGTGTCTTTTGTAGTTGGCCTCTGTCATTCTGAAGCAGTATGTTGAGACACACTGGTGTTCCCAGTCAGATAAATACAGGCCCCCAGAGACGACTGAATGGGTAAGAACTGCTTATTTAGGTCTGGATGTGATATTATCCCAGTTGTAATTTTTATGGATATCCCTTTATGTTCAGGCTAAAGCTGCTATCCGTGAGCTCTTGCCAAGCGGCTTGCGAGAGGCCATCAGTAAGGTGCGCTCCAGCGTGGCCTACGCCGTCTCAGCTATTGCACACTGGGACTGGCCTGAAGCTTGGCCTGGGCTCTTCAAGCTCCTCATGGACATGCTGGCCAGTGGTGATGTGAACGCTGTACACGGCGCCATGAGGGTCCTCACAGGTAATCGCTCTGAACATCTAAACCTCTTCCTTGCAGTTGCAACAAGTGACAATGTTTTTCGCCATTAAGCAACACATCTGTTCTATAGAATTTACCCGAGAGGTGACCGATGTACAGATGCCAGATGTTGCGCCTGTCATTTTGCCTCAAATGTACAAGATTTTTACCATGGCAGAGGTAACGCACTCAGTACACAGTGTAGTGTTTGCTTTTGTGTTTGAAGTATGTTATTGACAAAAACTGTGATGTTACTGTTGCAGGTTTACAGTATTCGCACTCGATCCAGAGCAGTTGAGATCTTTACCACGTGTGCCAATCTCATCTGTGCAATTGATGAAGTAGCAAAGGTACAGTTTCAGTGAAGATCTTTTGTTTATAGGTGAAAAGGAACCCCTTTGGACAGTACACGCATTTAAAATGCCACTTATTTAGAAAAGCAGGTTTTGAACAAAAACATCAAACAGCACAACTGTTTATAGCATTAATAATAATTAATGTTTCATGAGCACCAAATAAGCATATTGTTTTTGTTTTGTTATTTTAAAATGAATATTTCTCATTATTACTGTATTTTATCATCAAATAAATCCAGCATTGGTTTTAAAAACATGAGAAAAATGGTACCAACCTAAAGGCTTTGAACTGTATTTGAGTACATTTTTATGCCACTTCATATAAATGAACCTAAATAAATAAATTAGGTGGCCATTGTGACTTCACAATATGCAATACTTTACAATAATTATTAAATGGATTACTCACATTTATACATCATCTATAAATAAGCTTTCCATTGATGTATGGTCTTTCATGTAGTCCAAACTAAGTTTATTGCAATGCATATTAGTAATCAAAAATTACGTTTTGATATACACTTCTAAAAAAATAAATAAATAAAGGGAACACTTAAACAACACTATGTAACTCCAAGTCAATCACACTCCTGTGAAACTGCCCACTTAGGAAGCAACAATGATTCACAATCAATTTCACATGCTGTTGTGCAAATGGAATAGACAACGGGTGGAAATTATAGGCAATTAGCAAGACACCCAAAATAAAGGAGTGGTTCTGCAGGTGTTGACCACAGACCACTTCTCAGTTCCTATACTTTCTGGCTGATGTTTTGGTCACTTTTGAATGCTGGCGGTGGTTTCGCTCTAGTGGTAGCACGAGACGGAGTCTACAACCCACACAAGTAGCTCAGTAGTGCAGCTCCATCCAGGATGGCACATCACTGCGAGCTGTGGCAAGAAGGTTTGCAGTGTCTGTCAGTGTAGTGTCCAGAGCATGGAGGCACTACCAGGAGACATGGAGGAGGCCATAGGAGGGCAACAACCCAGCAGCAGGACCGCTACCTCTGCCTTTATGCAAGGAGGAACAAGATGAGCATGTGTCTGCTCAAACGGTCAGAAACAGACTCCATGAGGGCCCGACGTCCACAGGTGGGGGTTGTGCTTACAGGCCAACACCATGCAGGACTTTTGGCATTTGCTAGAGAACACCAAGATTGGCAAAATGCGCCACTGGCACCCTGTGCTCTTCACAGATGAAAGCAGGTTCACACTGAGCACATGTGGCAGAGACTTGAGATGCCGTGGAGAACGTTCTGATGCCTGCAACATCCTCCAGCATGACCAGTTTGGCAGTGGGTCAGTAATGGTTTTGGGTGGCATATCTTTGGAGAGCCGCACAGCCCTCCATGGGCTCGCCAGAGGTAGCATTACTGCCATTAGGTACCAAGATGAAATCCTCTTGTAAGACTATATGCTGGAGTGGTTGGCCTTGTGTTCCTCCTAATGCAAGACAATGCTAGACCTCATGTGGCTGGAGTGTGTCAGCAGATCCTGCAAGACGAAGGCATTGAAGCTATGGACTGGCCCGCTCGTTCCCCAGACCTGAATCCAATTGAGCTCATCTGGGACATCATGTCTCGCTCCATCCACCAAAGCCACGTTGCACCACAGACTGTCCAGGAGTTGGTGGATGCTTTAATCTAGGTCTGGGAGGAGGTCCCTTAGGAGACCATTCGCCACCTCATCATGAGCATGCCCAGGCGTTTGTAGGGAGGTCATACACACTACTGAGCCTCATTTTGACTTGTTTTAAGGACATTACTGTACTTCAAAGTTAGATCAGCCTGTTGTGTGTTTTTCCACTTCAATTTTGAGTGTGACTTTGAATCCAGATCTTCATGGGTTAATAAATTAGATTTCCATTGATAATGTTTGTGTGATTTTTGTTGTCAGCACATTCAACCATGTAAATAACAAAGTATTTAATAAGAATATTTCATTCATTCAGATCTAAGATGTGTTATTTTAGTGATCCCTTTATTTATTTTATTTTTTTACAGTAGAAAATGTACATATATCCCAGTGACTTCAGACTTCAGGTTTTGTAGTCTAGGTCATATTTTAAAACAATTCTGTTTGATTTCAGGGTGCTGCCAACACTTTGATCTTCCCGGTGGTGCAGCAGTTCACAGAGGCTTTCATACAGGCGCTGCAGATTCCAGATGGACCAACTTCAGATAGTGGCCTAAAAATGGAAGTACTAAAGGTGACTAGCTGTTGCATTGTGCTGAAAAATACTTTTTTCCCCTTCATTATGTGAGTGTAATTATCAATTGTTTTCCCTTCATAGGCAGTGACAGCTCTTGTGAAGAACTTCCCCAAACCCATGGTGTCCTCCATGCAACAAATTCTACCTATTGTATGGAACACCTTAACAGAAAGCGCCTCTTTATATCCATTCATTCCTTGACAGCTTTTACCACTTGTTTTAACTATCACCATAAATAGAAAGAGTTTTCCAAAAATGAAAATGTACTTATGCTCAAGCCATCAAAAGATGTAGATGAGTTTGTATATTTATCATAACAGATTGCATCACTTGCACACCAATGAATCCACTTCAGTCCAAACAGATAAAACATCCACTCGAATACAGTCCATTAATTAACGTTGTATAAAGTTAAAAACTGTGTGTTTTTAATAAACACATCCATCAAGACATTTGTAACTTGTAACTCTTCAGTTATGAGTCCATAATATTGCTGTCTCCATCTTAGATCTCGCCTGAGGGTGAGCAAATTTCCATTTTTGGGTAAACTATTCCTTTAATATCTCACACCCATATGTTGTTTTTGACAGTGTCGGTAATTTCAATAAAGCGTTGAAGTATTTTTTTTAACCAAGCATGTACTTATGTGAGAACTGAGGTCAACTACACGGAAGAAGTAGATGATCCTGTTGATTCTGATGGTATGCAGCAATAGATCTTTGCAAGAATTGATAAAGTTATTGAGTTTAGTTAGCATTAAGCTTTAATACATGTGTCGTTGTTACAGGTGAGGTCCTTGGCTTTGAGAACCTTGTCTTTAGCATCTTCGAGTTCGTCCACACACTGCTGGAGAACAAGAAGTTCAAGAGCACAGTGAAGAAAGCTCTACCAGAGCTCATATATTACATCATCCTCTACATGCAGATCACAGAGGATCAGGTTTGTGGGTAGGATTAGTGTGTGTCATATGCCTTTTTTTGTAGCTTTTATCATAACATTCTCATCCGTTTCCCAGATCAAAGTGTGGACAGCCAATCCACAGCAGTTTGTTGAGGATGAGGATGATGACACGTTCTCTTATTCTGTCCGGATTTCAGCTCAGGATCTGTTGTTGGTGAGAGCACGGGAAGCTTGTTTATAGATTTTGGAATATTTTCCCACTTTTATGTTCAATGCATCCTTTTGTCTATCAGGCTGTTGCAGCCGAGTTTCAGAATGAGAGCGCTGCTGCTTTAGCGGCGGCAGCAACACGGCACCTTCAAGAGGCAGAGCAAGCCAAGAACACAGGCAGTGAACACTGGTAAAGAGAAAAAACATCTTTTCTCACAGTTTTACTTCTTTTTCAGTGTGGTGTTTTACATCAGGGTTTCACCAGAATTGCAGCTTGAAGGTTTAAGTATTTAGAAATAAATACTTTAATATAAGTAGCATATCGTGCTGTCTGAAATAATTATTTTTCAATTTTTATTGGCAGACAATTTTACAACAGTAATATTTATATATTATTTATTTATTTAATTACGTGTTTATTTTTCATTTTCAACCCTTTAAGTCAGAGTTAAAACCTTAACCCATTTTTGTACACTCGTTTTGTCCAATTGCATGTTACATGATATGCAAGTGTCATTAAATTATTGAAGTATTAACTCCTCTCTAATGGTACTTTGAGGGGTTAGGCTGACAAAAAAAAAGTTTATTTCTGTGAATATGCAGGTGGAAGGTCCATGAGGCTTGCATGCTGTCTCTGGGCTCAGTCAAGACCATCATCACTGAGAATGTAAAGAATGGTCGTGTGCAGTTTGATATGCATGGATTCCTCGCCAGTGTCATCCTTGCCGACCTCAATTTACCTGGTAATTTTATTCTGGATTTTCATTTTGATCCTACGTCTGTATATGGCCTGAGCGTTGACCTGAGAATCTGATTCCTGTGTTATTCAATCCCCAGCAGCCTCTCCATTTCTCTTGGGCCGGGCCTTATGGGCAGCTAGTCGCTTTACTGCAGCAATGTCCCCAGAACTCATACAGCAGTTCCTTCAGGCCACTGTGAGTGGTCTGCATGAGAGCCAGCCGCCCTCGGTCCGCATCTCTGCTGTGAGAGCCATCTGGGGGTAGGACTTCCAGATTGTAATGCACAGGATCTAATAATTTGTGCAAAAGTGTATGCATTTTATTTAAACATTTTTATTATTATTCTTATTTATTTTTCGCAATTTAAGCTGGAAATTCATTTAATATTATTTATTAGATTACAGAATGGTTGAATGCTTACTAGAGCAAAAGAACCAGGAAATAATAAGGTCACTGTTCCATGGTTTAATAGATCACATCTCCTGCTAAAGAATGGGTAATACTTTATTTTAAGGTGTCCTTGTTACATGTCACATGTACTTAATATTGTAATACTAATAAAATAAACATAAATACATACAAATAACCCTAAGCCTAACCATATAGCGAATACATGTAGTTAATTAATATTACTCAGTACTTAAATGTATACTTACACTGTAACAAGGGCACAAAATAAAGTGTAACCAAATATATAATGTAATTAGGGGTGTCCTCGAATAGTCGATGCTTCGATTCGAGGAGCCTGATTCGACTTCCAATCTCAGTCAAATATTCGCGGGTGTTAGGATCATACCATTTGCCCCATATGTTAATATATAATCTATTAAAATAAGAATTTGAAAAGAAAGAAGCTTTAAATAAATATTTTAACCCGTGTGAATCAATCCAACCACCCCTATAGATTTCAGTTTAGTTTCATTTTTCATAATCCGCGACAGGCAGAGCTTTGGCGGCAGGGATTTAAACCTTTAACAAGGCTGAAATTAAGACAGAGTGAAAGACTGGATTTTTTTTTCGATCAGGTATTTCAAAAATATTTCTGGTTTATATATATATATATATCTTGTAAATTATTTATGTCGTATAAGCCCTGTCTGATGACTGTCGCATGACTAACATTGACTGATTTTGCTCCGCTCCCGAACATATGATTCGACGATCAGCCGAATATTGGCAAGATTCGAACATTCTGATTCGACTTTGAAAATCCTTAGTCGGGGACAACCCTAAATGTAATATACTACTTTATTTGCCATGATTATACACTTTCAAATGAGATATAGTTGTTTGGGCTACTTCTAAGCAGGAATCTTATTTGTTTCTACACCTTTTAGGGACAAAAACCTGAATAAAAATTTCTGCTTAAAATGAATGCTGCCATGTTGAATTCTTTGGTTATCAAAGAATCCTGAGGGAAAAATAGTGATCTCTCTTTCTATCTCTTTCACAGGTACTGTGATCAGCTCAAGCTTTCAGAGAGCACTCATGTCCTTCAGCCATTCCTGCCCAGTGTCCTGGAAGGACTGGTGCAGCTCGCAGCTCAGTTCAGCTCTGAAGTTCTCACTTTAGTCATGGAAACCCTCTGTATTGTTTGCACCGTGGATCCGGCTTTCACCACGAGTGCCGAAAACAAGATCTGCCCACTCACTATTGCCATCTTCCTTAAGTATAGTAATGGTAAGATCATTCAACATCTGGTGTCTTTTGCAATTTCGGAGATTACCTGTGGCTTATAATATTCTCATTTCCGTTTTTGATAGATCCTGTTGTAGCGTCTTTGGCGCAGGACATCTTCAAGGAGCTTGCCCAGATTGAAGCCTGCCAAGGACCCATGCAAATGCGCCTCATTCCTACTCTTGTTAGCATTATGCAGGCACCGCCTGATAAAATCCCATCTGGCCTTTGTGCTGTAAGTTTCACTACTCAATTGGTTGTACTTCTTACTGTATTCTGTAAGTTATGCCTGTTTTTTGTTGTTACAGACATCCATAGATATCCTAACTACGGTTGTTCGTAACACTAAACCCCCGTTGACAGACATGCTTGTGTGCCAAGCTTTTCCTGCAGTGGCCCAATGCACCCTCCGCACAGATGACAACACCACAATGCAGGTGACATTCTCCCAGAAATAAATGTGAAATGTCTTTTTTGAGTCCTCATGTCAATTTATTTTTAACTGTCATCATTATCTTTTTTTTTTTTTTTTTTTTTCTCAGAATGGTGGTGAATGCTTGAGGGCCTATGTGTCTGTGGCGCTGGAGCAGATTGCCCAGTGGCAAGATGAGCAAGGCCACAGTGGGCTGTGGTATGTCATGCAGGTTGTCAGCCAGCTCCTGGACCCCCGCACGTCTGAGTTCACCGCTGCTTTTGTAGGTCGCCTGGTGTCCACTCTCATTGCCCGGGCTGGAACTCAGTTGGCTGACCATTTGGACCAAATGCTGCGTGCTATTCTTAGCAAGATGCAGCAGGCTGAGACCCTCAGTGTGATGCAGGTAGGGTTGAATTGATACCAGAACATTGATACCAAACCGAAACCTTAGGAGCCACAAGGGGGTGCTGGGTGTCTGTAGAGAATTAGAGAGAACCAAAATAATTCTACAAAATGTATTTTTAGGGCTATCACTGTTTATGTTAATTAAATGTTTAATGCAGCAATTTAAATTTTGCCATTACTACTGTTTCACAATTATTTATTTTATCAGTTTTCAATTATTGTATTTTTTCCCATCAAAACTAAATCATTTTTTATTTTTATTTTTTCTTGTTTTTATTTTCTTGTGTTTTGTTGAATTTTATTTCATGTTTGAAATAGGTACTCTATCATATTAGGGAGTCCTTTGAAATCCTCTGCATTTGTCATATAGTAAATTTATTTATAAACAAATCAGCCTGAATAAGTTTGAACAAAATTCCCATAACCTGCGGTCTTTAAAGTGTAAAATGAATAAATACATTGGGCAAATTATAAAATGAAACTAGGATTGTAAGTAGATAATAAGAAGTATCAGTTATTATCAGGGATTGATTTGAAGTTACCATGTTAGAACATCCTGAAATGTGGGAAATGTTAGTTACCATATTGTTGAGATGTCTCTGCAGATGTGTTTTTTGGCACAGGTAAAGAATTAATAACTAAATGTATTCTTCTTTTTTACATGTTGAACATACATTATCTTGTACGACATACAAGTCTGAATTGTGCTGAGGTGTGAAATACATTCTCGCTCTTCATTTTACAGTCCCTGATCATGGTTTTCGCCCACCTGGTCCATTCCCAGTTGGAGCCTCTGCTGGAATTCCTGTGCAGTCTTCCAGGTCCCACTGGGAAACCTGCGCTAGAGTTTGTCATGGCTGAGTGGATGAGTCGCCAACATCTTTTTTACGGCCAATATGAAGGCAAAGTCAGGTGAGGGTTTCCAATCTTGTCTGCATTGTTTGATGAAACTGCACAGCTTCCATTTGAAATAACACCGTAATCGCTCTGTCCACAGTGCTGTTGCCTTGTGTAAACTTCTCCAGCATGGTCTGAATACAAATGACAAACGCCTCCAAGATATAGTTGTCAAAGGAGATGAAATTTTTAATCCGGATGAGGGAATCTGTACACGTTCCAAATCAGCCAAGAGTAAGTTAATAATCTCTAAACTGCCCATTGAATGATTAATAATTGATGTCTCAGGGATCTGACTGATCTATTTATCTCAGACCCACAGCAGTGGACCAACATTCCTTTGCTGGTAAAGATCTTTAAACTCATCGTCAATGAACTGTCTTCCGTGGTTGAGGCTAACGCAAATAGAGCCAATCCTGCAGACTGGAGCCAAGGTACTTAACCCTGTGTTTAACCCTAGTATTAGTATAAATTGGTGACATTGAAGTGTGTAGCATTCTTAAAGGGGTCATATGATGTTGCTAAAAAGCATTATTTTGTGTATTTTGTTTAATTCAATCTGATTGTGCTGTTTAAGGTATTTAAAAAAAACATTATTTTCAACGTACTGTACATTGTTTCTCCTCTAAGCCCGCCTTCCTGAAATGGGTCGATTTGTACGAAGCTCATCGTTATAAAAAAGCAAGGTGTGCTTTGATTGGCCAGCCATCCAGTGCATTGTGATTGGCCGAACGCCTCATCCGGGTTGCGGCCCCTTACCATAAAGTGTTGCCCTGTCCTGGTGCTATGACATAAAAACAAGGAAAGCTGTTACAAATTAGGCATTTGTTGCATCCAGTGGGGACATAATTACTGACTAAAATGATGTTTACTCTTTTTATGCATTGTGTCTCTTAAACATAGGGCTGGGCGATATATATACCAAACAATATATTATGCGCATCTCGTCAGTAAAGCCGGTTCTTTGATTAGCGGTAAATTTCAATCAGCTGTTTTTAAATGCAGCGCCAGCTTATGAACAGAGCCGTAGATCACCGACAAGCTACGCTAAGTGATTCAGTGGCCGAGCATGTCGGTGATCTACGGCTCTGTGTATAAGCTGGTGCTCCTTTTGAAACAGCTGACGGAGATTTACCGCTAGTCAAAGAACCGGCTTTACTGATGAGATGTGCATAATATATTGTTCGATACGTATCGCCCAGCCCTACTTAAACATAACACCATGTCTGCATTTGTGATGGGAGAAACAACAAGCATTACTCTACACTGCTCTAAACTCGTGGTTAAATAGTAAGTAGCAGGTTCTTTTAATAAGAAAATGCAACTTACCTTAAGGGTGCGAGTCAGAAGCGCCAGACTGTCCTTGTAGAGTTGGAATCGCCTCACTCTATAGTCACAGCCAGACTGCTTTGTCAGGTTCAGGCATCAGTCCTCAATAAATGTGCTGGGCACACTAATATTTGGGTTGAACTGTTCTGGAACAGTGTTGTAAATAAACGTAACCATTGATTTCTCGTTGTCTCCTTTTTTGTAAGCACAGACAAAGTAGTTTCACTTTCACAACGAAACACAGCATCTCCAGAACATGACACTACAGCGAGAATAATAGTTCTGCCTTCATTTTTTGCATAAATATTTGAGTGTTGTGACATAGAAAAGTTGGAGGGGGGGTTTAAATGAGCTGTTTTTGGGGGGTATGGACAAGTCATCACTTTTATAAGGAATATCGCTTTTGTTTTGAAATTTTAGTCTTTTATAACTTTAAGGATCTTGTAACTCCAGAGGAAGGAAAAGTTTAAATCACATTATATGACCCATTTAAGTTTAGAACATTTGTTTTGCAGACTCTGGTGGAATGTGGGATGACGTGGCGGATGAAGAGGATGATGATGAGGAAGATGAAGGATTAGCAGGACAGCTGCTGTCTGATCTCATTGCCTCCAACAAATATGGTGAAAACCCATAATACAAAAACCGGGTTAAATTTGCATTTGTCCATTCTAAGTAAGGGATAATGTACAGGCAGCCGGTGGTTATCGCAGAAATAAGCCCTGACAGTGTGATCAGGACCCGACGTGAAGCGAAGGGTCTTGTATCACGCTGAAGGGGCTTATTTCGCTATAACTACCGGCTGCCTGTATATTATCCCGCTTATTACACGGCTACTTGCCACATAAGAAAAAAAAACTGAACATGA
>JAUCMU010000013.1:16137614-16154806 GCA_032275025.1 Enteromius treurensis
TCGAAAAGAACGAACCTGCAAATGTCTCAACTGACCAATCAGAATCAAGCATTCCAGAGAGCCGTGTAATAATGTTACACATGCATTTGGCATCCCGAGTGACATTAAAGTACACATTTTATTAATTCACACATTTTCTGGGAATCAAACCTTTGCTCTAAGCATTGTTAAAAGGGGTCCTTGTACTTTTGCAGCCATTCATTTTTAACTCACATTTTAATAAATACTGAAAATGCTGTTTCTTGTTTTATGGTTAACACTAATGATATAGAATAAGCAGACAGACTAATTGCCATGAATTAGAATTCCAATGATTTAAAACTTGTTTTTTATGAGTATAAATGTTACATTTAATTTCTAGCTTTTTAGCATCTCTGTAAAGTGCATTGTAAGTGCCATCTCGCTTTGCTGTCTTGGCTACCGATTATCGTGAATATCTTTGGCCTTATTATTTTTGTGATTTTTGATACTTTTTTTACACCTAAAATCGTGTATGAAATACTCGTTACATGCTCTTTGTGATTAGCCCTCCCATAGAAATGGCCCTGGATACAACTAAAGGAAACAAAATGAAAGGCGAAACATAAACGCTTCAGTGTGTATTTGTGTTTGAACTCGGGTTTCTATTTTCAATGTTTTTTATAGCACTGATCAATGCAGCCAATCAGTGACATTTCCTACTGATTTCCTGAATGCAGCAGATAAAGTTTAAGTTAGAATCCATTCCACACCACAGTTTTGTTCAGTGCTACATGTTTTGGAGCCTCTCGTTATAACAAAGTGTAACACAATGTAAATGAGAGATTCTTTGTGCAGTGTAGAGCTTCATCAGTTATAACAGTAACTTGATTAAATGACTAATTCTAAGAGGAGAGCTCTTGGCTATTGTCTAATCCATTCAGAATTTGAATAAGCTTTATTTTTAATGATGCTAATAGAACGTGATCACTAACATGCATATGTCACTGCACAGGGCAAAATAGACCTACATTAAGGCTAAAGCACCTTTTAGTGATTTGCTTCTGATACTTGGCCTGTATCTGGAGAAGTAGGAGAAATTATTTGATATATTTCTATATTATATTTATATATTTGCCACTAATATTACATTATGTTTAGCGCTCAAACACAGTGTACTGTAAGTGCTTTTAAATGACCGTGCATGGTGCAGGAGAAGCATTACTTCTAACATTACTTCTAACAAGTCATAACTTTGAAATATAAGGAATATCGCTTTGGTTTTGAAATGTTAGTCTTTGCAACTTTAAGGATCTTGTAACTTTACAGCTTGTAAAATCGACATTTTATTTTTTTTTATATTAATTTGCGCATTTTCAAATGGTTTATTAAAGGTGCAAAAAGTCAAACATTTTAGGCAGCGTTTTTTTGGGTACAGTTCTAGTTTCAGTTTTCAGCATAGCATTTCAAAACTTGTTCTTTTTCATAAAAAAAAAAGAAAGAAATATGAATTTGCGCAATTACAAGGACCAAAAAAATTGTCAATGGTGTTATATTTATATTATTTGTTTACTATTGTTTTTTTTTTTTTTTGTTAGCACTTTAGCTTTATTTCAATTAACAAAAATGTTTTTATAGTTTCTGTGGTGGGCAGATGTGCCGTTATTTAAATATTAGGATTTATTAGTAAAGCAAAATGACAAAAATATGAATATACTGTGAAGTGTACAATGCTTACCATATTCACCACTTTGTCTTTACTACATATTAATCTATAACAATTATTGTCATTTTTCCCATAGACGATGATTATTATGAGGATGATGATGAGGAGGATCCAGATGCTCTGAAGGACCCCATTTATCAAATTGACCTTCAGGTAAATTATCTGGCATCGTCTTTTGAAGTATTATTGTAACCATACTTAATATCTTCATGTCTCCATGTTTTATTCCACAGGCGTACCTGACAGATTTCCTTACCCAGTTTGCTCAGCAGCCTTGCTATAGCATGTTTTCAAGCCACTTAAATGAAGTAGAGAGAAGAGCCTTGCAGTCCATCGGTATATGACCTGTATCCCACACCCAACATTGGCTCCTTGTCCTTTGTTTCCGTCTTTACCACTCAGTCACCTTTTCTTCAAACTTGAACATTCGAGTGGACTCGCAATGCCTTTCAGACGACGCTTTTGATCCACAACCCAAAAGGTTTACGTGCCTCTCCCTGTGCTTTATTAAGGGAAGGAATGGACATTGATTCCTGGGGGTTGTTATACAGTAAGAGCGGGGTGTGAGGGGCAGCTTCTTAACATCCCAGACAGGACTGTGTGGGTGCATTTGAATCGGATATCAAATCACTGCTGTGCTTGATAGACCTGTCTAGTATGATGAAAAAAATTTTTTGCAAAGAAACTGGTAACAGTAAAGAAATGATTTAAAAGTATCCTCTATCCATTTGTACCTTCTCACTTTACTAAATCCTGATGGTTTCTATGGAGGAACGAAAAAGACTTCTGAAAGATGATGAATCTACAAGAAAAAAAAAAGTTGGAACTGTTGGCGGCCTTATTAAAGTTATTCATGTTGTTTGTCATTACGTGGTTTCATGAGCATGGTCTTTATGGCTACACTGTTGGGTGTTCATGAAGAATAATATAGTGTTACCATAGGGATCCTACAATCTTATTAGCAGCATTGTCTCTTGAGGTTTGAGAATTTCATAATAAAAGGCCTGTTAAGGTCTAAATTGTAAGTGTCTGCATTTAAAGTGAAGTTTTTGGAGATTAGACATCTGTATGAAAGTTTTTCTTTATTTGCAAAAATTGCTACTGTACAATGCCATTGACGTCTGACTGATTTGGTTATGCACATAAATATTTTAATTTTATATATTGCATAAATATTGGATTTTAATATAGGAAAAATTAGTATCTTTAGAACTAAAGAATTAGGCAAATCCCAGATTGCATTACTCGGTTATTTACAGATTTATATTAAAATTAAAACCGCCGACCAGTTCTTTTATAATAAGTCAGTCATTTCTTTTTGAACCTTATATTCAGAGGCATTGTCATGATAAAATAGAAAAGGGTCCTGTCCGAATTGTTGCTCTCCAAAAAACAAAGCATAAATATCATTAAATGCCTTTAGTAATTTCCACGAGTAATCTTAATGTTTTAAAGTACCTGTTCATTAGAAGAGGGCGTCTTGATACATTTGCCAATATACCTGTGTGTGTGTGTGTGTGTGTGTGTAAATTTGCGAACTTAAATACCTGTAATACAACCCTCATCCTTTCTGAAAAGATAAAGTGTATTTTCTACATATAACGTGAATGGGTGGATGCTCTCCAGAAATGCAAACTATTCAGAGGTGCCGAGGCGCGCTGCTGCAAGAGCCCACGGGTTCCATTCTTCCTCGTGGAATTTAGCGCGTCAGCGGTCAATCCCCTCAATAACTCCATCATTTCCCGTCTCAGTTAACACGAGCTCTGCGCGTTTGATTTGTTTCATCAATGAGGCGGCTGGTACTGGAGATCTGTCGCGCGGGCGTGTAGCGTCACGGGCGGTGTGTCGCTCCACAAAGATCGTATGTTGATCACGAAGCTGCTTGATCCGGAGCTCCGCTGTCCGCGAGACGTGGCAGATTCCATCATTTAAGGCCTTTTTTTCAAAGGATGCAGATGTAACCATTTTTGTCTGGTGTAGCAAAAAGTGTACTGGAAGCAGGATGTCCTTCTACGCCGTTATTATACCGGTCCTTTATGTTATTTTCTCTGCCTGGCAGGGTAAGACGATATTGTAGTTTCTTCATAGGCCTCATTGCTGCAAACATGTACTTAGAAAAATGCTTCTGTTAATAATCTGTTATTGTCTTCAGCGAGCGAAGCATTGTATTACACAGATGCCATGTAACAGTTCTTATCTAATGCAATCTAACGTTATATATATATATATATACATAGCTGCCATATAATTACCATGGCTATAAACCAGAAGATGTCATTTCTATAGCAACAGCTCGGTTGTGTAAGTTCACGTGAGGCTGCGGTTGTTCTTCTGCATTAGTATTATAGTGAATTATATTCGCCGCAGAACCAGTAACTGAAACCTAATCCAAGAGTTGTGAACTTGAAGCAGGTGGTTAACTGACCTACATTTTAGATAACTGTTACTGAAGATGAAAACAAAGATGCGATTTCTGTTAAATAAATGTTAGAAAATACTTTCTTAGCGGCACTTAAGTCATTATTTTGGGTTAGGCTAATTAAGTGCGCGCCTATAATTAAATACTCATTAATTAATGGATAATGTACTTATTAGTGTGCTCATAAGTGCTATATTTGCCTCTATCTATTTAGGTTATTGTTAATATTCAGTATTAATATTTAAATGCGTGTCTCTGTATACATTCAAGTTGTTATGTAATAACAGATTACAATATGTTTTATTTATTAATGCATATTATATTACTAAATATTTCAGTTCCTGAAATATTCTATATTTTTTTTTTAATACCAGATTTTTAATGCTGTTTATTTGTAGGTCAGCCTGCGAGTTTTATAGGATTTGGCATCACCTTCAGAAGCTCTGATATTGATAATCACCAGTGTTTTATTTCTTTTAGTGAGTGCAAACGAGGACTGCTTGTGGTACGTGGACAAAAATGGCACCTGGCACAATGGCTTTGACTGTCCACTCATAACCTTCTGCTGTGGGAACTGTCACCGCCGGTACTGCTGTCTTGATGGCTTCAAGATGATCACAGAAGCGGGACAGAAGCGCTGCATGCTGTTCCATCTCAGGTACACTTTTCAAGGTTTTAGATTATTGACCCATTACTGACCTGGAGAGGCTCATTAACCTAACATCAGACTGCTACATAAATGAGGATTTTAAGATAGATGGTTTAGAATTGGAGTTGGCTAAGATCAGTGAAGTTTTCTGTCCTGCATCTTTCAGCCCTTCCACTATAGCTGGCATTGCTTCATCGATCCTGCTCTTTGTTGCTGCTATAGCAACCATGGTCTGTTGCTTCATGTGTTCCTGTTGTTACCTGTACCAGCGCCGCCAGCAACGTGGCAGAACTCCTTATGAAGGTAATTGAAATTACTTCACAGTCCACCCTGAATTGTTATTGGGTTGTTGTCATTGCATGATATCCAAGCTGGATATATCAAGCAAAACCTAACTGCTTGATTGTCTGTATTGTTTTATATTACATCAATACTCTAAAAGTTGGATTTATAAATGTCGCATAGCTGTTTGTAAAGTTGACAGTCCAACTTTTCCTGTATGTATACAATGCACTCACAGTATATACTAGCCCCCGGTTTCACAGACAAGTCTTAAGCCTAGTCCTAGACTGAAGTGTATTTCTGAGCTGTTTCAGCTGAAAGAAGCTTCAGTGCCCTTGTTAAGATGCACACCAGTAATGCCCTGTCTATGAAATCAGGCCGGCATCACAACTGCTCTATTGCTTTTATCATGCAACTATATTATCACCCACTTCTAATCTGCTAAATGCGGCTATAAGGCACACAATTATTAAGAATTGTCATGTTTTTTCTTTTTAAAAAGCTGTTTTGAAACTATGTGTATTGTCAAAAGCATTACATAAATAAATTTGACCTTATTTCTTATTTGTCTTTTTAGGATTAAAAGTGCTTTGCTCTTTGTTAGCCTTTCTATTGCAATACCATGTCTAATGTGCATGAACTTATTTAAAATAATGAAAATCATTACCTACTAACATAAGTCTCCATTTTTTAGCCCAGCATATTCCAATGGCCAGCTATCCTGTGGAGCACATGTACGATGCTTCTGGTAAACCCATTGGACATCCTGATTATCCTGGATATCCAATGGTGCCGCAATATCCAGGTGTCCCCTACCATTATCCTATGATGCCCCAGGGTCCCTATCCTCCCAATCCTCCTGACGCAGGATACAGTCAAGCAGGTATTCAGATGGTCTCTGTCAGAGATCACTGACTACACTCTTAAAAACAAAGGTAGCAAAAGAGGTCTTCGCAATAATTCAATAGAAGAGCTTTTTGTGATTTCAAAAAGAAGCTTTCAGTGAACAGATCTTAAAAGAACCATTTTTTCTTAGCGCCAGGAACATTTTAATCATCCGAAGAACGCTTTTCCACATTAAAGGATTAATTTCCAGAACAAAGAATTCCTGGTAATTTACTCACCCCATGTCATCCAAGATGTTCATGTCTTTCTTTTCCTCATTTGAAAAAGAAATTAGGTTTTTTGAGAAAAACATTCCAGGATTGTTCTCTATATAGTGGACTTCAGGGGGATCCAATAGGCTGAAGGTCCAAATTTCAGTGTCAATGCAGCTTCAAAAGAGCTTCACACGATCCTAGCCAAAGACTCTTAACATTCTTATCTATTCAAACGATCTGTCATTTTATGAAAAGTAAGATTTATGTACTTTTAACCTTAAGTGCTCGTCTTGCATTAGTTTGCATTCCATGCATTACGTAGCCACGTTGGAAAGGTCTCACATGATGCGGGTAGAAGTGCCGACCCAGTGTTTACAAAGCAAACATGCAAAGAATGTCAAATGCTCTTTTCAAAAAAGGTACAGTGGTGGTCAAAAGGATTAGAACAGTAGTATAACTTTTTTGCTGCAATGTTTGTAGGAAATATCAGTTTACAAACATTTATTGTGCCATTAATTGTAATAATCCGGAGAGATTTTTGATTTGCTGTGGAAAAAAGTCTAAATTTATAAATAATAATGTTTTGACAGCATTCTAATTTTACAGCATTTATCTTGAAGCATCTTGGAGACATTGCTACAGTTTTTTCGGAGTTTAGTCTGTCTCAGTTTGTTCTATTTTTCTGCTAAGACCCTTATTTCTCGACCGGGATCAACCTTTTGGGTCCCAGTGAAGTCCGCTTTATGATGAAAAATCCTGGAAGGATTTCTTTTAGTCTGAAGAAAGAAAGACATGAACATATTGGATGACATGGGGCTGAGAAAATCAACCAGACAATTTATTCTGGAAAGGAATTAATCCTTTAAGCAAGGGAAGTTTCATGGATGTTGTAAGTTCTTCATGGAACCATCAATGCCAATATGAACCTTACATTCCAAGAGTGTGTTGTGGAAATAATAAAAACACTATACTTGCAAATAATAACACAGACAATCAACAATTTTCTCTAAGTTGCGTTGTTTTTGGTTTCAGCTCCTCCGCCATATTCCCCTCCCCAGTACCCAGGGCACTGAAAGACCTGACGTCATCACCTGAAGAGGGCCCAAGCTTGTATGGAATCCCTTGTATGAGAAACCGTTTAAAAAATATGATTTATGTTATTTATTTCTTGATTAATTTGTGGAGTGAAGCATGAACTGACCTCAGAACCGCCTCACGCATCGGAGTGTTTTCTTGTGTGATGTACAGCTTTCATGTGTCACTTTAATCCAGCAACTCACAGACTCAGAAGACTGCTTTAAATGTGCCATTATTTTTTTTTGTCAAACTCTCTGAAATGGATTGTTAAATATGACTTTCCTGCAGAAGAGACTGACTGACAGTTCTGACTCGTCCGGGATGTCGTTCTCTGTTCAACCAAATAAGAAGCTTGTCATTTGCACTTTATTCTGCAATAGACATGCTTAGCTGTCTCTCCTGGTTTGTTTGTTCAAAATGTATTTATTTGACCGCTAATTCAAGCATGTCACTTGCTTCATTAACACCAGTTCATGCTGTACGCTTTTCATGTCTTAAAGACAGCTAACATGTGGACAAGAAATGGAGTTGTTGTAGACAGTCAACATGCAGTATGTAAATAAGAAAGAACCTACATTAGGAATGAATTTCACGTTTCATAGCATCCAACCAAACTCCATTCTGTGCATTTAAAGGATGTCAACTCTCGTCAGATCTTGAGGTTGAGTACTGTTAACGCCCCTTAGATTTTCAGGTCTTCAATTGTATCTCACGCTACCTAGGCCAGTTGTCAAGGGAATCACAAAAATGTGTGCATTCAGGTTAGCTGTTTGTTTGTGCATTTTTATGTTTCCAAAAGTCATTTATGCTCTTTTGTTACATACAGTAAGAGAAGTTTAAACATAGTCCCTCTAGTTTTCCCTCCAAATTCTGAAAAAAAAGTCTGAATAGTGAGATGTCACGATGGTACCATTGTTTAACAAATTTTCGCAGGTAGTATTTTTAGTATGAATCCATGCATTCAGGAATTTCTCATGCAGGCGTAAGATTTTCTAATGCCGCTTTCACTATGGTTTCATTGGTCATGCAAATTTCTACTTCTGTGTGAGCTGTGCTTCATACAATACTATTGACAACAGCCAATAGACCATTTTTGACTGCAAATATTTGCCAAAATTTCACTAACTGCACACTAAACCGGGACTTCCATTGCCGCCATATTGAATGTTCCAATTTGTCCCATTCATATAGGCATGAGGGGACCATCCTAGATTAATTTAAAAGCTCATTACAAATGAAAATTGTTCATGATAAATTAAATGGAAATGAAAATAATTAGACACGTTAATTCGTGTATCAGCTTAAAGTAATTCACCTTTTTTATTATTATTTTTTAAATGATTTCTGCTACCTCCTCGTCATCTCACATTTGTAAGATTAGTTGTGATGCTCTGTCCACGGTTTTAAATAACTTGTTAGTTATTTAAATTAATGTATAGTTGACAGTGTTGTTTTTGCTATATACAGCTTATGCTACTGTATTCGTCACTTTGGAATGTGAAGTACAAATAACAAAAGGATCTATAAAGAGGAATTTTTACAATGTGGAATATTAACATGTATTTTTGACTTGGAAAAAAGGCAGTTAATAAGCTACTAGTGCTTGAACTTGCACTAATTATGCTATAAGGGAGGTCTAATTGAAGGAGTATTGCTTAATTCTCTTTTTACAATAAAAACAGAATTGACTTTGCATGCCGTCTCCATTAATGCTGTACCTGAAATCAATCCTGGCCTACTGTCATTATTTAATGCTGCCTATTTTTGCCCAACGTGAATTTGATATATAGGCTGTTATTACAAATATTTTATATAGGCTACCACTGCCACAAATTACTTTCTTCTTAACAGTTAATGATAGCTATTAAAAACAAGCTGAATAAGACAAGAAACCCTCTTAAGAAGTGAATTATTCAAATATGACTGTAGTTTTTTGTGGTATAGCTTGCTTCCATTAATTTACTACAATGAAATATTACCACTTCAAATTTATGAATAGAATATGCTGTTCCTATCCTGGAATAGAGCAGCCTATAATAGTATCCAACCTATTTCTATAACTTTCTTTAATATCACTGGAAAAATATTGTCAGTAGCCTACTCCAGGAATCCTGATTTCCTTAGCGACCAGGAAGTAACAGTTTGTTTCTGGGATGCTTTTGAGTTTTAGTAAACCATACGCTTCCCAATTGCCTTTAAAGGACTATGTACCCCCATCTAAATATGGGCATGAGCTCGCGATGGATTTCAAGGAATGTCCGAGCACCACAAACTTGCGCTGATACTCCATCGCGTCTGGCGCTGCTCCTCGTGTTTGCAGAAAGGCTTCAGTTTGACTCTTTGATTGTACGCTTTAAACTGCTTGCGAATAGATTTTTTTTCTTTTCAAACAGGACAAATAAGTTAAAATCATCTTCAGCCAATTCTACATCATTACTGAACGCCACTATGTCCCGGAGGAAAGTGAGGGGACTCACGAAAACAGGGCGACAGGTGAGCGAGGACCCGGACCTCGACAATTTACTGTCAAACCTGTCGCCCGAAGAAATGGAGGAGCTGCAGAAAGAGGTTTCCGTCGTTCCCGATCCAGATCCGAGTGAATTAATCGTTGAGGACCTAACGGATTTAAAACCAACAGCGTTAGTTAAAAGGGAATCACAGCTGAGCAGCCAGACCGATGACTTCAGATCCCGCTTCCAGAGAAACCTGTCAGCTGAGGTAACATATTCACTACCTAACAACTTCATCTAGCCTATAACAATGTGGATGCATGAGTTTAAACCATGCTTAGTAGTCTACAATTGGCAAACAATCAAATAATTTTTTGTAGATGTTGTTGATATGTTTTCAAAAGAATTGTATCATTTTATGTCTTTAGCAAAAGGCTTATTTTTACATCTTGCATATATTTGTACAACGTTTACAAATTACTGACTGTAAAAGTGGTGATGGGTAGATAAAAAAACCCCAAAGAAATAACCCTAAGATATATCTAATGGAGACATATCTATCGTTGGATGTTAAAAGTCTCCTGAAATGTTCTCTGGTTGATTGCTCCTTTCCTTACTGCCTTTTAAGGATAAGTCTGCCAAGGCAGGAGCTTTCCAGTGCAAAACATGTGGCTCACAAATCAAACACTCAGTTAACATCTTCGCTGTAAAACAACCGACTGTGCGTAGTGTAAACATCCAGTGTTCATGCACTACAGATTGCGTTTAACCATCTGAGGCCCTGGCTTCATTTGATTATTTTATTATTACATGTAGGCTTAAGCTATTGGCATTTTCTCCAGTGGGCTCCTGTAAAACAAAAATATGCATGTAACATTTGTTGCATATGTCACCTTGTTTGTAGATAATTCATTCGTGCTTGATCCTCAGGGAGAGCCGAAGAAGGAGAGCCGGAAGCAAGAGTACCTGCGTAAGATGGGCCTGAGCCAAGAGAACAATACCTCTGCATCTGACAGCAAAGATGGAGGACTTCAGAGAACCCCTTCCAACTCATCCTTCTCTAAATGTGATGATAGAATGGAGGACAGGACCCGCAGAGTCACAGGGGGCAGCAAAGATGACAAATTTGGGCCATCTGCACTTTCTAGGAAGGACGAGGAGAGTGAGAAGAAAGTAGAGATGAAGGATCAAAATGATGGGAGTAAACTCAAAGATAGAAGAGAGATGAGAGAAAGTAGTAGCAGCAAAACCAGAGAATTAATATCCAAGCTTCAGGAGAAAAAGGAGGATGGCAAAGAGAAAAATAGAAAGGAAGACAGTTGGAAAAGGGAATCTGGGGAAAGCAGAGCAAAGGAGATGATTTCTAGGATAAAGGTGAAGGAGGAGAAGGAAAGGGAGAGAAAGGAAGAGATTAGGAAGAGAGAGGAAAACAAAACCAGAGGCTGTTCGTCCAGGTTGGAGGAAAAGCAAAATCAGGTTCTAGAAGACAAAGTGAAGGAAGAGGAGGACAACGAAGAAAACAAAAAAAGAAGGTTAAGTGAAAAAGTGAAAGAAAGCCCCTTGTTGGAAGTACATAAAGAGAAAGAACACGAAAAAGCTGTGAGGAAGACACAAGAATTTAATGAAAAATCAATAATTGATAAGGGAACATGGGATGTTGAGAAACAAAATGAAATTGTTAACGAAGTTCATGAACCCATTAAGGAAGAGAAAATTGGAAACTGTGTCTCAGACACTATTTCAAAAAGTAAGACAAAAGCGGAGGAAGAGGAGGAGGAGTCCGCCAGCATGTTTGACGAAGATTTGGAGAGAGTTCGTCGCAACGATCCAAGCATGAGTGACCTCAACGTGAACAATTCTGAGGTCATAAAAACCAAAACTCTTATACAGTTTGCAGGGGCCCTAAAAAACAACACACACATCAAAGTGTTTTCTTTGGCTAACTGCCGAGCTGATGACCATGTGGCTTATGCTATTGCAGAGACCTTGCGCAGTAACAAAAGCATCACTAGCATCAATTTGGACTCCAATCTTCTTACAAGCAAAGGCATTATGGCCTTGATCCATGCCCTCCAACACAACTCCACACTCACCGAGTTACGCTTCCACAACCAGCGACACATCATCGGAGGAAAGTCCGAGATGGAGATGACCAAAATCTTGAAAGAAAACACAACTCTTCTGAAACTGGGCTACCATTTTGAGTTAGCTGGTCCTCGTATGACCATGACCAATATTCTAAGTCGCAATATGGACCGTCAGCGGCAAAAGCGGCTGCAGGAACAGAAGCAGGCTCAAGCCCAAGGCACCGGAGACAAGAAAGACTCATTAGGAGTTCCAAAACCTGGCTTTGGTAAAGGTTCTCCGAGAGCTTCGCCCAGGCCATCTCCTATACCTTCTCCCATACCGTCACCCGCCCCGTCGCCCAAGTTGACCCATAAGAAAAGGGTCAGTGGGCTTGGTGGTGGACCACCTCCTCCACCGCCACCACCTGGAGGACTGCCGCCGCCTCCGCCTCCAATGCTAGATGGAGATTTCCTGAAGAACTCCCTGACGCCCGTTTCACAAAGAAAGCTAGACGATAGGAGCAGTGGAAGAGGAGGAGCTCAAAACTCAAGGGACCAACTTCTGGCTTCCATTAGAGGCAGCAATATCAAAAAGCTCAAAAAGGTAGGGAATTATTCATATAAATAAAATCTACAATATTGCAAGTTACATTTGTTGGAATCATCCTGAAACTACTGAGCCTTTCCCTGAGAAAATGCTGAACATTCTAACTCACCATTAATCATTTTTTTCACAGGTTACATTACCAAAGCTCTTGCAGTAATCCAGCAATGCAGAGAGAGAGAGTTATGGGTGAAGAAAAAGACAGGAATGAAAGGACAGACATCTCACAGACCTTGAGAAGATCATTACTCAGAATCTTCCATACAGAGTCTTACCTCTGCCCTATAGTCAGGAAGACATGCAAGGATTCATGTGTAATCGAATCCACAGCTTCTACCCAAGAGTCTTTGTACAAAATACACTGGACGGTAGAAAGAAATGAAAGTGTTGAGCAGTCATGGGTGCTCAGAGGCTTCAGTGGCCTATGGAACTGCGGAGTTGATGCCTTGCTTGTCCTTTGCACTAAATGAATCATTTCATATGACAGATTTACTAGTGTGTGTTTGGAAGAGTATGACTGAACTGAACTATGTAAGAAACAATGATGTCTAGATTTTATCCTAGTTATTTTTGGTTTGGGAATCTCTATAGCAAAAGGCCTTGCTGATCAGGGAATAAAGGTGGTATTGTAAACAATTACAAATAAATGTGTAGTTTCTGTGGTATTTTTGAATACCTTATTCTGAGTGTGTGTGTGTGTGTGTGTGTGTGTGTGTGTGTGTGTGTGTGTGAAAGAGAACAGGATTACAGCATTCAAGAGTAAACGATAATCAGATCTATGTGAATATGACTGCCGAAAAATGCAAAAAATTTTTTTTTGATCTGAGTTCTCCTTTAACATTGTATGTAATCCGTTGAATATATAAATGTTAATCACTGTCACGTGTACGTTTTTACCATCCGTTTGTAATTTATCAAAAACCTTTAAAACGTAGCAAATCTTTACTTTGGGAGTGAAAGCCATCTCTGCACAAAAAAAAAAAGGTTAATGTACCTTTGCTTTGAAGATAATATATTTTCATGCTTTTATGAAAGTCTCTTCAAGAGCACATCTAGTGAAGGCTGCATGTATGCTTCATGAATATAAGCAGTTATCAAAAATAATTTCACAAATTTTATTTCAGGATTCAATGTGGGAAATCAAGCCGAGTGTGTTATTTATTAAATAAAATTTGTTTTGGACGAATCTGATGGATAAAGATATGATTGGTCCAACAAACACTTTACTTTATTATTTTCAATTTCAAAAATATCACTGTGTTTCAACGTATTGTTTCATACCTGGAACTAGTTTTAGTTCTGGTTTTCACTGATGCATTTACATCGAGACAAACTCCTTAAAGGGGAACTCCACCCAAAAACAAAGATTATGTTGTATCTTCTGATATTCTCCACTGATGAAAGAACTAGTTTTGTAATGACTAAATGAAGAAGTAAGCAGATGATGACTATTCCATTGTCATCCAGAGTTATATTATCTAAAACAATATTAAGTAACTGAATAAATCTTTTTTTTGTTTTTTTTGTTTCCTAGTCATTTTATGAGGACTTAAAAATGCAGTAAAAGTTTTAGTTTCTGGATCAGAACCATAGATACAATGAATACTTCTAGTAAACAGCTCTTCACATGATCACACAGCTCATAATAAAGGGCTGTAGCATCCTTCCAGAGCAACAATGAGTTCCTTGGGCATGGAAAGGTCAGTGATGTAATGCATTGTTGCAAATGCCACGTAATTCTGCTTAGCTCATTTGTTCACTAGAATAAAGAGCTATATACATGAAGACTAAAGGACACTGGAACACGCATTTTATCATTAAGGAGGCTTGTGATTTAACACTGCAAATTAAATCCAACTGGGTCACAGGTTATACATGTTAAAATTCTTTCTTGTAGTATTATACTCTTCAAATTTATAACAGATGCTTATAGATTTTTGCATGGATCAACTGCTGGATTGTCAAGGTCTGTTCATAATTTTCAGAGCCTTTCAGAGTTTGATTGGGATCGAAGCAAGCTAGTTTATATTCTGATTGCCCCAAACTAACCCTCAGCACAGCTGAAATGTCTATATTTGGTCATTTCTCAATGCAGGCTCGGTCTGCATCTCATTCCTTTCCACTTCCTAATAATGGAAACATCCAACAAACTGTCAGACTCAGAGCAATGACTTAAAGGCGACATGAGAGAGAGAGAGATTCCTGAGTTATGTTTGAATGCAGAGCCACCTATTAATTTATATGTAGCTTCATTTTCTCTGGGCCCATAAAAAACCACAACAACAACTATACTATAAAGGACAAACTCAGTTTTATTAGCCACTTGACAACTTCTATCTCAATATATAAAGTTAACTAACATATAAAAAGGTTTTTCAGGAGCAATTGTAATATATAATCTCAAATACAAGACAAATTAGCAATTGCCAAATTTAAAGGCACAGTTAGCCTAGCCCTACAGCATAGACTTACCATATTTCTTTAATCCCTGGTGAAAACAATGTGTGGGGGCCCGGGGCATCATAGCCTCTGGACCAGATGGAGTTCACCCATTTTGGGGAGCTCTGCTTAATATCTTACCGTCTACGAATAAGGTTGCCACTAGAGGGGCCTCTACACAGCGACCACAAAGAAAGCGACACCAAAAGAACACGCGAGTAACCTGACGTAACCTGCGGCAACAGCACGTGTTTGATTACGTCAGTGCGAACAGGAAAAGAACAAAATGGAGGAGTACGCGAGGGAACCATGGTGAGCTGAGAGATTCAAACAACTTATTGTATTATACAATTTGACTTTTTTTTTACTCTTTGTTGGAATAAATGTTAAAATACTCTTTATTATTTATGAGCTCTTAGTAATTGTCAGGCCGTTTGGTGCTCGAATGATCGTGAAAGGGTGGGTTACGTTAGATGAACGCGATGTCCTTCAGTGAAGGCTTCATGCTGTCAGTCAAGCACATGACCTTGTGGCATCCGTGATCAGTTGGTTTTGTTTTGATATTTTGTGAACTAACAATATCTTTTGTTTAAATTTTTAAAATATTAATATATATATATATATATGTATCAATTAACAAATGGTCAATGTGATTCTTGGGATCTGGAGGTAGACTTGCTAAAAGTAACAAATGAAAGCGTAAGCACTAGACAAATGGCATATATATATATATATATATATATATATATATATATATGTGTGTGTGTGTATGTGACTCATTCTGTACTGGCGGGTAAATTTGGTGTCCCCGTCTGTCACTTCCAAAACTCTGTTACCAAGGTAACTGTTAGAGTAACAGTGCTGACAATAGTGTAACAGAATCGAAATTTGGATTAATTATTTTCCTAAAACTCCACTTGCTAGCAAACACGACATTAATAAAAACTGATTAAAAGAGCTTTAAATAACCCAATGTAATACATTCTGTTTTCCTTTTGATATTGTCGTAACAGAGTTGACATTCTAAAAATAGGTTTTTAGATTAAAATATTTTCTCAGAGAGAACACAGCTACTTTTCAGAGCTTCAGATCTTATCAGTGAGTGAAAGTGACATCATTTCCTGTAACTTACACAATTCTGAGAGATCGTTCCACCAAATGAAAGGAAAAATATGGTATGGTAACAGGGCCAATGCAAGATTCAGGGACATATATTTTTCTAAGAAAAAAAAAGTAAATAATTTAATGTTGTAGAATTAAGTAAGTAACTATTTAGGGCTTTATAAATAAAATGAATACAATGTTGCCAAAAGAAAAGTACTGTAAAATATTTTGATTACACACTGATACAAGGAAAAGATACACTGACTAAATCGAAAATGGTGATGTATCTATTTAAGAAACATTTAAAATAAATAATTATATTGTTTTGAAACATATTGCAATTCATAACAATTAGTAAATAATAATAATAAATTTAAATTAAAATATAAAAAATATAGCAATTTTTTTTTTAAAAGCTGAAAAAATAATGACTTAATTTTTGTGGGAACACCAAATCTACTGTCAATTATAGAATCACTCATATACATATGTATATATAAACAACAAGATATCATTTTAAAGTGTTCCACGGTAATACCATGTTGTTGTTTTTAAACTATGTTTACCAGGGTATTTTTTTTTTACAAGGGTTGATAGTAGGTGAGCTGATCTTTATGAGCTATTATTGTTACCCTCATCATGACCTCTGTTTTCTTAGCCCCTGGAGGATAGTGGACGACTGTGGGGGCGCCTTCACCATGGGAGCCATAGGTGGTGGGATCTTTCAGGCCGTCAAAGGCTTTAGAAACTCTCCTTCTGTGAGTGATTGTTTAAGCTGCTGATACAATGACGCTGTTTTGTTTTATGATAACTGCATTTCATTCTTGGCTCTAATATGGTGTAACTGTTTTTTTTTTTCCTCTCTCTCTATCTCCAGGGAATGAATCACAGAATGAGGGGTAGCTTAACAGCCATAAGGACCAGAGCTCCACAACTAGGAGGTAATGTAAAGTTCAAAGGTTATCAATCACATGATTGCCACAGAGTGATACAGGCTGCATCCAAAAACTGAAAAATGCTGCCTTGATGGGACACATCTCAAGATATGAAGGCATCAAAGCATGTCCGAATCCAAAGTTAGCTTCACTTCCTGTCTAATAATATACCTTCATCTGATAGCTTTTTGCAGGCCGTGTAAATTTATCCTTCGCCTTTGATATCCCACAATCCTGTGCTTTCCATTCCATGATGGTTAGGATAAAAAATAAAGATGGCTTCTGAAAGTTGTTGTCAGTAGTTAGTAGGGGTGTGAACCTACACTGGTCTCACGGTTCGGTTCGATTACGATTATTATGTCATCGATTCGGTTCAATACAAT
>JAUCMU010000013.1:16154988-16168386 GCA_032275025.1 Enteromius treurensis
CTATTACTGAACCGATACCGAATCGTCCTCGTCTGCATCGCGATGCATCGTAGAAACAATTAATTTTGACACCCCTAAAGTTTGAAGTAAGGTTTTTTTTTTGTTTGGAAAGCCAAATCGTCTTCATTTGTAGAAAATACTGTAAAAGTTAGTGGTACTGTGAAATATTAAAATATTTAAATGTTTGATTTGGATATTTTCAGCAGCCATTGGTTTAGTCTTTTAGTGTTACGTGATCCTTCAGAAATCATTTTAATATGCCGACTTGGTGCTCAAAAACTTTTCTTCTTATAAATGTTGAAAAGAGTTGATTTTTAATCATTGTAACTTTATAACATTTTAAATATATTTATTATATTTAATATTGCTGACCCCAAACTTTTGAAAACCTTAAAAAAAAAAAATAATAATAATATATATATATATGTGTGTGTGTGTGTGTTTTGTCTGCTTTGTCTGCATCACACATCTTTGCATTCCTTTGTAAAGATATTACAAAGTACAAATGTTTGTAAATTGTTCATGAATATTAGGAAGCTTTGCTGTGTGGGGTGGCCTCTTCTCCATGATTGATTGTGGGTTGGTCAAAGTGAGGGGCAAAGAAGACCCCTGGAATTCAATCACAAGTGGAGCCATGACAGGAGCCATTCTAGCAGCAAGAAGTAAGTCAAATCCTTAAGAAATGTTAATGATGTGGTCTTGTGAGTTAGGTGCTAAATCATGCCAGTTTATAATTTTTAAGTTGATTCTTTTTTTTCTCTGTCTTAAAAAGGATAACCTGTGTTTATGTATGCGGTATACATCTTTTGTCTCAACACAGATGGGCCATTGGCCATGGTTGGCTCTGCTGCAATGGGAGGTGTACTGCTTGCATTAATAGAAGGAGCAGGAATTCTGCTCACAAGGTTCGCCTCAGCACAATTCCCAACTGGTAAGTGTGCAAAGTCAGCCTCTAAAACGGAGTAAAACTTTAACAATGAAATTGTCATAATGTGTAAATCTTTTTTTCTACAGGCCCACAGTTTGCAGAAGAACCTGCTCCCATGCCTGCTTCATCATTCGGAGACTATAGACAGTACCAATGAGAAGCCCTTTGAAACTCAAGGCCTTTTCTTATTCCATGAACTCATCGAAGACACTGAAGTTACAGTGTGGACCTCATTCATCAACAGAGCATGCCACCAACCACGAATGACTGTGACAAAGGGAATATGAAGGGCAAACTCTATTGTTCCTCTCCTTAGTATGCCTTTTGCTATTTTCAGCTTTGTCACTGGCCTATGGGTTACCCTATTTAAGTCAAAACTCATTTCTGTGTTTTGATCCACATGCCCCCTGCTTTTGTTTTTTGTGAACTAATTTTTTTTGCTGACACAGCTGGAAATTTTTGCTGAAGCAATAGGTATACTATTTACGTCATGCTAGGTTGTTTGAGTTAGTCCCCAATCAATTGGCTTGTATAAAGTGCGTGTGCGTTTGTGTGTGCGTAAGAGGTTAATACATGCCTGTGCACTGATCGTTTGCCTTAATGTAAACTTTCTCACGGGCCTCAACAAGATCGTATATACATACAGGAGATTTTTATTAACTGTTCTATGCCGAACCTTCTCTTGCAGAATCTATTCCTTCACAGTTTACTTTTTGAAGTAGTTATTTATTGAATAGAAGTCAAACTTCCTTGTTTCAAGATGCTATGCTGTATTGTACTTTGAATATTTCCCTACAGAATGTTAGGATCACAAAGGAAGCATCAGGAGAAAAAGGTTTATGAATGGACAGAATAAATAGTCTCTTCTGGTGGATATATGAGCCAAATTAGGCGAAGAAACATCATGAATAAACTGTAGTTATTACTACCATGGTCGTCTCTGTGTGAGAATCGTGAATATTATTTCTCATTGAATGTGGTAATTGCTTGTCTGCAGTAGTTATATTACACAGTAGTACTGTCCGCTAGAGGGAGGTAACGTATTAGATAGTGATGCATAGAAATGGTCAAAATTGAAGCAAGAGTTAGTCTATATTTGGACATGTGTAACACTTCAATTCAATACATTAGTGGTAATGAGAAATGTCGTTTTCATCGAGCTTTTTAGAAAAAAACTGACAACAAACTCCAAAAATACCCACTTTCTACAACGTCCTGACGCCAAGGACCGCGTGAATATTTTCTCTTTAAGCATATTTTTAAAACTGCGTTTGGATTTAACTATTAACTCTTAGTTGCGAGACTATATGTTCCTAGAGATTTGGGATCATTATTTGGGAGAAGATTAAACTACAGAAAGGTACGTCACAAGTACACCTGCAGACTGATTTACCACATCGACCAAAACATCCCTAACGTTATCCCCTTTTAGTACTGGCACAGGCCCTCTAATGAACAGGTTTGGCCACTTTAGCAGTTTCCATGAAACAAATCTTAATTTAACAGCATGGAAATATTCCACACTAATGACACTTAAGCAATTCCACTCTGACTAAATCTGAAATCATCCCCCCTCCCCCCTTCCAAACTGCTATAAAGTTAAAAGCACACAATTACCCAGAATTTTATTATATGCTTTAACATTAAGATTTGTACTTAAAAAAATTAGGTTACTAAAGTTTTTGAAGAGGATGTCCCAATTATTTTGTCCAGTGTTACTTCTGTGCATATGATTCTTATAGAACCTAGGTTGGATGTCAACTGGTAATAAATTATCAAAAGTTGATGTTGATGTTCATTACGCAGGACTAAGCAATCATTTTTGTCAGGCCTAGAGGCCTGGCTTTCTTATGCGATGAATAGACTTGGGCTCTATTGGGAATCCTCATAAAGCATAGTCTAAAATTTAACTTAATTAAAATTCCAACCCCTAAAGGAAATGTGGATTTAGTTTTTTGCATTGTTTTGAAACAACTAGGTGCAGTTCCACACATTACGCATTACAGATGGCAAACCATGCAGGGAAATGGCGGAAAGCTAATTTGCTGTTATTAACACTAGTGTTCCACCCTGTTATGCTCTCCTTCACCCTGTAATTTTAAATAAAAATTTGAAAGTAACATTAAATGTTTGAATTACCTTTGTCTTATTTTGTGAGGGGAGGAGTATTAACAGGACATATAGGTTTTGAGCTAAATTTGTTTATTATTTACCATCCTGTAGGCAAAAATGGACACTAAAAAGTACCTGTTCTTAATAATCCATTGTCTAACGATTAATAATTGTTAATAAAACAGAATAAAATATCATTATGACATAAGGGACATATGCTATCTCATTATTGTTTAACATTTATATTATTAAAATTTACTGATAACTATAATTATGTCCTTAACAGTATGTGTTCCATATAGTTAAACATGGCACTATTTTGGTAGAATGCTAAAAACTTCTTTATTTTTATTAGTTATAATTTTTTTTTTTTGTGAAGCCAAATGTTAAACCAGGAATGGCCTGTTTGCAAGAACTGGCTAGTAATTAAAAAGGTGATGTGATTGACAGTGCACCTAAATTTAAAAACTCTGTTCCACACAGCATACATAGAAACATACAGACAGTTAGGTTATTGTGGCTTGTAAAAGGCTTTTAATTTGGTGAGTTTACTAGTTTGCCAGGAAAATAGTTTTAGAACAACGCAACTCTTTTGTTGTTGTTCGTCAATGCTTATGACAGGCGTTGCTTTTACTAGGTAACGATTTTTTGATTTGGAGTGGTACGGATGACTTTTATAAATTAGAATACTTATCAACATGAATAAGGAAATTATGTTCTTAAAGGGGAAACAAATAAAACATTCACAAAAAGTGCTGATAAGAGAAAGTCCATGTGTTTAGACATTTTCATTCTCTTTGCATGTTGCTTGACAAAAAGCATTCTAGCACACAAATGTGTTCCTTTCAATATTGGACTGAAAACCCGCCGTTTTCATTGGTTTTGTTGTGTTTTATGTCATTGGGTGTTTTGCTTCTGTGCCTTTTTAGCCTTGCTGTTTTACGAGAAAGTAATTTTCTTTGACCTTTTGCCGCAGCATTCACAGTGGTAACTTTTGATTTTCGCTCCAATCCTTCTCATTCAGTACAAGCATTTCTCCTATAAATATCTCTGGTGCTTTACCTCGCACTGCCTCATCCTGCTTGCTTGCAAGTTTGTTTGGAGACAGCGGCATCAGAAGGAAGGTCAGCTTGTGGTGCAAACAACTCATTAATAATTGAAGGCAGTGAACATGACTGGTTGCTAATCTACATAGCTCCTAAAAAGTGCTGCGATTATTAATTCAGGGCTTTTGAAGGCACTGTGGGAGCGCAGCATTCTTGATTGTATACAAGAGCAATGAACAAGCTCTGGCCAAAGCACTTAAGATGTTTGGTGAAAGACTCCAAAACTTGCTGGAGATGGTTTGTCTGAATGAGGAAGAGAGAGTGCATGTGGCATTTTGAATGGTGGGCGAATGCTTACAGAATAACGTATAGATGCAAATGCATTTCCTTTTTCCATTTAAAGCAACAAGCAATCAAAGAGACTTTTAATGACATGCTTTTCTCGCTTGACTTTCTATGCTTTACCACCGGAGGCACACTATATAAGCAATTTATAATAATGAGACCTTTCTTTAAAAATGGCATACAGATATATATTGTATTGGGTTTATGTATTATTTAATAATAATACATATACGCTATAGTGAATAAAAGGTTGCTGTACAACAGAATGAATGAATTATATAAGATATAATATATTATATGAGTTATATAATATAGTTTTTCTTAAATTGAAGTAACAGGGCACCGTATCAGCTGGGTTACAATTTATTGATAAGAAAAGTAAAAAGAATATATCCTAATTTTGTCAAATGAAGAGAATCTGAAGAATCACACTTACATTACTTGTTAAATATTGCCTAAATGATAATCATAAATAGTGGTCATAAAATATCACACATGTAATTAATTGGTTTATTGTTTTTAAGTGGATAAATATTTTCATAAAAGACCTTTAACGGTGAGACATTGACATTGAGCAGCTCAGTGAGTCATTTGTGTCCCGTTATAACCAATGAATGCCATAAATCTGCCCTTTTATATGTTCTCTTCACTTTTCCTGACCTGTCCTTTACTACTGCCTGGGAGGATTACAGATCATTTTACATGTGAAGCTTGCAGGCAATTGCACGGAATAAACGGCAGTTCATAAATGTCATATTAACTATTTATGTGAATAATCAGAGTCTGCCGTGTGAACAGTGGCAAGCGGAAAAAATAAGACGCAATGCATTAGACATGACAGCATGATGTACAATAGACATTATCACTGTTGGTGATAATGACCCTCAGATGTTTGGTGGAATGCTGTGCATTTAATGAGGTCTTGATATGCAGAGGCTTCTGTAACACAACTTCTGGAAGCAACTGCATTCACTTGGGTCATGCTGACACACTAGAGTTTTGCTAATATATGAATCAAAGGAATATTTCAGGTCAGCTCGACTAACAACGTTTTGTGGCATGATGTTGCAGTGAGGCACTTACAACGGAAGCTGATTTTTAAAAGCTTTAAAAGTATTATTTGAGCTGGTGTTAAAAACTTTCACATTCAATTGAAAGTTTTTGCTGCTAAGTTTAAAAGTTTTTTTGTGATTTCTAAATTGCCTATAAAAACTCTGTGTTTTCCTGTTGTTTTTATACTTTCTGGTGGTAATGAATGAAAAATAGTTTGACCAATAGCATGCAGGCATTGCACATAATCGATCAATCATGGCATGGGAGAAAGCGTGGTCTACAGAGAATGATAAATGCAATGCACATTAATAGAAAAATATTTGTTGTGGTAATTAACAATGTTTCTTTACTAAACGCTGGATTTCTATTTTAAAATTTAAATTCGATTTACCATCGGAATGAGTTTACTGCTATTCCATAACTCGCTATACATCAAGCCACAGGAGGAAGGCATGTGTGTGTTAAATGAGCATGCCACTCAAACCTCTATGTTGTCACTCAATATTTAAGACACCGCCATTCAAATCCATTATAACAGGCTCCTTCCCTAAGGTAGCCATGGTGATCACAAGGGCATCAACCGATGGATAGAGACGCTCTTTGAGCCATCGGGAATAAAAGAGGAGCAGTTTTGAAGAGGCAGTGTGGGGTGATGGAGGAGGGATTCAGGCCCGAACAAAATAGAGAATGGACTGCTTTCAGAGGTAGAGAGGGGTTGGTCTAATTTGCACAAAGTCTTCTACTCCTACTTCTCAAACCAGAGCTGACAGCAGACGTTTTTATCAGTAAGGAACACACTGCATGGAGAGAAACACATTCATTTCAATGTGGGGTCCTTGCCAAGGACAATGGCCCAGCAGGATGGAACATTGCCGTCCTTTTCTGAAAATCAGAGTAAACATTATTCCGCCTTATTTATTTGCAGAGCAAACAACCGTGCCCAAGGGAACTAAACGTGGCTTTTAGAAGAAGGACAGTGTTGTCTAAAATGCTGTTTTTATCCATGGCTTTTATGTACTAGCTTCTGTTAGTTTAGTAAGTTAACTATCAGACAAAAGTTTATTATTATTATTACTACGACTACTGTATTTTATATGTTCTTTCATCCATCTTCATGGTACTCAAATTGCATGCTTTTGAAGGACTTCTGGGCTTGCTTTTTATTCATTTGGTCAATAGAATAAAAGCAAATCAGTCATTTTGTTTTACAATGTAATGTTTTACATGTTTTGCTTATTAAAATTTTAAAAACTAATTATTTTACTACAGCGTATTTTATGATGAAAATAAATATTTTTTAATAAAATTAAATGAGATTAAATGTTACAGACGTAAAATATTCAACATTTTAGTCAGGTGTGTGCCCGAACTTTTGACTGGTGGTTTGTTTTCAACTAATAAAACCAAAACATCTTTTCCAACCCTACTTGGTGGAGGCCTCACAGATTTGTGTGAAATTCAGTTATTGATTACCGCTATGGAGAAAATGACTACAAACCGTGTCCTCGGGAGGAATGACATCAGTGACACCTGTTCACCTCTCCATCTCCATGCTGAGATGGGCCAGAGTCTCCCAGGATCTGAATCCAGACATCCCATTCCTCCTGGGAGAACCTAAATGAATAAATCATGGCTTTCTGTTCAGTGATGAGTGTGTGTGTGTCTTCACATGTCATCTCCTCTTTAGAGCAACATGTTTGTCTCAGGGGCTGTTCCAGCTGCTCATCTCACCGACTATTGTGTCTCTTTCTTCATTAAATCTGTGATCAGAAGTGACAATTAGTGGCTGATGTGTGATCACCTGCAAGTCAGTTCAGCTGCAGCTTAGACCCTAAATCTGCATGCATTTTGGGCAGATTCAATTTCAAATCCAAGTCTTTTTAAATGATTTTTATTAGAAAAAGATTGAGGAGTTAGCCGTTTCATTGGCACTTGATCGCAATGCAGACCTAGAACATACAACCTCTTCATTTGTTTTGAATCAAATTTAGGTTTTTTTATGTTAATTTCCCGACAAAACAGAGAGAAAACTTCAGTTGTTTGATGGCAATAGTTTCATTTTCATTAAAGATGCTGCCTGCAGCCCCTGAGATATACTGTATGCATGGAAGGGGGTGGATGAGTGATTAGATGTCCTCTTCCTCTGATCGTTTGTGCCTCCGTGCAAATAAATAACCTGCGAACGCAAATAAACAGAGGCATCCATCATGAGAGCGTCCCAAAGACAGTGACTGATTTCTATGCGAGGCTCCTGAGGGAACAGGATACGTGACACTGGCACTTTTATTGAGAAACGGCAGCTGCCAGTGCACCATTATGCACGTGGGTGACATTATCACTGCTCGAGACACCTTCATGGATGAGCAGCAAGTGTGTGCTTTCTGTCGGTGTTTTGTTTATCGTTTCACATAACGTGACTCTGTGTAGATGAACAACATGATTAGATGTTTGTTTTAAAAAATGGTGTTCTTAGGATTTGATGTGGGCTTAAAAATCGAGATTGTCGCAAAGAGATTATATGTTTTTCGCGCGCGTGTGTGTGTGTGTGTGCAACAGTCCGATTCACAAGTACAAATCACATTCAGGCATTATCTTTTATTTTAAATGACAACTTGCTAACTCTTCAGGTGAAAACTTCATTTTTCCCCCCACATTTTCACTTTCCCTCATTAAACAGTTAAAGGGATAGTTTTCCAAAATGTGACAATTCTGCACCAGATAGGTTCGTCACTTTTTGAGGTCCCCCGGAAACATTTCCGTTGTGGTTTGTGCTGTTTGCAGCGAGTTTGTGTGTTTGCAACGTCTCTCTGTGTTTGGTTGCTTTGTGAGAATTTGCAGTTTGCATGTGTTTTTTTCTGTTTGCATGTGTTTTCTTAAGTTTGCAGCGCGTTGAGCTCTTTCGGCCACCGTAACATTATCTTGTACCAATATCTTTTATACAATTTGCATATACTTATTTGCTTCATATCAAGTTTTGCAAAACCATCTTGAAGCTGGCTTGTTCATGGCTAATAACTGTAATACATACATACTTAGTGATGCTAGTCCCTCTCACTAAAGCCACACCTCTTTTGTAAACATTTAACTAAACCATAATATATGTAGTGTCTTAGTCTATTTTAGTTCATTTTAACTCAGGATTATAAAATAGTAGATTCCTGTATAAGGAAAAAAAAGGAAAAAATGTAAAGATTTAATTGAATTTCAATTTCTATATTTATTCATTTAAATAAATGTAAATATTTGTATTACATTTTAAACATGTAAATAATTCTATTGACTTATTTATTTACTCTTCTGAGTTCATTTGTATGCATCTAATTGTGTCCCACTTTTTTTTCACAGTTGTTTCTTTGAGCACTCAACTTTGCAGTTTGTTCGTACCCCTGTTAACAGCCCTCTCCTCTCCAGCGCTTCTGATAGTTGCCAGCCCAGTAAATACTGTCTCTGTACCCGGCGATCCAGTCCCCTGCCCTCCTGCTCTAAGATTGATCCCTTATCCCCACCCCTTCTTTTCTCTCGTCGCTGCCAGACCCACAGCTTTAGAACCCATGTGAATAGGTGAAACTCTGAGGCTCCAACAGATGGCCAGAGCTGCCCTGATTCAGTCACACTGCTGCCGAATGAATACCAGCTCAGAGAGCCCAGAAAGAGTGGAAAAAACAGAGTTAGAGGAGAGCAAAAGAGAGATAGAGAGAGTGATAGAGTTTCCCCCATGTGTGTGGGAGAATAAGGGGAAACAGGGACGTGTTAATATGCATGAGGGGAAGAGTAACTGTGAGAGAGAGGGAAAGACAGACAACAAGGAAGGGGAGTGGACGATATTGAATTGTAGATTGAGGGACTTCTTTCCCTCCCGCCCTCTTTTATTTAACTGCTATGGAACCACGCCTCCTTCCTTTCACCTCTCCGTGTGTCTATATCAGGGGACCGGCTATGAGAGAGCCCACTTGTAATGCTGGCAGAGGGGGAGTCGAGTCAGAGGTGGTCTGGCGAAGACCGAACAGGTGACGAATCATCATATGCCTGACTTTAACACCTCCTGTAGTCGCTCTGTTCTTCAGGAAGGATTCAGAAGTGGGCTTTACTGAGGTACGTGCCTTTGTCCCTAATTATTGCGTTGTAGCACTACCTCTGTCAGACTGACACCAGTAGTAGTGGATGCACAGGTATGTTCCTCCATTTTTAAAGCAGATTATAATTTTCCACACTCTCCAGATTGAAATATGCAAACAATCTGTAATTCTGAATGTACTTTGGGTTACGTTTTGGATTTATGTTATATAGTAGCTTCACTGATTTTATGCAAGGTACAAACCGGTGCCATTAAGTCAGGATAATGGTAAATGGATATACATTTCAAATTTAAATGCCTAATTTGATATCTTTTGAAGCCCAAATTGGCTTTGGGAGATTCAGACTGTTTGTTTCTTCTCAGTCTCTTTGTGTTGGTGGCTTATAGTTTTTGGTTTTCAATATCTCAGATATTTGTCCCTCACACTCGCAGTCGCTTGCAACGCTTGAGTTGGGTTTGTGTGTGATTTTGGCCCTTTTAAGGACTTTAACAAGAGACTGTCGTCACCCTTTTAAAATGCTACATGAGTCACGTTGCATTTTTGATGGCGAAGAACTGCTCTCTGGGTCAAGTAGGTCTCTGGAAGCAAGTGATGTTTAAAGGGATTCACTGGATAAAATATGCATCAGTGAATGTGCGCTTGTGTGTGGCCATGAGGTAATGACAAAGGTTATGGGGGCTGAGAGATCTGTGCCTTAGTCATTCATTATTTAATGTTCACTCTGTCTCCGCTCAGCCCCATAACAACTGTCCTCCTTTTCCTCTTCTGCTGTCTGAACCAGAACTGTGGACAAGGTCCTATGATGTTTAGTGCATCAGACCTATACAAATCAGTTCACATGGTCGGTGTCACATATTTGCTTCTTTGATTGGTGACCTAGAAATAGTGATGATTTTTATTCGGTTTACATCGTGAATTTTTAGATTTAGTGGTCTCAGGCTTTTGGACCCTTACACAATGCATCCAATGCAAATTCTTTTGATTTCTTAAGATTTCTTAAAAGTAGATCAGCAGTAACTTTAGAGCTGAGTGAAACTGCTCACTTGGGACCTCTGTCTGACAGCACAAAAAAAAAAAGAAAAAAAGAATTTGATCTCAATTTTCTAATTCCTGAGTGGGAGCTATTTAGGGTTCATTTGCATATGTCCGTCCTGGCCTCAATAGGGTTCTTGTGTGTTGTGATGATTTTAACTAATTTACAAGTTTGAAACCACCTATTTTACACTCCTTTGTCTACATGTTACAATGTAAATGTCTAAATAGTTGGTTTTAGCATGAAAGACCACATAATGGACTTACATTATGTAGTAGCTTCACTAATTTTATGCAAAGTACAAACTGGTGTCCAAGCAGCGATGACGCCATCAAGGTGGCATCAGGAAAACAGTACCCAGCGGACACATGCATTTACAGTAACCCTTTGACAGTCTGGTTTTAAAGTATACAGCTATGAAAGGGGTTAATCCAAACCATCAAGACTGTGACACACAAACGCACAGAAAATATATATACAAGTTTGGAAACTGTTTACAGTAACATTAACTGTATTAAATATCACAATCAGTAATTATATAGCATTTATTCATGTTAAGTAGTATTACATTTTAATCTTAAACTTTATTACATTTTTATCGGGTAGCATTAGTTAAATTAATTAATTAACATCAACAAAAATTAAGAAATGGAACCTTTTGAAAAATCTCCAGGTGGCGCCGTAGAGCCCGTGTCACACCCGGGTCCCACTCTCTGCGGTGTCCTGATGACCACAGATTTCAACGTGTGTGCCAATTTTCAAGAGTTTTTGAGCATGTTAAGGCCCCCAAAAGGCCCCAAATAGTCTAGAGAAAAATAAAATCCTTAGAACAACAATAGGACCCTCTACCTAATGCCTCGGGCCCTAACTAAAATGGTTAATGGATATACATTTCACACTCAAACCATGAAGCCCCAAACCTAACCAAACCTTATATCTAACCATTATTGTTAAATCATTCTGATTATTAATATTATTATTTTTTATAATTTTTTCCTAAACTTGTAGTGCCCAACATATAACTGTTGTGATAGTCAGAAGGTTATTTGTTGTGATTCTTGGATTTCTTTCCATTTATTAAACTTTTTTAGGTTTATTTCTCCTAGTCTTCTCAAAGTGTCATGTTGTTGTCTGGTTAAGTAATCATAATTGTACACCCCAACTCACAGTACAATATTTTACAATTTTTGTCCATTTTAAAGTACAAACCTAAACATAATTTCTCACTCCTTAGCAAACCTACCATGATTGTAATTGGAGAACCCTATTAAAGTTGTTATGATCCAGGTCACACGACGTCATATAATTTCGTCATCAGCTGTAATGAGTGTGTTAGCAGCGTAATTGACAGACTAGAAAAGAACAGATTTGACACAAATCAGGAAGGAAACATTGACTTTTCTCAAGGTTAAACCATCAAATCGCTTAGAAGTTGAGTTGTATTGGCACTTTCTCTAAAGTAAGTACAGGTTTAACTGTAAATATTTTTTGCTATTTTGAGGACAGAGTTGGATGTTGTGGTCAGATGAGGTCTGTATAGATCAAAAAATGTAAGACTTAAATAAAATGATGATAAGCATCTTTTATGAAAACCATCCACAGCACCCCAGAACAACCATGTGATTTTTTTTTTTCCTTTAATCAAAGAGTCTGGACACTAGACAAATCCGAACCATCCTAGAGTGCGTTTTTGTGAGACATAAAGTCTCATATTCATGAGCTGCTGAGAGCAAAACAAGGCCTGATATGAATCTAAAGTATAATTTGAGCCTGGTGCCCACCGTCTTACATGTTAATGCTGACTGGAAGTCTTTGATGAGTGATTTAGAGTACAGCACCTCTGGCGGAGCCCTCTGAGGCAGTGAATGCATTAAAGAGCTGTGCCAAGATATGGCAGGTGTCCAGCCGAGAGCAGTAATTACATTCAGCCAAGGAAATGGAGAACATCAATCTTAGATCAGAATCAGAATTTGTAATCAAAAGCGGTTTTTCTTTTTATTTCAGTCATGATCAAATGCGTATTTACTTCACTAATCAGATAACTGGGGAATGTTTTCAATTGCTTTTTG
This sequence comes from Enteromius treurensis, assembly GCA_032275025.1. Taxonomy (NCBI): domain Eukaryota; kingdom Metazoa; phylum Chordata; class Actinopteri; order Cypriniformes; family Cyprinidae; genus Enteromius; species Enteromius treurensis. The sequence goes on from JAUCMU010000013.1 coordinate 16,167,651, forward strand.
AATGATAACATGCCATTTCTATAATATTAGGCGTTTACTCATTACTCATCACTCAGACTCCTCCCACTGGAGACCACACCTCTCTCCCAGAAGCCATGAACATTTAATTCTAGAATCCATCTCTTACCTCATGTAACATAAACATCTGTCACAACAGCAGCAAGTTAGTGCTTAGATGAAATGGTGATGTCGGATATGGATGTGGGAGTTTAGGTTTCAAGCACCAATGAAGCGTAAACCTGTATTTCTGTATATCTGTCTTTCAATTTCTGGACAAAAAAAATCCTATCTGCTTTAAATGGATGATTCACCAAAAAGTGAAAATTCTGTCATTAATGACTGACCCTCATGTCTCTCCTAACCTGTTAAGAGCTTTGTTCCTCTTCGGAGCACAGATTATTATATTTTTGATTAAATCTGAGAGCTTTCTGACACTGACTGCAATGCAACTGACATAATCAAAGCCCAGAAATGTAGAAAAGGACGTTATTAAAACAGTTCATATAACAGTGGTTCAACCTTAAAGGAGTCATCCACTTTTTCTTTTAATTTAATAAAAATATGTTGCCCTTTCTGAAATCAAGCCATTCTCAAATGAATGTTGGTGTGGCGTCACACAGACAGAGGCCACTCCCACAACAGTTGATTGACAGCAGCGCGTCACACAGACTGAACTGGTGTCTTACCTCAGACCCGCCCTGAGTGAGCCGTCATCAGACCGAGACGCAGAGACAAG
>JAUCMU010000013.1:16168486-16179336 GCA_032275025.1 Enteromius treurensis
TTACACTATCTTTGAGAAATTTTAAAACAAACTATATTACAAACTTTCCATTAAGACCCTAAAGAATCATATTAGCTAGTGAAAAATTGGCTTTGTATGACTACTTTAATTTTATAAACTACAGGTATTTTAAAAAAATCCCTTTTTTAGTGAATGCTAAAAAAGATACAAGCCTAGTTGTTCTTTTATGAAGATGTAGGAACGTGTACCTTTAGGTATTATGAACTTGCTTTTTGCAGGAATAGGTAAACGATGGAGAGAAAAAGCAGCAATGTGACGTGAAACTACTTGGGAAAGTTTAATAGAGGTGCTGCAGCATTCAGGATGCACTGCAGAGGTTTGATTACGCACCCTGCGAGACAATTGTGACAGTCATTGGGACTAATGGTGAACTGTGCACCAAAGGAAATTACAGTGACCTTAAAGTGATCAGAAGCACTCATGGGCAAACAGAAAGTCTGTATATGAGAATATAAAGAGTTTTTCCAGCGATGTTATCGATATTCATTAAGAACTGTTTTTAAAACATTGGTCATATACTCATATAAATTTTTTTTTGCTCCTTTTTAAAACAGAATTTCTTTTCCTCGTTCTTGCCGTTCTCCTCAATCAAATACCCTCAGGGTTCTCCCAACTGAGTTTTATAGGGTCTCACTCAGACTTCAGCTCACATCTACCCATTACTCTCTCTGGCTTTCTCTCGCACGCCGTATCTATCTCTCGCTCCCTCGGGAGCTCAGCAGGCTTTGTGGCTGCTTATTAACTTTTATGGAATTATAGATTTCTGAAATTGGATTTTCCCAACTCACTAAAGAAAGCAGATTATCTGGCTACTCTTACATGCACCAGAGTTTTTCTGGCCTGAAACTTAACTTGAATGTTTGAATGTGGACAATTAGTTTAGATGGTAGGTTTATCTGTCTCTTTTCAGTAGTTTTTTCCCTTCCTCTAGTTGTATCAAATCGTAATAGCCTGTGGTTGCAAGTTTAGATGAGCACTTTGTCTTTATTTGTGAATGGGGATAACAATATTTACACTGACTGAAAAGGCATTTTATATTACAGTTATTGTGCACTGAAAAAAGACATTTCTTGTATATTTGTGATTTTTTTTACTTGCTTTACTTTCACAGATATCTAGTAATTAAAAAAAATGTAAATGTGTTACATTTCCGTCTAATTCAAAATTGTATTACAATTAAAATACCACCAACAGCACATATTATTTCTGTTCTATAACATATTAGAATGCTAATGCAGGCCGCAAATTATAATCAGACATCAGAAAAACAATAACTACTGTTAAATATTTTAAGAAACTGGCAAATGTTCAGTGTGGTGATTAGAAACAAAATAGCTGTACAGAAAAAAATCAGGGAGGCAGTGCACTAGTGCATTAGGGAGCTGCTTTATGGGCACTCATCAAGATTTTAATTGGGTAAATGAAAGGCTTCTGAAATAGACTGAGGGAGATCTGGACCAGACGGAATCAAGCAAACATGGCCTGAGGGCAAGTCTGCACCCGAACTGATCTAAAACCACTGATAAATCTCTACATCGCTACATATTTCTTATAGATTAGAACTAATGAGTTGGTAATGTGCACATTTCTGACAGTAATACTTTAATACTTATTATTGGCCTTTCCCCAAGTTTTCTACGTCTGACACTGATATTTTACTGCTTAGCAAATGAGCCCAATATTTTTCAAGGTAAATGTTATCTTAAAGTATTTAAAGGCAGGGTAAGCGATTTCTTAAAGCCAATGTTAATATTTGAAATCACCACAACAAACAAGCCCTTACCCCAAAAAGATCTCGCCCCTATTTTTATAGCTCTGGCCCACATATACATAGCCTTTGCAACCCAGACATTTTCTTATCCTTGACTGAACGCTCTCTCCTCCACATCATTAGTAGACACGCCCCTTACTGCTGATTGGCTACAAGTTTGTTTGGCTACTCTGCCCCGACTCAGTTTTCTAAAGCATTTTTGGAAAACTGCTTACCATGCCTTTAAGTATTTAGTACATTTAAAACAAGCATTTATTCTAAATTATTGTAGTTACAGATTTTATTGTTATTAAATATTTCTGTTCAGCTGTTGGATAAATGTTTTTCATATGTCATATGATGTCATCATAGCATTTATGTGAAGGTGGAGTGATGACTCCGAGTGAATCATCGCAACTGGCATCTTACAAGCGTTTAAATGAATGAGCCATTTTGGATGAATTAGATAACACTTGATATGAGTGTTTTTATCAACTAGAAGTCTATCTCAGACACCGATGTTAAAACACTCAAGTTTATCAAAGTTCAATCGTCGGCCAAATGGTTCCAGACCATAATTTTGATACAAGGCCCAAATAAAATGATTAATCCAGCTACTCTGAAAAAAGAAATGTAATTTAGCTCAGCAAATAGTGTCCTGTATGTGTTTGAGTGTTTAATATTTAGATGTACATCCTCCTGTATGCTTGTCTCCTCAGTGTTACTTTCACTATAATTGGTTGTGGGTGGCAGCGCAGTTAAGCCTGATTTGGGACTGGATTGTTGCCTAGTTTCTGCACAGCCCCAGAGCAGAAATAGAACTGGGCCTATTAGTTTTTATCTTGCCATGTATCCTGCAGCGAGTCAAACAAACAGCCCCTTACACAGTTAGCTGTGTGGTGAGTAATGATGCACAGCCCTCATAAGAACCCACGTTCAGGAGCATCCCTGCCCGTCACGTCATTTTGAGTCCTCGTTTATATAAAAAAAAAAAGCTGCCAGAGTCACTAATAGCCACCTAGACAGTGGGAGACAGAGAAGATCAGTAGCTCAGGTTCCTGTGATCGCATGTCTGCACGAGTGTATGAAGTAATGCAGTTTTCATGAGAGATCTGGCCTCTGGACATAATCAAGACCAAACCAAAGACTAATGCGTTTTCTGTTCTGTACATAATTACATCCGTGTCTGGGGTGTTGATCTTGAGGTGGAGCATTGACAAATCACACCCTAGAGGTTTAGAGCAATGTTAATGAATTGTAAGAATCGACGTAGCTGTCCATTAGCAGGTTTAGATTACTTTGTGTACTAAAAGGGCTTTTGCTTGGTGATGTTTGAGAAATATTCAGTTATTCTGTTTGAGGCATGATCGTATACTTCAATAGAAAGTGTGTATATTTCACCTCTCGTCCTCTTGCAGGCTCTTTTTTGAATTTGCCTGTAGAGCAGCTAGATAAAATAACCTCTGCCACCTGGAAGAAAGTGAGATTCTCTTCAAAGACAATGAATGGAAATGTTGATATATATATATGTTTTTATGATTTTTTTTTTTTTTTTAGATGTCCAACAAGCTATTGATGTTTCTTATTCTTGCACATTATTGCATAAAGTCCTTTGGTCTTCCTAGGTCTCCCTTCACGAAGCATTTCTGTATACATTATGGGCACAAGTAATGGCTGACTATAAGTTTTTAAGGGGATTTCTTTAGACTCATGCGGGTGTAAATATTCTTAGAGTCAAGATTACAAATCTGGAAAAATTACACTAATCTATGGTATTGTGTGTTATTATAATACATTCTAAATAATAGTATGCACATAACAAATAATATACAATACAAATATGAAAACTTGAAAAGTGATGTTTAAAAAGTTCAAAAAGTTGATTTATTTTAATATGCTGATGTAAGAAAAAAAATCTTATGTTTTCATTTTTTTAGGATTGTTTGATTAATAGGACGTTCAAAAGAACAGCATTTATTTGAATTATATATATATATATTTTTTTTTTATTCAGTAACCTTCACTGTCACTTTTGGTCAATTTAATGCATCCTTGCTGAATAAAAGTATTGATTTCTTTTCAAAAAAATCTTACTTAACCCAAACCTTTAAATGAAACATATTAAAAACACTGATCTACGCACACCAGGGCGATCCCCCTGCAATCTAATTAGGAGTCAGATATTAAAACAGTGAGCTGTGTGCTGGGATAATTGATTCTTTCCGCTCGGTGCACACGAAACAAGCAGACAGCAGGAGATACCCAGCTTTGTCAACATTGGGCGATGTGCCTGCTTTTTAAAAAAGGCGCCCGATGAAGCTACGTAGATCGTGCCAACAGACATCCCGCACACAAAGGTACGCCACATGCATCCCAGTGTGTCGGGGATGAATGAATAACCTCCTGTTTGTGTGAGTGGGTTAGCCTGGCAGGTCAGTGGGAAATCATACACGCTTTTTCTTCCCGCACTTTTTGGCTGTCATCAGAGGAACAGTCTAACTGTCTTTCTCTCCTCCGGCAAAAACGCTCAAACCCTGATAATTACCCTCTTCCTTTGAGAGTTATCAAAATGGACAACTCTCCCGCTGCTTTGCTAATTACTTTAATAGGTTTAGACAGAGATTAGCAAGCTTAGGGGTGTGTGATGTTGATAGTAACGGAATAATTCCTCTTACCTTTTCTTGATTTTAAAATGCACTTTTGGTTATTATATTTGTGTAGTAATCCTGCTGTATTTTTGGCATCTTGTTGGGAATGAGACCACAGAACATGAGCTCATGAGCTTTCAGGGTCATTAACTGACCCCTATTGCTGTCCACTGACCCTAATGTTGAAGCCATGACTGTAGACTCATTCACCATCACAATTTACGGTCTGTTTTATAGAGGTTGGGTCAGACTCAGTCGCTCATCAAGTACCTTTAGCTTTGTGTAGCCCTTTCTGCCCTGAAGCGAATTCCACCCAAACCTCTTAATTAGTTGTGGTAACCACCTGCGCTGGTCTATTTGTGAATGTAACGACCAGCAGGGAAGTAAATGGAGGGGAAAAGCAGTGGAAACTGTGGGAATGGTAATAGTCTTTTTTAAGGATTACAGATTACGATCATCAAAGGGGCAGCTGAGAGGGTCCAGTCTCGCCACACCGTAAAAGATACATACACTGGCCCCAATGACAGCGCCATTAACAAAATGGGCTTTAGTGACGCCACATTAATGGCCAGTTATCAAATGGAGGGAAAAAATGGCTATTGTAACCAGATACCTCCATGTAATGATTAGATACTGTATTAGCTAAATATACATTATGTGGGAACTGTTTAATACTATCTTGGGAAACTGCTTATTTTTCCCACTTGGCTCCATTTTCATTCTTTGGCAAATTCGTTTTTAAAGGTGGGGTGATTTCTGGTAGCCAGTTGTGATATTTCAGATCGCCAAAACAAACAGATCCCTATCCAACCCCAAGCGCAACCCAAGGAACAATTAGTTCTGTGAAACAAAGCAAAACCCATGTTGCTTACTTATCGAGAAGAAACAAAGCAGCCTCGTCGTCTATTGCAGGCCTTTCGCTATTCTTTCCAACGCTGGATAAATTCGATGAAATCAGAGAGCTTTCACACCATGCATAGTGAACATTTAAGTTGAACCACTGATGTCACATGGACTATTTTTTGTCCTTGCAATGCTGTATGGGCTATTTTGTTTCCACTGAGAAAAAACGCAAGCTGGTGATGTCCTGCAGAGTTTACTTTAGATTCTAGTCTCCGAACAAACTTAGATGTACATCATATCGCACATTTATTATTATAGCAAGGAGACTTCAGAAAGACGCTCTCCGCTCTGAAGGAAATCCACTACACTCCGCTCACATGCTCTGAGGATTCCAGTGTTAGAAACAGCGAATATAACACATACCACATTGGTGCAGACGGTAGAGACAACAGAAACTTGCATGATCCGTAAAACCGGTTAGTCCCCAATTTGTCTGGTAACAATTTTTTCCTTACAAACAAATTTCTAGTGTGTTTTTGTAGGACTCTGACTCATAACCAACTGACTCATAAACAACAACAACGAGGGTTGATGTAAACTAGTGACAGGAGTGCTATACTTCAGTGTTTGAACTGGGGTGGAGTCTTTCTTCAAAAGATGACGATCCGCGAAACCGGTTTGGACGAGTCCCCAAGTCCAGAAAACTGTCCGGAAATAAAAACGAAAGCTCATGCAAAGCACACGGCAGAGATTAGATTAGACAAGTCCTTTGTTATGTATAATGTTACACTGCTCATTAATAATGCCTAAAGAGGGCATCAACCCAATGGCGTAAATAAGTACTGTACAAGCCATGCAGCCAATGAGCGCAAAAAAAACCCTACGTCTACGTCAAGGGCCTCAAACATAACTTTTAACACCGGATGCACGAAATAGTCACAAAAGCGTAAAAACGACCAGTTTACACTTTGTAACATTTCTTGGCAGCTATTACTGTTTTAAGAAATGTACAACATCTCTTAACATCTTAAAAAATGTGTTTTGGGGTTTCATGACCCTTTAAACAGCTGTGCCAGCAAGTGACCTAAGACTTAACTGTCACCTTGACATTCTTTTACAGTATCTTTCTACTTTTCACAAGTTGTTAATTTTTATCTCTTATGTTTGACTTACCACCAGCGAGATCTGTTGGAATGACTGAAATTAAACGAGTCACTGTCTTTTGTTCTAGTCTAAGTGTTTTGTTTTGTGCTGATTCTGAGGGGAAATCCGTGGATTTAAGTTCAGTAAAATGTGTGCTGAAAATAGTCATATTGGTTGCTGAAATCATCAAATGAACCACATAAAAGCAGGCAGGGCATTTAGAATCCTATTACTGACAGGAAGGTTTGATTCTGAGTAAATCTGAGGTTGTCAGTCATGAGTCGTTGGTGATATGATAAAAGATGTTCATGCGCAATTAATAAAACAATGTAAGGGAAATGAGACAATTATTTTCACCAGCTGTTTTATCAATTTGGCACTTGTCTTATCGACAGCTGGTGATTTATTTCTGTTAAATCTGTGTTTATGGTTATGCGAGTGTGAGAAACTGCTTTCAGTATGGATTACACATTCAGCAGGACAGGAACGAATGATAATCATAAGAACTGTCCAGCAGTGCATATTTAGTACATTCTTAATCAAAAGCTGCAATGGCATAATAAAATAAACTAATAGAGAAATGCTGAAGAAAGAAAGAGAGATGTATAATGCTTTAGCTGTGAGAGTCACTGATATGGGCAGCATGCCAATGGAGACACAAAACAGAGCATGATTAACAATAAGGCCGTTTGTTACACCATCTGAATTTGTAGAATTTCAAACAAAGTGTAAGTAAAATTCGATTTTTTTTTAAAGAAGACAGTTAGTTAAAGATTGTTCGAATGCATTCCACTTTGAGTAGATTTTATGCAGGCTGTATGCAGATTCACTTCTCTGCATTAAATTTTTTTTTGATGTGGTGTTATTTCATGACCATAACTGTTGCATGCATTATTAACTGTTTCTTTTCCCATATACACAATCAAAGCAGTTTATGTCTGAATAGATGAGATTTCTTATGAAGACTCGGGTCAGTGTGTTGGGGGCATCGGACCTTGTCTAATTCCTCTTTTCTAGTTCCCATCCATCCCTGCTGTTCTTAAAGCCCTTGTGTGTTTTTGGCAATGAGGCCTGTAACATGTATAGATTTTGGAGGAGCTACCACTAAGCCTGCTAATCTAACCACAAAGAGAAGGAAGGGAGAAGGAGAAGAGGATTAGGATGAGGAAAGTCAGAAAAGAAAAATACTAACCAGCCGCACATCCCCAGGGACAATCTCCAACGAAGATTAGAAAATCCCCACAGTGGCCACACTGACAGTGGGAAGCCCTTTCGAATTACTTTTAATGTTCATGTGCAGGAATCCACTGGGGTCAGAGACGCTGGATGTGATAATTACACTTTCTGCAGTGAAAAAAGTGCTGCTTTGTGGGAAGAAGAAATGTTTAGCGAATGGTGGCAACTGGGGTTGTTATGGTTAATGGCTTTCAATCAACCAAATAATTCAAAACCACATACTAATACAGGAACACCACTGCTTTTAGGTGCTATGTGATATGCAAAAGTTCATTATTTCAAACAAATACTTTTATTCAAATACCAAAACAGCACAACATACTCATACCAATGTTTTTTTTTTAACTAAATGACATTGTCATCCCATTTTTTTGCTATTTTTATTTGAGTTTTTTTTTTTTTCAATTTAATTGGATTTTTCCCGTGTTGGACTCCGTGCAACTATTATAATTTTAGTTAATTAAATATTGTTGTTTTTTTGTTATGCATGTTATTTCTGCTTGAGTCACTCACTAATTGACCATAAAGATTTATGTGTTTCTTTCTATTCACCACTGAGCCAGTTTACTGAAATAAGAAACCAATATTGTCTGTAATCATCATTATGTCTGGGCCGTTACCCTTCCCTTCTCCCCCAAGTCATTTAGAGGAGACAAGAAAAATTGCAATTAATTAAAAGAGAATGAATGACGTGAACTGGCATCCTGTAGCATGGCAGAAAGCAGATTGTATATAAAACGGATACTAATCATTGGACAAACAAACAAATGCAGACTCAAAGTAGGTGTTTCATAGATAAAACATACAAATAAATGTAATGTCCTTGGATATGCTATTCCTGGTTTTGTTGTGGATATATTCCTAGTACTTGTGGTTTTAATGTGATGAATATTTTGATGAGCTGTATGGTCCTGGTCTTAGTTGCCCTTAAGGAAACACTTCTCCTTCTACATTTAAATATGCAAATGAAGTAACAGATAATTACTTTTTTTCCCTAAAAACATGTTTTTTGGCCTGAATTGCAATTTGCATGGCAGATTTCCGTCCTCAATCTCAGACTTTTTGGCCCTACTGTATCTGGTCCTTCTGTCACAGGACAGACGGAGGGTGGTAAAGTGACCAGGGTGACCCCCACAAATATCCCCCACTGACCACAGGGCTCAGGACCACCACGCTTGCCTAATGAATGCCATATGGTTGCCGACAGATACGAAGGACATGGACTGGATACCTTTGCTTTACACATATCATTTGTTAATCAGTCGCTGGTTAGACACTGCAATTAGTTAGGGCAACAACAATTATTAGTACCTAGGGTTCCCATGTAGTTTTTAGCCTTATACAAGCAACATTTTAAACCCCATTTATTTAAATTCAACTAAAAGTAATTCTTTAATACATTTGATTTATTGCTTCTTTTTCGTCTTTGTTCTGAAAACAAAGTATCACTCTGTCAGTGTCAATTGCCTTTAGAGGATGCACCAAAACATGACTTTTCATCTGTGTTATTAGCTGATTGCTATGATAACAAGTAGATGATTTTGATTATTAAAGGTTATTTTGACCTTTCTTTGGTGTTGTTTGAAGCTGAAACCGAAAAGGCTCGTCATAAACTCAGATATCAGTTCAAAGAAGATCAACAAGCTGGAAGAAGCTGGTTTGAAGTGTTGCATGTTTAAAAATTTCTATGTGCTTATACAGAAATTGACTTGAACTTGACTATCACCATATATATATATATATATATATAGGCTACATATATGTATGTATATGACCAAAAAACCAGCCTAAGTATATTTATAACAATAGCCAAAAATATATTGTATGGGACAAAATTATCGATTTTTCTTTTATGCCAAAAATCACTAGGACTTTAAGTAAAGATCACGTTCCATGAAGATATTTAGTCGATTTTCTATTGTAAATATATATATATATATATATATATATATATATATATATATATATTTAAACATAATTTGCATAGCCAAGAACTTCATTTGAACATTTTTGCACCCTCAGATTCCAGATTTTCTAATAGTTGTATCTTGGCCAAATATTGTTCTATTGTCCTAACAAGCCATATATCAATGGAACAGTTCTTTTTTTTACATGTAGCTTTTATGTGAAGTATAAATGTATAAATAAAAGTATAAATCCATTGTAAAATTTACCATTATATAAGGTTTTGTGTTCCATGACCACACACACACACACACATGTGTGTGTATATATATATACACGCTTGATTATTACTGATGAGATCATTGACAGTGGCAGCTTTAACAGGCTGTATTCAGACTAATGCACGGATCTCTTTCCATATATCAGATGTTTTGTTCTTCTCTGAAAACTTATTTCGGCGACAACTACCGGCTGCCTGTACATTTTCCCTTACATAAACACTCTATAAAACACTCTAAAAATATATGTTTTGCAGACATCAAATAGACGTCTCCGAGATGTACATGTCCTACCAGGGAAAAGATCACCAGTCATCATCCAAATTCTCTCGTTTAGAACAGCGAGCTTCAAGAACAGCTTACATTTTTAAAGACCTCTAATACTCAAATAAGAAAAAGTGTGCCAGTCTGCTCAGATCCTGCATGACACGAAACACTTTTCCACGTTAAAGGAACATTTGCGTAGATTTAAGTTGAAACACACTCTAAGATCAAATCTGAGCATGTCTCAAGCGCTCTTTATAAATAAGGTCCCTAAAGTTTATTGATGAGCATCATCCATCCTAGCTTTGCTTGGTGCGTTTGTGACAGAAAAAGGGATTTTTTAAAAATTAATTGTGCTTTTCAGTTCTTTCCTTTATAATCTTTTCACTGTATATTTGGAAAATCACTGCAAAATTGGTCTGAATTCGTCCACTGCTCTTTAATTTGAATGAATTAAACTTATAGAATTAATATCACAAAGTCTCACAAACAGGTATAATAAAACGCTTAACAAAACCCGTAGTTAGGTACACAAAACAATAAATTATATATATATATATATATACTATTATTATTTTAATAGTCCTTTTGTGGCATTAATCAATCAATCACTCTTATTTATATAGTGCTTTTAACAATACAGATTGTAGCAAAGCACTGAATATTATCAAACAGGAGAACAGAGTGCCAACTCACTTACAACCTTCAAACGATTGCTGAAAACCCATCTCTTTCAACACTACTTGACATCTTAAAAAAAAA
>JAUCMU010000013.1:16191215-16209479 GCA_032275025.1 Enteromius treurensis
ATATACATATATATATATATATATATATATATATATATATATATATATATATATATATAAATGGATATGTACTCTTTTCAGTACAAATGTCTCCATCTGGTGGTTGAATATTTTCAAATGCATGATATTTGTATGAAAGCAGTTTGAGAAATAATTCAATAGTAAAGTTCTGTAAGCAGTGTTTCAGATATGTTACAGTTACAGATACATTATTTGAATGTTTCAGAGTTGAAGAGCAAGAAGAGTTTGCCACGTAATCGTTGGGCTCGTTCTGTCTCTTATCATTTGGACTCAAATGTCTACACTTTGGACCTGGAGAAAGGCTACCAGCCTCTCAACATTAACACTAGCCTCATGCTGGGCAGAAAGCAGGCAGTGTATGGAGAGAATGAAGAATATAGCGGAATGGGACCCACAGACAACAACTTCAACTCCCTCACGCCGACTGCTGCTCTTAAAGTCACCTACAGGTACAGCACAGATAGTCCGTTGCTGTGCAACAGCTAGTATCAGTGAAAACCTAGATAGGCAACTGAAAAAGGAACTTTACTTTTTTCGTTCAGATGCTCAATACTGATGAACGACACAGTCAGGTGTGATGGTGGATTATACAAGTCTCTACAAGCATGGAAAGATCACAAACTACACATTGAGCATGAGGTAAGATAATGAAGTTGTTCTTAATGTAAACAAACTGTTTGAAAAGACTGCGACGTTTTTTTGCTCTTTGAATAGATTGAGACATTGCAGACCAAAATAAAGAATCTCAGAGAAGTGAAAGGACATCTAAAGCAGGTTCGACCGAAAGAGTGTGAATGCAACCAAAACATGTAAGCGTCCGCTCTTACATAAAAAAAAAGGTTTTTCATGGTTTTATTAGGTGTTGGCTTGATCACACATTTGACATAATGGTGTAATGTTTTCTTTAAAGGTATGAACACAACAATAGGGCACTGTACAAACTCAAATCAGGCCGGATGCCTTCTGTCAAGTAGGTTTTCATTCATCATCTGTCATAAAACTGAAGGAAGGCACATTAACGCCTTGTTGCAGTCAACAGTTGACAGTTGATTAGAGTTGATAGTGAGGATATCTGTTCTTTTAATTTAGTCGAATGACCTCCAAAGATAAGAAACAGTGGCTGATGAAAGAGCAGAAACGCAGGAAAAAGCTGAGGAAGCTCCTGAAGCGCCTCCGTAATAATGATACTTGCAGCATGCCTGGCCTCACCTGCTTTACCCATGATAACCAGCACTGGCAGACCGCCCCCTTCTGGACAAGTACTGCAAAGCATAGCATATCACATTGATCTTTCATAAATCACACAAAACTGCACTTAATACATTTGCTTCATTTAATAATGATGTGTTTTCACTTATACCATCTTTTTGTGCCGTCAGTGGGGCCATTTTGTGCTTGCACCAGTGCCAACAATAACACTTACTGGTGTCTGAGGACTATCAATGAGACGCACAACTTCCTATTTTGTGAGTTTGCCACTGGCTTCCTAGAGTATTTTGATCTGAACACAGACCCTTATCAGGTTGGTCTATTTTAAAATCTCTTTTAGACTTTCTAGTTATTAAAGATTTGAAATAAGCCCGCTATTTCCACTCTTGTTATTTTCTGTGCAGCTGATAAATGCCGTGAGCACACTTGATCGTGATGCAGTGAATCACATTCACCAGCAGCTCATGAAACTACGCAGCTGCAAGGGCCACAAAGAGTGCAATCAGGAGACAGGTGAGTCATGCCACGTGATTAATGTTTTGGCATTGATGTTGCATTTTAGCATAATACATGTACATACAGTCTTTAACCCATTCTCTTTATAGGTGGAAAAGAAAAAAACTCTTTGTATGATTACAGGTATGGTTTCATTCCTTTAATGGCTAAATGAAAAGGATTATTATTTATGTGTGTGTGTGTGTGCAGCTGAGATTGTTTTAAAGAAAGTAAATCATATTTAATCAAGAGAACACGACCCTGATCAAAAGTAAAGGCATTTATAATGTTGCAAATACTTTCTGTTGTATAAATGAAAAAAGGTTCTTTCTATTCAGTAAATTATCATGGTCTCTAAAACAAATATGAATAGTGTTTTCAACATTGATAATAATATGAAATACTCCTTAAGTCAAAATAGTTCACACTGAAGACTACAGTAATGCCTGCTGAAATTGTAGCTTTGACATGACAGAAATAAATTATATTTTAAAATATATTAAAATAGAACAAGTTATTCAAAACTGTAATAATATTTAGGATTTTTTTACTATATATATTAAATCAAACCTTGGTGAGTTTCAAATTTAAATCTTATGTGTTTATGTTATCATTACAATATTTTTTTAATTATAAAGTATTTAGCTATTAAAATATTCTACTAATATATACTAATATATATTCACACACACACACAAATTCTTACATTTATTATTATTATAGAATTTTTCTTATTTATATATATATTAAAGATTTTTCTTATTTATATATATATATATATATTTTCTAATCTAAGTGATCTGTTTCTTTTCTTTGTTATATGTGTTTTTGCTGGCGTGGGGTGCTGTGTGTGCGCGCTCCACATGCTTCAGGCCTCTTCACCGTCGAAAGAGGCCAAAAGTGAAGAAACCGTCCTCCAAATCAATGTGAGTTTGTTGTACACACCATCTGCTTACTATAATTCAGCCAGCCAGTTATCAGCCCTAATCCTCAGTAGCTTTCTTCCCTCTGTCACACATTGTATGTTCATGCTGTCCCTCGCCGCATGAGCAGCTTTTCAATTCTCCTGACATTCCTTTAGATGCGCACATGACGAAAAGAGTCCTTCATTACTGATAGAAAAAGTGTGTTAACAGAGTACAGAATGGTGCAGAGCGTCCCACTGCCACAATTACACATTGTCCTCATTCTGTACTTGACTTTCTTTTGTCTTTATGTTGTGTGTATTCTGCTCAAACCTGAATTCCCATGATCAGAACTAAGGTTTGTAATTGTTTGTGTACTCAGGGGCCAGATTTGGGAAGGATGGGTAGGTTAGAGCTGTCTCTACTATCCACTGTGAAGGATGCGCAGAGGTGAGGAATGTGAACCGATGAACTCCTGACCCAAGGACAACAAGTAAACTCTGCAAACGTCTAGCTGTAATGGAGTGTGGAGTGAAGTGTCATCTCAGTTTCTCTCTCAATGCAGTTCATTAATGTTCTATTCACATTTTTTGATTCGCTTCGCTTTTTTGCGAACTTTTTTAATGAAAGACTTCCATCGTGGAAACTTTTTACCATAATGGACTTTGATGGAGATGAGCAAATCTCTGTCCAACCAAGCATGTAACATTTTTTGGCTGAAATCGATCACCTTCACTGCTCTCATAAGACGAGAAGACTCACATGGCGCATCGAGATATGAACCTGTCGTCTATTTTTCAGTTAAACAAACTACTTCTTTGTCGTTTCTGTAAGACTGTGGGAATGTGTTAAACGCAGGGCCGGCGTGCTCTGACATCTCTGCTGCTGTGGATGTTTTAATACTACTCTCAAAGTGAAAAACCCAAGGAAACGTCATAATACTTTACACATGTTGTGCTATAATGATGTTAATGTCACCTGCAACCTATGTGATTCTCTTCATGGAAAAAATATGACTTTTTTTTAAAACATGGTGCTACTATAAGTTAACACTTGGAACTGAATGCTGCATAGTATGTATTTGAATGTATGTGCAATTAATGTAAATATTAGAATATTTTTACCAGACTGAACATACAGGGATCTGGGAAAGGAGAGCACCCTCAGTCTAACAAAGGTTTTGCGTGTATTCGAATGCACTTATTGATAACATACTAAACCGTGTTTGAGTAATGTGTTATAATAGTTATGAAATTTCAAATATTTGTGTAGCTGTCGTCGTCAACCAATTCCTTACTTTTGCCTGTTTTCCTTTGCCTTGAAATTTGGAAAACAATGAAGGTGTAGTAGTTGGTGAATAAAGTGTTAAATATGTCTTATGTCTCATCTATATTTGGGGAATATAAAGAAAGAACACAAAAAAACTAAAAACAACCAGCCTAAAACTAGTTTACTGTTCTGTATTGGTCTCTCTGTCTGATTGCCTTGGCTGTTGTGTGTTAAAACTAGCTATTTTCGGCTTTTTTTTTTACCTATAAAATACATTTCTGAGGATATGCATCTCTATGTGATTATTATGATTTCTTTTTCCCTTCTACCAAGCTAAATAAATAATCACTTTTTACAGCCAGACTGACTGGAAGCCATTTGACTGATCAGCTAAATAAGCTAAACACCATATTGGTCAGGCTGAATGATTATTTTAAACAATCTAAAACCAGACTGGCTAGGCTGGGAGGCCACATAGACGGAATAAATCATGCATGCACTGTTTTTAAAGCAGTGAAGCATCACTGAAAGGATCAGTTCGTTTGCAATATATTACGCTGTTCGCCAGCAGGTGGCGCTGTTTGAATAATCCGATAGAAATGCCTATGGGCAATCAAACATTTGAATCCAACTCCACCTGAAATTGCACCTGTCTTGTACAACCCAACACCCAAACTATCCAAAGCATGTAGATTGTTTTGCTAAAGTTTTTGGGCGTCACAATTACTCGTGTAGCAAATCGTAGTGCCTGTCTCTGTGTGTAGGGGGTGGAGAGAGAGAGAGAGAGAGAAAGAGAGAGAGAGTGCCCACGAGACACCCCCAGCCGTCCGGCTCACGAGCGCGCGCAGCATTTGGGACTCAAAGCACATCACGAAGCCCTCGCGCAGGACGTCCGACGGACCCAGGGGATAAAGTTTTACCGTGTTTACCCTTTTCACTTTATACTTTTTATGTTTTTTACCGTACAATGTGAGGAGAATGGCCGGTAAAAGGTACGTTTCAGTCTTTTTTGGTGAAAATTAAGCAAGTTTTGACACGAGGGTCTTATCGCGGTGTCTCGTAAACGTTAACGTTAGCCGCTCAACTAGTTTAGCTTTTTAAATTTAACATTACTTTACAGGAAACTGCAAATGCAACTTAATTTTGTATACAAGTCGCTTATAAGTCAATATGAGGGAAAATAGGGAGATTGTGTGAAAGAAGCGATTATTTTCCCACGACTCACGAGGCTTAAGTCAGATGTAACGTTAATATTTTGCTGCTGTCGATTTTTCAGTCGTGTCATTAAATCAGCAACTATGCTGGAGGCCAAGTGTGTCGACCATATGTATTTGATTTACATTGATTTGTACTGTAAACACCCGACGATCACTGGCTGTTTGGACTAACGTAAGTATACCAATCACTGAAATCTCGTCTCATGCATGAAAAGCATAAACTACTGCGCTGGTCGGTGATCTTGAGACATTAAAAAAACAAAAACAAAACAGGTTTCACAGCTTTGACCGACATTAGTTTTTAAAATAGCAACATTTCCGCTTTTGGCTTACATCATTACCTATTTTTAAGCTATCATCTCAGAAATTTAAATCAATAATTCAAGTGCTATCAAAGTCAGCTTTTATCCGTCAAGGTCTCCTAATATTTTACTTGCTTTGAGTTCAATAACATCACACAGGCTCTGGTGAAACTTAAACAACAAAAAAAAGGATGCATAATTTTTTATGCATAATTGTAAATGTCACAGTATTTACATAACATCATAGAAACTACAAAAAAAAAAACTTTGGGATTGTTAGACAATTTTTCCTCATTTTAAGTTCAACAATATCACACAGGCTCTGATGACATTTATAATTTATATTAAATTGTTTAGGGTAGTTGTGTGATTTTTTTGTTGTTGTCACTTTTTATGAAGTTTTTTTTTTTAGATAATTTCCATCATTTTAAGAGTAGCATGTCAGTGTCACAATGTATTTATAAAAAAATGCTATGAAAGTATTTTGTTCAGAATTGAATTATATTCTGTGTGGCTGTGGTGCTTAAAATTATAAACCGTTCTGTACGCTCAATTCATTCAAACACTGTCTGCGTATATATATATATATATATATATATACGTATGACATAGTCTCAGTCTCAAAAATTGAGTGTGTTAGTAAATGCACATATTGTTTTATAATTATAGTTTATTATATTATAATTCCTTGATATGTAAACTGTACTTTTTGATTTTGTGTCCCATTTTGTTCCAGTAATGTTTCTCAAAAATCAGTGTCGTATGAGATCTAATTCACAAGTGTTATATTCAAAGCTCCTTAATATCGTCTGATAATTACAGGAAACCGCCAGAACCCTCTTTGATATCCCACAAAACCTTTACTGTGGTTAGACACACTGAAACACATAATGTGAGCTGGGGACACATGTTACGTTTACTGGTGCAACACTGTCAGAAAAACACAAAGCATCTGTTAAGCGCAGGGTTACAGATGTACGAATTAATTAAAGTCATTAAATTAAAATGTATTCGACCCTCTTTTTCCACCCTGAGCTTGATTATGACACAGATGCTGAAGTGTACATAGATGAAAAGAGGTGGTTGAAAGACTTCAACTGTTTGATGTAACAAACTACCGAGCTTTGATCAGCCATAGTATTGATGGCTCTCTGTTCCATTTTCCAAGTTACGCGTTCAGAAGCTGAACGGGGGCATGACATCGGACACTTGATGCTTTTTGAAGCCCCGTCTCTGTACGCCCAAGTTTGAAGCTTGTTTAAATTGCTATAGATGGTGTTGTAGATTTGCACTGAAGAAACTCTAATGTGATTAGACACCGTTGATGGGCACTTTTGTGGTCTGCTCCAGCTTCTCAGTTCCAGCTAGTGAGTGTAAATGTATGTTTTGACAAGCTGAGGTTTATCTTTGATCCAGAATGGGATCTAACAATAGGATGTTTTCCCCCTGTTTGCATGTCTGATACACAATAGTGTGCAGACAAAGGGAGGACGTAGCATTGTGACAGCAGTTTAGCACCAGTGTTTTAACAAGACCTTTGAGCTCAATGTGAAAAGCATCCAATGGCCCGTCTCCAGCGCGCTGCCTGAGGGTGTGCCTCGCAGCCCAATCAGTTGCTTTTCCATTCCAGTTTTGTTTGTTTTTAGTCAGATGTAGTCAGATCATGTTGCTGTTCTTTTGTGTCAGTGATATACCGTGAATTAGTGCGTCACAAATAGCTATGCGGTTTTTGAAATAATACAGTGAATTTCAGCTGTCGTGTGTGTCACAGTTTGCTTTTGCTGGTTTGGCAAAGACATTGACACTCGATCACTTTTGAAGGTGCATTCATTTTGAAGGAATTGTGCGCAACAATGTTTCAGTGGAAATTCATCTTATCCCAGTCATTAAGGTTATTGATTGATATGTTTTTGTGCTGATTTGGTTGAGTGATAGCTTTTTTTCGGGTAACATTTACTAGACTTCTCCAATCATTTAGTCCATTAAAACTCCTTTCCAGTCTGTCATTTAGATCCAATTAAAACCCGATGCACAGACCCCACCCTCCCTTTTTCCTGAAGGGATGGACTTCTTTCGATATTTCATTGAAAACCAGCCTGTTTGCATGTTGCGTGCTTTACATGCCAACATTAATGGGCCAGCAAATTAAAAGTTGACTTATTTGACCGTTTTGAGCATTTTGAAACACCTTTATTGTTATTTGTGCTATTTGAAATGTTTTATTGGTATTAACTAGCTTTCTTATGTCTCATCTCCTGTGTTTGTTCACTTAAAATGCAGCTGTTGACCCGACCTTGATAAATTGCACCGTTAATGTGCTAATCTTTTGCAAAGCTTCAATCCTTGAGGCAGAAAGCATTATTTTTTATCTTGTCGTTACTGGACCTCCCTGCTAACAAACGACAACTCAATCAGTTGGGCATTCGGGGCTCCCATTCCCATCTCCTAGGAGCTCGCTTTGACAACATTGTCCTTTGAGGTGGTTAGGTGACCTCTGACCCTCCTCCCACACAGTAACCCAGCAGGACCCACAACAGTGAGAGGAAATTTGATATGTTGAATTTGATATTTTTTAACACTTAAAGTAGATGGTCGAGTTTAACTTGGTGCCTGTTTGACTCTTACTGAACACGTTATGATAAAGTCATCATGCCATCAACAGGAACGGTCAGCTCAGGGAACAGTTAATCTCTTTTTATCGTACTGAATCTTTGCAGTTGTCTCTGTTTTTCAGAATGAGATGTCCATTCATAAGAAGTATTGATATTGACGTTGACAGCTGGTAGTAGACAAGCGACTCTGTATTTAAGCGCACATCTACGCTGCTAACTTCAGTGTGTCTTACCCCCTCACACATGTCCATTCACGTCTCACTGTTGCTGTCAATGTGCTTGTTTGTCCCGAATAAGGCCTTTGGCGTTGTGTGTGTGCGTGCCTGCAAATGGCGGGCTTGTCAGATTTGTCCCCCCTAGAAAGAGGATTTATTGTTTTGCTAACACAGTTGCTGTTTGGCAGTTACAGACTTCCCGCCTAGAGTAGAAGTTTCCGGCAGCAGTGTCCACTGAGACAGGAAGTAGATCAGCAGCAGTGCAGACAAAAAAAAAGCCACATAGCACAAACAGGCCGTGCATCATCCCAATGAGGTCAACTTTTCTTGCTTTATAAAAAGAATTCCCGGAAAGGGGGTTGTAGTTCAGCATCTCAGACCCCTTATCCTTACCCCAAAGCCACACAGCCCCTGTTAAAGCACGACTCGCATTCTGATTGGGCACTAGTGTCGTGAGAGCTTTAATTGTAAAGGGGGTTGTTTCAAATGAATAGAGAGTGATAGTTGAGCTAACAATGCTCTCCTTTGTCATGTGCCCATTATCCATTAGTAATGGATGGAATTCTCACGTATTGTCATGCATATGATTCTGACTTACTACAATTTGGCTAGATGGTTTGATGCCCTCATTCTCTGAACCATAACACTTGAGTACTATCTCCTTTAGCTATCATCGTCTCAGGAAAAAGAGAAATTAGCCATATGATTTCCACAATTACACGACATACAAATGTAAGGATTCTAAAACGAGACAAATTTACTTAATTTATTTGAAAACTTACTCACTTAAATATAAATAAATTAGAAAATGGGAGAATTTTTTATTTAATGCCACTTTTTAGCATGTTTAGATAAGCTTTAGGAGGGTTTCAGCACCTCATGATTATAAACAGGAATTGTAGATGAGTCATACCCGTATCTGTGATTTTCTAACACCGCACCTCTTGACAAACTGTCAGTGTTCAAAAGCTTTTTAACAACTCGTTTGTCACTACTGAGATGTTTGGTTCAGATCTGTACCGCTGTATTAAAAGTTCAGTTGTCGCTACCTGAATTTTACATTTTGAAATGTTGTTTTTTATGTAAATTGGCAATGCAGTTATAACTTATGAAAATAACCAGCTGGAGTGTGTTTAGCTGCAGTGTGTACCTGACCATTAAAATTCACTCTAACAGTGAATAGCCTAGATCTTAAGAAATCCAGATATTATTATCTTGAATTAAATACAGAATATAAACACTTTTAAATACACAAAATTTCATATTTAACATCCACTAAGCCTTTAAAGCTTTAGGTTAAATTGACATCACTTAGACTTATAGCACCACCATAAAATAATGCTGAAGATCTGGTTTTGATAGGGATAGGCTTGTTTTTTAGATCCTATTTTGTTACATCCTGAGTGCCAGTTTTGTGTTACTTTTACAGTAATGTAAAGGAACACAAACAAGTTGTCAATTTAGCCTGTACTGTACTGATTTAACCATGTCTATTTAACATTATTCTGTCATTAGTCAGCTATATCAGTCCTGACGAGTTACCCCCAAAGATAAATGAAGCAAGTATAGGTCTGTATAGCCAGGCAGAATAAAAGTGAAACAGACAGGAGCAGCTGTATAATGACCTCTAATGTCGATGGAGGCCTAGTCTGCTCTTTAAGATGAGCCAAACAAGCCTGCACCTTTATTTACCACTGTGTCTCAACCGCATAGCCTATAACTAAACCCTTTGCTTAGTAGCATGGGATAAATGCATCATTTGCATGTAACACGAAAGGAATAGAACAAATGAACCATTCATTTTCATTCAGCTTTTGTTATTCAAATATGAGTGAGTACAGTTTGTTCATCCAACTTTTCCTAGTAACACTGGAATGATTTACCTTGCTTAACAGAGCCACAGAATTCTTTTGACAGGTGCAGCAGTTTGTTTTTTGTTATAATAAACGTGTGCACTGCACGCTCTTCTCTTTTTCAGAGGCAGGGCAGTGTCCTTCCATGTGTGTTCTGTTTGTGGAGCTACGCCTATTGTTTGCTTATGTGTGTACTCAGCTGACACTTTGTGCATTTGTGTTTGAGAGAGACACAGCATGTTTTCTAAACTCAAATGCAACGAATATGCAAGCTAAATTAGTTGTAGGCCATATGTTTGAAATAGTTTAAGAGGTGAACACTAATTTAAGGTTAAACCCATTGATATGTTTTAGTATATCGAAGGAAGTAGATATTTTTTTTCTTTCCACACCTCAGTAGGACTACGTTTCGCTCAGGTAGTTACATAGCCCCACCTGTCACACAATTTGCATGCCATTCCAGCATATTGAATTGCATTACATCACCTCAACCCCCTTTCGTCATTAATTCTAAGGGTATTCTGTTTTTGGCAAATAATCCTTCACAGGAACAGTATGTGTTTGGAAATAAAGTGGCTGTTTAGCACTTTCATTTCTCATAAGGTTTCTAAGTCAGACACTCTGGCTCAGCATGGCCAATGCTTGTCAAGTGTCAAACTCAGAATAGTATGGTATTGTTTGGCCTGGCGTTCAACTTTATGAGGAGTAATTGGCAGCTAAAAGACTTTGGCACAGAAAATTGTTGTTAAAGTTGTTGCAGCTTTCCTTACTTAGTGTGGTTTTGGATAGTCTGAATCAGAAACACCTAAGGTGGAATTTCAAAATTGCGACCCTAAAAAAAGCACTGAATAAAAACGGCATTTGGCCTCATTCTGGAACAATGGATTTAGTCCATTATGTCGTTGTTTTCAGTGCTTGGAGACTAGCCATTTTACAGTTATTTTTAAACAATGGCACAGATTTCTAGATTTCAGGAATTTGAAAAATGATTTCATTGTTTTATGTATTAGGAAATGATTTGACATATTATTAGACACTTTCTAAAAATATTTCTCCATACAGAACTAGGGTTAAAAAGAGGGTGAATAGCCTGAGCATCAGTTACTCTCTTGAATGTGTCTCTGTTTGGTGGTGTTAATGCCCAGGAATAACTTCTGGCAGAGAATAGGTTTTCCAGAACAAGGGTTAAGAGTTAATATTTTTAACTTGATACATTTATTACAGACGGGAAGGTAATACGATACATACTTATTTTTGGACAGAAGAATTTTCTATAATGAAAAAACTAAATCCAACTTATTATTAATTTTAGAGCTTTGATTTTATTCTGTGAGTTTAGCACAGATTTTTCACTATGCATGTAAAAAAAAACAACTCTTACATATGTGCTTGCTTATTTACCCAATAAATACCCCAAGAAGACCACTCAACCACATGCTTGTCTGTTTGATTTTCACAGTGGTCTTGGCAGTCAACCCTAATGCTTTCTTATGCAACGTATCGCATTCTTTCCATTTAATTTTTTCACATGTACACAAATCTGTTTTCGTGATAATATAATGGCAAACATTTGAGTTTGATGAGGAAGAATTGAGTCTTGAGGATTCTTTTGCAGAAACCGAATGTCTCTCCTGAGACGGTTTAAATGAGTAAGAAAAAGGTGGGTGGAGTTCAGCACACAAAGCCCTCCAGTTTAACCGCTCTTCAATTACACAGCTCCCACCCATAAAGCTCTTGATCTGGTGACGAGAAATAGTTGGTGCAGAATAGACACTACAGGACAGGACTCTTTGTGATCAGTAGCATTGCCAGCTTTATCCATAATTCATTTTTTCTAATTGTCACACACCCTTAGGATTAATGCATTAACACAAAACCAGTGCATTTCCTTAGGTCAAACACTATTTCCCTCGAGGCTCAAATGTTTAATGGTGATAATGAACGTAAAGTGAAATGATTGGTATATTTGAGACAGATGGTGTCCAGCATGTCTCTGCTGAGACTCAGTCAGGTCTGCTTTGCTTTGCGTTTCCCAGCTTACCTGGCACCATCTGTATCGTAGTCTCTCATGACCACTGTATATCTACATTTGTTTTTATAAAGATGTAATGGTATATTAACAGATTTGGTGCTTGTTGCTTTTTCAAATGTAAAAACCAAAATAAAGAGAGTTGGATTGCTTTATGTTACATTTTGAGCACCTTTGAACAGGTGGGCTGACTATTTCTGATCCTGATCCACAGCTTGGGTTGAAGCCCAGGGAACAAAAGGACATATGGCTGTGACACCGCACTAGCACACTGTTCACTATCTGACCAGTGGTATAGACGGCACGTGGCAGGAGAGAAGGAGCACACTTGTTAAGGTGTGGAAGCAGGGCAAATGTTGAAATGCCTCACTGGAGTATCATCAGAATATGCTAAACAGCTGAAGAATTGAAAGGGCAGTCGTGGCCTAATGGATAGGGAGTTGGGCTTGTAATCCAAAGGTCGCAGGTTCGAGGCCCAGGTCCGGCAGGAATTGTAGGTGGGGTTAGTGAATAACCAGTGCTATCTCCAGGTGAGACCCTTGAGCAAGGCACCGTTCCCCCAACTGCTCCCCGGGCGCTGCAGCACTGGCTGCCCACTGCTCCGGGTGTGTGTTCACGGTGTGTGTGTGCGAGATAGATCACTTCTCACTGCTGTGTTGTGCACGTTGGATGGGTTAAATGCAGAGCACAAATTCCAAGTATTGGTCACCATACCTGGCCACAAGTCACTTCACTTTCACTTTTCTTCACTTTCATTTCTATCTGTTTTTGGTTTCGTTTTCATATGTTCCTGTTTTTGGTTTTGTTTTCATGTCTTTCTGTTTTAGTTCCTGTTTGCACTTATTTGGTAGTTCCTGTCATTTATGTGATTATTAGTTGATTATGTTCCATTTGTGTTTCCCCAGCTGTCGTTCCTTTATTCATTAGTTCTTGTGTATAAATCCCCTGTCCTTTGAGTTCTTGTTTGTCGATGGATGAATGTGTTGGCTTGTTAGATGTTTCTCCACGTTTGCTTTCCTTATCATTAAAATACTTTGTTATTTGAAGCTCACGTCTCCTGCGCTCTCAATCACTTGGTACCAGACTTGACAATATCGTTCTAAAAGTATTTAAATGTCATTATCTTTGCGAATGTGGTGTGAACTTCTGTATTCTCAGGATTACAATGTGATAGAAGGGGCCTGACATTGACATTAAAGCCTAAAACTTACCACAGAACACACATCAGGTCCTCGTTTGGACAAAGCCCCTTAAAACAGGAAGAATAATATAAAACCACAAGAAACTTAAAACAAAGGTTCCTCTATTCAAAAAAAGAAGGAAAAAGAGCTAGATATACAAATAAGAAATATGAGTGATATTAATGGGGAGTTTTCACAAAGGTAATATAATGCGAGTGTAATGTAGTGCAATAACTCATATGAAATTGGATTTGAGGCATTAGAAGTGGAATAGTGGTTTGAAATGAATATATAAATGTTAGAACTTACTGTGTTTTTGTATAATCCTCCAGACTACTGAAAGCAGCATCAGTAAGAGAAGCAGTGCCGCAGCAATATAGAGGAAGAAAAACCAGTCCATCTGGTCTGAAGAGTAATCGAGAGAACAGTTGCTGTCATTTGTATCATTGCTTGCTGTTTGGTTTCTGCATATGGTGCTGTTTTAAAAATATGAAATAATGGGTTAAAAATGTGAATATAAACAATCAAGATTTTTTTTTTAAGTGAAATTTTTGCAAATAAACTAGTTTCGAGAGGAGCGTGGTCGATTAATCACGACTGGCACCGCATCACCTAATCAATCTCCTCATTACGCCTGCCCAAATCCCCTGCTACCCACTATACCCCTGTTCTCTTTCCTTCCGCACCTCGCCTTTCGCGCATTCTTCGGAATCGCACGACCGAAGACACATCTTCGCCTGTCTTCCTCGGCGAGGACCAGATTCCTCAGCCTGTCTTCCAACAACCTGCTACCGCTCAACACTCTAAACCTCCACGAGAGACTGCGGCTTCCTATTCGAGGCCTCGCCCGCACGCTCTTAGATCCCATTCATCGCGCTATCCGCCAAAGCAATTTAGTTAAAGAAGTTAGTTAAAGAAAAGTTAAAGAATCCTCATTACTTACCACTTGCCGACCCTCTGCTATTTTCCTCAGCCCTAGAAGCAACAAAGCCAAGTGTTGCAACTTCTCAATCACAAGCAGCAAGGTAGCGCTGAACCGGCCAGCGCCGCCTGATGACGCCATACGCAAACCGCAACATCATACGCGAGCTGCACACCCATGACGCGCAAGATTTCTTAAGTAAGCTAAGTATCCTAAGCTTCCCCCTTTTGTGCCCCTGCAGAGGTTACTTTTATTAAGCTTCCCCCTTTCATACCTCCGCAGAGGTTACTTATATTAAGCTTTCCTCTTCACGCCTCCACTGAGGTACTTTATCTTAAAAGCTATCCTTCGTCCCCATCCCATAGCTACCCCACCCCTCCTCTCCCATGCCTCCCCAGAGACAGCCAACCTTCATTGCTTAGTTGGACACCTGATTTCTATTGATCATCGTCATCTTGACTACAGAGACCGTCTCTGCATTTGATAAATAAAGTTTAATCTCGTCATTATACATTACCATCACTCTATTTTCCTATTTGATAATGTTCAGTGCTTTGCTACAATCCGTATTGTTAAAAGCACTATAAAGTTACATGACTTGACTTCCTAGCTCATCCATTCGAAACTTCCCGAAACGAATCCAACCCCAAGGAGTGCGAAAAAAAAAAATCCCATGCTGACCCGTCCAGCATCCTCTTAGAGCGCTTTTTGGGGGGCTCGCATCCGGCTGCTGTCCTTATCCAGCTTTTTTGGCATGCAAGGACCGAGGCGGATGCCGAGCTCTAGCCCTAGCTATGGTTCAGGCCTATAGGGTTCTGTGTCCGCCATCCTCCCGGCTCGCCCCCCCGGACAGCACACCAAATATGCTAACCTTTATCCTTCTTGATTATGAGGAAGCACGAACTCTTGAATCAGTACCTCTCTAACTAAATATATGTGTATGTTTACTGATACCCCTTTTTATCTGACTTGATAAATTCAAGACTTACTTACGGAAATAGACCAGCAGCATCACTTTCAGCTGAGATCAGAAGACAAAAAGCAAGCAATTTTTTTTAATGAATATGTAAAGTATATATAAAGCCCTTCAAATATTAATAAATGCAGTAAGTCTTTTGTAAATGAAATGGTGTTTTTTTTCCTTCAAAACATAACTGGACTTACATGTATTTTTATTATCTTTTTGAACAAGGAGTTGAACAGGAACCTGCAGATCTCCTACAGAGCAGAAGCACCAGCCAGAATCAGTCAGTCTCAGTCCAGTCATCAGCACAGTGAAGGAGCTTCTCCCATCATCACTGATCTGGACTGAAGAATTCTGGGATGTGTCAGTCCTCCCCACTGTGTAACAGCTCTGATCTTTATATCTGCACCACTGTTTGACTTTATTCTGATATTCAGAACTGTAGAAACACTTAACACTAATATTACCACCTTCATGTCCAAATACACTGCTGCTCTCCACAGACACATCAGGAGCTAAGCACAGACAGCAAAAACATTGAATTAAATATTCTATATTAAAACTATTTTGTTGAAATAATATATTAAAAAAAAATGTTAACGCACCACAAACAATGTATTTACCTGTTTTAACAGTTACATACAGATGATTTTTGTCATCTGGGTTTGCACCAGTGCCAATCTCCACAGCACACCAATAATTTCCAGAGTCTGAGGACGTTGGATTTTTGAGTTTCACAGTAAAAGTATTATAGGCTGGATAATCAGTTACTGTCCATTTCCCCGTAGAATCTGCACGGGCTGTGATTTTGCAAAAAACCCAAGTATACCCTTTACACCAGTATTTTGAGTTTAGCTTATACTGACTGTCATACACACAGGGGATTGCAATACTTCCTCCTTCTCTTACAGTTACATGATATAATGTCTTTGTACTCAGAGTTCCTGTAGGCAAAACACACACACACACACACACACAAATCATCAGCACTGAAGTATGTACTGTAATATGTTTAATTTCCACTTTGGTGCAACCTTGTGTCTTTAATTTGTAATAATTGTTTGACGTTGTTGAACACAGAGCAAGTGAGATATGGAAAAGGCATCTCATAAGTTCAATAACCTCAATATAAAATAAGAAATCATGTAATGCAAAATAATAATGAATGTAATGTGATATAATATTTATTAATATAATATCAAAAATCTGAGCTCTGAGTAAGAGTGGTCTCAGGAATAGTGAGATAAAGAGTACATCAAAATGAACTGCATTAACTAAGCAGTACGTAGTAAAAAATGTAGGACAAATGTATAGTTCCTTTGACAGAGGTATAGATATTTAATAATTATTAAATAAAAATATCCTCATTATTAACTACTTGTGAACTATGAACAATTAACAAAAAATATTTACAATTAATTTCTGATTGTCTTAAAGTGAACAATTAGGTTCATTGTGGAAACTACTCTTACCAATCGATGGACGTAACCTCTTTTTATTTCAAACTAGAACATAGAATAATAATACAAATAATTGGATGAAAAAATAATAATAAAAAAAAAGTGATGCTGACAAGCTTACTATTTAGTTCATCCTAATATTAGGATATTAAATTAGTGTACACTGTAAAAATGGCTGTGATTTTAACAGTAAAAATACTGCGAAAATGCTATGGGGAAAACACTGTTAAATGGTTAACAGTAAATTCCTGTAAACATTTACAGGGGAAAAAATGTAAACTATAACTCTGTTTCTTAGTTTTGTCTAATCAGTCATGTTTATTTGGGTTGTATGTTACATGTAATGTAACCATGTCACCATGATGGTGTTTAGTGTTTGTGTGAATGACTCTGAGCTCCTTCAAATTCTAAACCGAAAACGAATAGCATTTTCACAAAAATGTGTATATGTTTTGACTGAAGTGTGTCTTTTTGCAAACAATCTAGGAATTCAGCAAATTGAGTGTGGCGTTTGGATAATTGTGATTATATTTTGAAAAAAATAATCGCTTTTCAAAATTGTGTGTAAACAATTGAAAAAAACTGTAATAGGTTGGTATGCAGTATTAACATTATATAAATGAATGAAATTATGGTATTTAACTGTAAATTGAACTTAAAATTGTCAAGCCTAAAATGTAGTTACCGTATCTTTTACATTCCAGCAACCACAGCTGCCAGTTTTTTACTGTAAATTGTACAGATTTTTTTTAAAGCGTAGTACTAACTTCTTGCATAGATACTTAAAACGGACCATTATTCTTAAGTGTTACCCATCTCTGGTTTATTTTTAAGGTTGATGTTACTGATAATCAGAATCAGAATAATTGAGGTAAGTTATAGGACACATTTTTCCATATGGCAGGAATCAGTGTTGCAGTCTTGTGGTTACTGAAACATTTATAAAAGCGATTGAAAGTTAGGCCTTGTAAAACAAATTATCTTTGTATTTTACAGCCGGCTCTTAAATGCACTCTAAATGGGAATATATTACACAAAACATTCCATTTACTGACCCTGCTGTGTCCTTAGGATGTAAAATCAACAAAATACACAAAGCACCAACACACACAAAACAAGTTGTAAATGCATCACTCATTTATTCATAAAACAAATATTTTCTGAGTCTTACCTGCAGTGTAAAGTAAAACACCAAAGAGAATCTGAGGACAAGCCATGTGACGGTCAGACAGAGTAAAAGACAGAACCTGAAATGAGCATTTCACTTCTTGCCAGCAACAAATAAAGCAGTTCCTGTTACTGCATTCACTCATGTAGAAAAAACTGAAGTCAGCAGAGACCTCGCAGACAAATTTTGTGCACACACACCTATGTCCTTATTGAAGTAATGATTTGACACAACTGATTATACATGAAAAAAAACGCCCCCCCCCACATATATATACATACATACACACACACACACACACACACACACACACACACATATACATACACAAACACACACATGTTTTAAATCTGAACTATATTGAATATAAATACAAGTTTTCAGCTGTAAATAAACATCATTCAGTGTTTCCAAATATGATGTATTAGTATAAATAGGGCAT
>JAUCMU010000013.1:16209579-16233546 GCA_032275025.1 Enteromius treurensis
GCACGTTGGATGGGTTAAATGCAGAGCACAAATTCCAAGTATGGGTCACCATACCTGGCCACAAGTCACCTCACTTTATAATTTACAGAAGCTGTGCCGGCAAGTCTAGACATCTGAGATATCATATCGTCTCTTGTTTCTTTCTAGTATATAAGTGTCTGTTTAGCCCACGTAAGATAAATATCAGTATTTTTTACTCTCTCAGACTGAGTCTTACCGCCAGGAAAGATAGCCTGAGTTCCCACATGGCTTAAATTAGCACACTTAAGATTTTCTGCTTTAGGAAACTAGTTCAAAAGAAACATAATAGGTTTGGCAGAGGGGCAACATGACCCAAATTAGCTGCATTAGAGTATTTGTTGTTTAGGCCTCCATCAGATTTCACTTTCTCCATGAAGCGTCCAAGACAGAGGTGAAACATTTGTAAGGACAAAATTATTACCATGGTCAGAATTTTTGTTACAAAGACCAAACATGAATAGATGAAAGGTTCACAATAAGATCAATAGTATGTTCTTGGAACACAAAAGGAATAAGTCTGCATGGAATATAATTTTTCTGTTATGTTAGATTACACATTTTTTGTAATGTCAAGTGTCTGGTCAAACATGTTTTTGAACTTTATACACCCATGCCCAAGATGATTGCATGGTCTTCAGTCCCGTCTTTTTACAATCCTGTCATCTGTAAATATTTTAGCAGTCATGTGACACACTAAGATGACTTAAATAGCTCAGATCATGACAAGCGCATCTACTACCAGATGGAAGACCTGATTTGTCTCCTGATACCTCGGTGTGTGTTGGAGGGAGGAAATACATGTGAATGCTTTCCAGCTCACAACTTTGTTTCCTCGGCTGTATCTGCAGATAGGATTAAGGCTGTGCTGAGCCAGCATTTCTGAGCATGAATTCTCACACATGGCGAATCTCTATGGCTTTGGCCTAATTCCCTTGATAACACATCCATCAGATTACACTTAAGAGATTGAGCATTAAGCCCGGTCTGTAATTTATAACAGTGCAGCTGTGCCATTTTGTTTTGGGAAACAATTAGGGTCAATATTATGACAATAAATGTGTTTTTGCTAACTTAACTTAAAAATGCTTTTTCTCTTTCTCCTTAGCGCTGATTGGGTGGAAATCCTTGAGCCTCGTTCGCAAGAGCGCATGTATGTGAATCTGGCTACGGGAGAGTGTGGCTGGGACCCGCCCACCGATGTGCCCGTCCGCCAGGCTGATGGCAACCAGTGGTGGGAGCTTTTTGACCCCCAGAGTGGCAGGTTTTATTACTATAACTCTGCTGGTCGCATTACCGTGTGGCACAGACCTCAGGGAGCAGATATTGTGCCTCTGTCTCAGCTCCAGGCCATGAAACGCAGAACTGCGTCTGAGAGCAAGGCTGATGGGGGTACTAGGGAAAGGCAACATGGGACTCAGTCCACAGGGAGTCAAGATAGACGCACCCCTCTACCACCCATGGAGCCCTACACTAAAGAGCCAGAATGTGCCGGCAAAGAGCCTAAACAGCAAGAAATGGACAACAGACAGAAACCAGACATCCACAGCATAGACAGCAGCAAAGACTCACTCAGGTAGGTTTCTGGGCGATTTCTCCGCCTGTTATCTTGAGTCTAGCCATTATGGGTCTTCAAAAATAACTGGCGTCAACCAATTATCTTCAACTGCTGGAATATCACACTGATTTTCCCTGAAACTAAAGAGCCTTCTGGGCTCAGCTGGCAGACCTTGTGGCATACTGTTGATTACAAAAAAAGGTAAACTTAAAAAGAAACGTTTTTTACGTTGAGACATAAAAGTTATTTGTGAAACCTGTTTGTTATTTGAGGAGTGAAATACTCGAACCATTTTCTGAACCCAGAATATTCCTTTAGCTTTTGTTGTTGCACTCCTTGTGTTTGTATACTTGTAAGGCAATCATTTAGATAAATTACTTCCATGTTAAAAGTTGATGTTTCCTCATAACCCTTATCATCGAGTTCTTTATGAGAGTTAGTTTGTTTCTTCCCAGACTCATCAAACCACTATCATAACCACATTCCAGTCATGCCAGCTCTGTTTCACCTGGCACTGGGCTGTGTGCTTTACCCAATTACAATCCTTTGGCCATTCATTCTTTCCTAAAACAATCTCTGGGCCCCACCAGATAAAAGCCGCTGGGGTCGGGGCCCAGGGAGAGCCAAACCATTGTGGTTTGAACGTGACTGGACTTTTTCTTTTTCCTGCAAAGAAAAGCTCTCTTGAGGCCATGGTATACATTATCCAGCATATACAGTGGTTCTTTCTATTTTAGGGAAATGTTTAGCAGGGCACTCGTTCTTTCAAATCCACCCATGGAAAAAGAGTTAATAGAGTCCAATATCTTAACGGCGGGATCCCACTGTAGCTTCGGAGGATTTCAAAATATTGTGGCTGCTTGTGGCACGAGCGACTTGGTGAGTGGTGAATGCTATGAAGAGCTGTCGTCTTTCTTTGCTTTAGACACGCATGACTGCTGTCTCTGGGAGGCCCAACATTTTTAACCTTTTTGTAAAACTAGAAGGGCAACAAATTTTTGACCTTTAGGTAAAACTAGACACGGAACAAACCACTCATCTCCCACCTCCTGGCCTCCAATGTGTTTTAAACCTCTCAAGCAACCATACGGCTCTCTCGGGAACCCCACACGTCTAAGCCTCCTTACGGATGACTCACATTTTTCATAGGTCATACGATGTGCCCAAAACAATGGACAGCTGTGTGAGAGAATCAGAGACCATAATTATAGCTTTATGAGTGCATTGTGCCTAATTTAGCAGTATAATAATATCTTAGTTGTTTTCGAATAACTGTGGGTTGTGTGTAGGGCTTTTAGATACACTGAATATTCGTACAGTATATGTACAGTATATGCCACTGTTTAAAAGTTTTTTTTTTTTTTTTTACTTTTGAAAGAATTTCATACTTTTATTTAGCAGGGATGTAATAAAATGATAAAACGTGACGTGTATAATGTTACAAAAAAGTATTTTATATGAACGCTGTTGAACTATAATCAAATAATCCTGAAAAATATGTCACGGTTTCCACAAAAATTATAAACAGCAGCAGGAATAAATTATATTTTAAAATATATTAAAATTGAGCTCTAGTGTGATTTTGTGGGACACATAAAATCAAGCTCCTGTTTATTGTTGTATTGTTTTTTATTGTCGGTGCATATACATGATCTCATTTAGTAAAAAGCGTTGCATGTCTAGGTTATTTATACCAAATTTTTTTACTGTTTTTAATGGAAATTTGATTCAAATTTTGACCTCTGCTGAAAAATATTAAGTTATAGCTATATCGCACAGCCTTAGCTAACTTGCAGAAATTACAATAGAGGCACATAGATCTGGCTAGTGAAGGCTTTAAATTATATTCTATGAAAAACAGAATATTAAGGGATATTCTACCCATGGAAAGAGGCTTTTTTGGGCTCCTACTGTCTATGCTTGCTTACTCCAGAATAAAGCAAGGTAATTTTGCTGAATTGCTTTACAATTCGAATTGATCTGTTGTGACACGTTCTTTGTTACTGTTTCATGCCTCAAGGGGAAGGAGTCTCAAATAACGATTTCCGTTGTTTGTCCATCTAAAAATAAAAGCTAGGGAGTGGTAATAAAATATCATCCTGACAATGACCCAAACAGCACCATCTGTGTTATCATATGGTGTGTGGTACAAGCAGCTTCCCCTGATTGATGAACAAAGTACTAAATCTTGTAGGCATCACACCGCCCCTCCAAGACGCAGTCATAGTACGGACAAGCAGAGCTTGACTCTAGTCAGAGAGAACTCTGTAAACATGCTAACCAGCCCCTGTAAACAAACACTTACACACTGGCACACACATACAGTGTGACCCTGTTAAAAATGTTGGATGGCTGGCTGGGATGGGGGTGTTTCTGTGAAAGTTATTAAGTGTGGAGAAACAGGAAGCTTACTTTTTCCACATCTGCACTAGAGATCACAAGGGTTTATTCAACAGTGCCTGTGTTATCTAGCATTCGGCCATTTAGTAGGTTACCATGGCGAGAAGATTGGAGATTAGAGGACACCTCTGCGCTTCCTTTGCTGTGTGACGCAATGGTGTAACGTAACCCAGGAATGACCTAGGGAACTTGTGAAGGGGTCATGAAACTCTTTTGTCCTGCAGGCGGACCCCAGGCCGAGTGGCTGCTATAGGATGACAAGGGTTTTAGTTAAGCAGACAAATCCCTGAAGACCAGCTGTTAGGGTTTCTCATGGCATGAATTGGAGTGGGAGACTTTAAATTAACACCCAGCCTAAGCAACCTTCTCTTTGTGGACAAATGATTTAACAGACTTTGTTTTGAAGGAATTAAGTCAGATCTGAATAGGATTGATATTTAGAGTTAAAGACAGATGTTTTGTGATTGCATGCTTTTCAGAATGAAATGATTCAGGGATGGGGTTGAAGATAACTGCGACAATATTGCATGTCATAACATAGGTGACATCTGTCATTATGATAATGGTATTTATGGGGATTTCTCAGGAGAGGCTGGAAACCGCTGTGTAACGGCTTGGTTAGAGACCAAAAGTGAAAGCGGTAAAAGAGAAACACCATGCCAGTCATGTGCTGCTTATACTTTTACTTGTGTCATGCTCAAAGGGGTTATTTGATTAAGGCAATGTCTGGGAGTTGATAAATAGCTTAGATTGCAAAAGACATTTAAAATGAATTATATGGTCTCTTCAGAGGTCACCATTAATATCCTAAGGGAGTATCGCTACAGGGGCATCTCGGATTTCAGAAATCATTTGGCCTTTCTCATGCTTTCACCTTTAACTGGTCATAAACATAAAGATTTCTTAAAGACACCAAAGCTGCTCAGTCAGGCTCAGCTTAATCTTGTGCACTTCATGTCACACATGTTTTGTGTGTTACCTCAGTCCTATACTCTGAAAACTAGATTAGTGGCCTAACACAGATCGTCTATGAAAGTGGAGCAATTTCAACCGTCTTTTGTTTTATTTTAGTCGTGCCTTTGGTGTTGCTTAAAATACATTGGGAACAGACTGCTGCCTTGATCCGTGGCTTTACTTTAAACACAGAGATGCAGAAAGCCTGGTGCAGCGCTAGTGTTTCTCTGAACCAGGACCACCCTTTTGATTTGCTGAATTTCTGTATTCATCTAGTTAACCAACATGGAGACTAACTTCTTAACTATGTTAAAAGTTATTCTGAACTCATTTTCACATGTTTTGGCCTTGGTTATGTGGGCCTTATGCTCTGTACAGTATGTTCACTATTCATGAGAGAATAGGCAGTTTTCCCAGCTGTAACCAGAGCTGTGAAATCTCATGCTATCTGATTTCATATCAACAGATGTAGATTAGTGCTGAGATTCCAGAGCCATCTCATTGTCCATATGCTGCGCCGATCCCCCTTTGACTGCCTCGTCCGGGGGTTACAGAGAGCCGAGCGTACAGCATTAACTCGGTGTGAAACATACAATAGACATGTTTCAGAAAGTAGTAAACCATAATATTCCACAAAGTAACATCCAAGTATTCAAAATTGTGTTGATGTCTTAGGATTCCTAGCGATTCCCACCCTGTTAGTGGTCTGGCTTGATTGCGCTTAATAATTTGAATTATCTGCTTAAGTTGTTCTCAAGTCTTTTGAGAGCAGGGTGTGAAAGGAGAGGATGGGCCGGTCACGTGTGTGGTATGTGAAGAAGCTAGACTCGCTGGCTCAGTAATGAGAGGTGTTCAGCTGTCCACAAACAGCTGAGTCCTCTTGAGGTTTGCTTCATTGAGCAAAGTTTGAGTCAAATCAAATTATACATGCGAAATAAAAATTATTTTATTTCTATTACATATACGGTACTGTTCAAAAACATGGATTAGCAAGGATTAAATTGATCAGTAGTGACAGTAAAGTTCCTAATGTTACAAATATGTTACAATAGTACTGTTTTAAATGTATTTCGGATTAAAACAAAAAAAAGTCTTACAGAATCCATAAATGTCATAAATGAGCGTATGTTTATGTTGCTTAGCATTTCACATCTGTTGAAAAGATGACTGTCTACTCTGAGTCTCACTTCAGATTTTTGCTATAGGCCACATTTCCTCTTCCTGTCCATACGATGAAAATAGCCCATTATGTCAGTTTTTTCCTCTTTAGCTGGGGAAGAGGTTTTGGACACATTGTCTTGATACGTTTTCCGATACTGATGGAAAGTCCAATGCATTCACAAATATAATGAGGTTAGACACATTTCACCTTGCAAAACTCCTAATCTCTTGCCTCTGCTAGGACTATTAGACAGCAGACGGCCAGGGACAGATTGATCCTCCCTGACTAGTTAACCTTATTTTCCACCTTGCCAAATTAAATTATCTAAAGCGGCTCTAAAGGATTTGAACTCGCTTTTTAGTTATGCTGGCCTCCCTTTTTTCCACGACTGTAATAAAATGTGTGCTTGAACTGTGTCATCCGTAAATTGTCGTAAGGTGCATAGGTTTAATGAATTAATAATCAGTGAGATCTAAATAATCTTTCCAAACAAAGATGCAGAATCATCTTAACTTTTGAAAGGCGTTTTTTTTTTGTGATAAATTGATATTTGAGGTTGTCTTTCGTTCAGTCGTTTTGGTAGTAACCACACTCCCTACCCCCAAGGATCTTGTTATGGTAAGAAAACCATTGCCATGGCGCTTAACAACCATGCATTGTACCTCTATTTAAACAATCCCAATGCTTTTGAGTGATCAGTGGAAGGAATGCCAACGTTGTGTTTAATACCAACCAAAGCAGCCTCCCATGACTAATCTCACTCTCTCTGTTTCTCTCTTCCTCTCTCATTTTACTTGGTTTTTTTTCTGTGGCACATTAATGGCCACACAGTACTGAGAATACGTATAAGTACTTTATGTTTCTACTGCTTAAAAAGCTGCTTTGAAAGAACATGTATCATGAAGTGTGCTATGTAAATAAACAAGAACTGAGTTTCTTGAGCACAGCATATTAGAATGATTTTAAAAGGGTCAAGACTGAAGTAACGATGCTGAGAATTCAGCTTTGACATTATTGATAAATAACATGTATTGATATAGAAAATAGTTATCTTAAATTGTAATAACATCACCCAATATTACTGTTTTTAGACAGAATATTTCATCAAATATGCAGCCTTGGTGAGCATAGGAGACAAAATCTTTCCCACCTCAAACTTTTGAACAGTAGTGTACATGAAATTATTGTTATTTCACAAGTGCAGCAGTAAAATTGGCACTATATATCTGTATTGGTATTTCTTCTCTTTGTGCTGTGTGGTTTGTCCTTTGAACTCTTTAACAGTCATTCCCTCTGGCAGGAAATTGAGCTGCCTGCTTGCTCACATCGGCAGAACTCGTAAAACAACAACACATTGAATCTGTGGGCCTTACAAAAACATCTCTTCTGGATGTTCAGTGTCACATCCTGGAGACCCAAATCTACAGTACATTACAGAGTGTTTTGTTGTTGCATATTCAACTCTCAGGCAAACTAAAGTCACTCTGCTGTATTGTTAAAGTGACCTTGTGAGGATGTTATGGCATTGTGTCATGCCAGATGCAAAATGCTGAAGTCTTTCCTTTGGTGGCTAACACCTCTACAGCAGTGTCCCATCACCACCTTGAGAAAACCAACACCATCTAAACACTCACACTCTGTGATTCAAGTGTCTCTGTCAGTGTGACAGACTTTGAACATTGTTGATTGTCATGTCCGAAAGTCTTTACAATGGCCTTGGGGCTCTGCCAGTTGGCTGGCTTCCAGTCTTCACTTGTGCTGTACCTGTCTGGCATCTCAGATGGTGGTGTTTATCTTCAAATGTGTGAGAAATGATTTGAGAAGAAAAGGGAATAATTGTAAAAGGAGAAAATGCCTCAGTGGTTGGAAGAGCAGGGAAGTGCTTGCATCACAGCGATTATACTTTTACCGTTTCGAAATGCAACTGCTGAATTATCTGTCAGTGTAGTGGTTGTAAAAGTGTTAACTTACAGTCTGACACATCCCTCTTATTTCCTACCATGTTTTTATTATCTCGTTTTTCTGAGATTAATGGGACAGATCTGTTTTGTCTGTATATGGAATGTAGAGGTGTACGAGGAAGTGTTCGTGTGAGAAGTGACTCATCAGAAATCCCCAGAAGAGGACGCTTAAGAGTTTTTTTAAATCAGGATTTCTTGGGGGTTTTTACCATGGTGTCCAGTTGTGTACATAAAAGCCCTGCGAGAGCATTTGCCTCATGCACTTCTTTCAGTACAGGACAGAAATACATCTCCTTTCACAATAACGGTAATAGAAGTATTTAATAATCTCTTTGCTTGATTTCTTTTACATTTTTATTATTAGGGTTATGATTTTATGATTAGATATCATCTAGACTCTATGTAAGTGACTTTTCTTATGTATTTGATAAACAATCAGCAGACAATTACTGTTAAAATGTATATTGTTTTATTTTGAAGTTTAATTAGTAAATATTAACCAACGTGGAGCAATTAGAAAGTTGTGTCAGGAAATGTTAGGCTGGGAAAAGTGCTTTTAGTTTGTCTTATGTGTGAAACACTGTTTAGGACTGCTGAGGCTGTGGACATTGTTGGGTTGACAAACAGAAGCAGATCAGCGTAGTGACAATAACATGTTGTAGGCAAAATCTCAAACAAGAACAATTAAAGGAACTGCATTCATTTTCCCAACAGAACTGTGTTTAACTCGAACAGCATTGTAGTGCTTTGAAATCTATTTCAGCTGAACAATCATGGTTTTGTTTTCCTGACAATGGCATAATGGGTGTTTAGATAGATATTTTATACTTTTAAACCCTTAGTTTCCTTAAATTGCTGAGAATTTAGCTCAGCTTGTCTGGAAGGCATGGGTGAAGATTGCAGGGTTTTAACTTGTTAGAGGCGTCATAAAGTTGATTGGTTTTGGCTTCTGCTACTTTAGATTTGAGTTGCCTTTGTCTCTGTTTGGCCTTCCGTCTATTGACAAGCTAAAATGCATTTCTTTTACTTCTTACAACAGGGAAGAGCAAAGAGACACGTCTCAGAGGTGGCAGCCATCTCCTGGATCCAAAGCCGCCATGTTGGTAAAGGTCAGCAGCATTGGCAGAAGCCAGACAAGAGGAACCAGCGGAGCTGCTTCCCTTCATCTCCCACAGAGCAAAGCCAGTGACCATAGTGCCTGCACACTCAATCCTGGCAGCGTCAAATCTGTTTCAGGCTACATGCTGTCGCCACAGGCTTACAAAACCACACCAGGAGGAAAAATAGCAGCAGACTCCAGGCAGGCCCACCATTTGAGGAAGGCAAGCAATGGCAGCTTCTGCCTGGTGACCCCTGAGGACTTGACAGCATCTCTACGACCACATTCTAGCTCACCTAGGCCAATATCTCCTCAGTATGGAGCAACCGCGCGCCTCTACGATGACCCATCATCTGATTGCCCCATTTACGACGAGCCTCCAGTAGATATGGAGGTTGAAGGTGCTCACATACATAACGGGCATTCTAGACACAGTCTCCAGAAGATGAAGTTTCTTCAGCATCCGGGTCAATCTCACAGCAGCTCCAGACACAAGAGGAACCCATCGGACTATAGTCCAGCAGGCTTAGAGTGTATCAAGCACATGGTGAATGTAGACCCCAAGCAAGGGCTTCTTTCCACCTCACCGGTCCCCTCTCCGAGCCCCTCTCCAACCTCTGCATCTGAATCTCTGGTTCTCCCAACAAGGGGGCTTCAGAAGGAGCCCGCCAGCCTGGAGAAGAAGCAGTCATGGAGGATCTTAGAAGCAAGTGTTCTCAGAGCCATGGAGGTGCACCACAGTCGACAGGGCAGCCAAGGATCTCAGGATTATTCAACACCACCACCTCCCGCCGTTAGCTATCAAGACTCAGGATACTCAACAGGACCATCTCCAAGTCTGCGGAGGAAAAGCAGGAGGAGGATAGGTGCCGGGTCCCAGGGCCGACCCGGGTCTGTGGGTAGCACCGGAGAACTCACAGCCCTGAACGAGCGTCTGATGGAAGAGATGAGGGAGGTGGTTAGTCGCTCGAACACCATGCGGGAGACCAAAGCTAGTCTGGACTCTGAGATGTCAGAGAGCTCTTCCTCCCAGCGCACACACAGTGTGGGACGGTGCTCCTCCAGGGAGGACATTGCGTCTTGCAGCAGGTCACTAAGCAGGACAAGTAACAATCCCAGTATAGCATTGACACCTCTGGAGATTCCGGGACGACAGAAGAGGACTTATGAAAAGGTGGACACGCTTGAGAAGAGTGTGACTTTGTCCTCACCTGAGACTCCCGGACCCCCTTCACAGGTACTACATACAGTTTCAATTTAATATTCCTTTGGCTTCTTAACTCTTTATAGTGAGATTCATTAACATCAGTTGGATATCATAAGTCAACAGTTATTAGTTTTAATCTCGGTTTAAAAGGAGAATAAAGATATTTTTAAGAACTGTTTGTCTGGACAATACAAGTAAATGGGGTCCAAAACAATAATGAGCCCTACTGATATTGTATGAACAAAAAAAACATATCTACAATGCACAATAGTAGGCCATATTTATACATTGAATACATTCATCTAAAATGTAACTGGTGACCTTCTGGTAAACTATTACTTTCTTATAATGAGCTTAACATTTACAAGTCCTCCATGGGAGTAACTTTTACCTTTTTACCTTTTTTGCAGTCTCATATAAAATATATGTATGAACTTTTGGCACAGTTTATTTTCCACAGATCTTGAGTTTCAGATCATTTAAAAACCAGACATCGTATTTGTTTAATCTCTATGCGGGACTGTTTGGAGAAAGTTTGGTTTGGTTGACGTTTTTCATGCCTGTCTGATTTTTTTCCCCCTATGGTCTTTATTAGAAACAGATTATTGTGTACACCTTACTCTACCCATTATAACATAATACGTGATGTAAAATATAAGTCCTGTTATTTCAGTCTAAATCATAAATCGCAATGAGGCAACATCATCTTTCTCTTGGGTCTCCAGCATTGCAGTCAGGCAAGTTAGAGGCAATTCCCTGGCTGCACATGATTCTGGTTAAGAGCAATGATTACTCAAAGGAACGGTTACTGCCGCGCTGACCCGTAGCAAAGCTGTAATCTGTCCTCCTCAGTGATGAATTCTATCTGCATTGTTCAACAGCCAGGCGCCCAGAGGACCGTACTTTCTCAAATGCCTTCAAGAATTAACTACTTGGGTTTCGATCTAAATCAGCTCTGGAAACATGAAAGAGACTATTTTCAGACTTTCATACTTACAGGTGCTGATCATAGCAAATGTTTTCTTTACCTGTTACCCTAAAGAGGCGATGATATCTACTCCCGTCGCGCCCACCTCTTCCCCTCCCGCCGTCCTCTGATACGAATCCAGCAGTGGTCTGCCATGGTAACGGGTGAAATGCCAGAATGTAGCGGAGCTGCAAAACACGACGCCTATTGAGCAGGAAGGATGTCTACTGTGGTCCATATGGTAGCATTGCTGACACAGACGGGACAGTTGGGTCCTGGACAGGCGTGGTCACTGTACAGACCAATTGTGTGTCTGCAGTGCAGCCGATAGGGGTTTGGTACCTGCTGGGGATTGTTCCATAAGCTGATGACATCATAGGTCACCTCATTCCCTGGTGTATAAGCCATTTCACCACCCTGGCATTTCAGTGTGCTAATTCCCAAAATTATTGGCAGATGAGGGTGAATATACTAGAAGAAAAAATATTTACAGCATAGTTTTGTTCATTTTTTAATGGAGCCAAGATATTACAAGCCATAATTATTAGGTGAAAAACCTTCAAGTTGTACTTAAATCACTAAAGCTAAAAAAAATGTGATAAAAGAATGTCACAAAATTGTTAAAAATTTAAACTGATAACATAAAAATTAAAACTAATTCAACACTAAAAAATAGCATTTAAATAATACTGAATACAATGTTTTTTACAAACCTGAACCTAACTTCTATGAATTATGTCATTTATATTCATATATAAAAATATAAGTAAAGTAAAGTTGGCACACGCGTTGTGTCTGGTTTTTGTAACAGGATTACAACTTTGAAAACTGCGAGAGAGGCAATGACTGCACAAGGGACCTCCTTACAGGACAAAATTCCTCTTGAGATCAAAATGAGGCCATTTCTGAATGTGCACTAT
Organism: Enteromius treurensis; assembly: GCA_032275025.1. Classification (NCBI taxonomy): domain Eukaryota; kingdom Metazoa; phylum Chordata; class Actinopteri; order Cypriniformes; family Cyprinidae; genus Enteromius; species Enteromius treurensis. The sequence goes on from JAUCMU010000013.1 coordinate 16,221,826, forward strand.
TCTTTAAAGACATGGAAGGAGAAACGAATAGGACCAAACTAATTTTTGTGTGAATTTACAAGTTTAAGGGCTGATCTTAAAGCTAATGCAGAGAAAAATAGAAGGACAAGAACTAAATAGCTGTTTTATGAATGCTTTTACTATTTTAGCCTGTTTCTTCTCTCCTGTAGGCGGGAACTCTGGAGCCAACGGTTCAGCTGGACAGTAGAAAGAAAGGTATGGTAGATAACCGAACAGGCTCACTCGGTCCTCATCGCCATGTAGCCAGCGACTCCAATTTGCAGGCAGGTGGTGATGGGGCTTACCAGCTTTCCTACGCTACCCTCCGTCAGCCCCCACCCCCAGATGCCAACATGACTGACTGGGCCAGCAAGCACCTGAACATGCACACGCAAGGCCTGTTCCGCCGCCGAGTTTCCATCGCCAACATGCTGTCCTGGAACCGCGGCTCCATCAAGAAGCCTATGCTGATGACCAACGACCGCATTGTACGCAAAGAAGCCTGTGAAATGTTTAAGCTCGTCCAGGCGTACATGGGTGACCGTCCCTCACGGCTGGACCGGCGCCATGCGGCTCTACTCATTGTCACCAAGTGCTGGGGCATGCAGGGCCTGAGGGACGAGCTCTACATCCAACTCGTGAGGCAGACCACAGGCAACACAACCCCACGCAGCCTGGCAGCAGGCTGGGAGCTCATGGCTGTGTGCCTTGCCTTCTTCGCTCCTTCACCCAAGTTCTGCTGCTACCTGGAAGGCTACATTCAGCGGCACATGGAGCCAACCAATGACAAAAAATGTGAGTTTGTCAATTCATTATTTAAATAGATGTACACCAGGCTTATAGGGTGTGTGTTTTTTTGTTTTTTTTTCAAATCGGCAAAAAGCTGTTTAGACAGGACGCATTCTTATGCTCAGAAACAACTGAATGAAAGGCTTAGACACATTTTTTAAATATGTCTCGCCTTAAAAATGCAAAGAACACATCCTGTGTGAAAGACCTGAGGGGCCAGCCTCAGACAGATCCATTACAGACACACAAATTTGATTACAAAAAGGATTTCTGTGGTTTAATAGGCTTTTTCAGTTTGACCCCTAAAGCCACTTTTTGTGTAGCTTTCATTGTTTTTATATGTTATAATAATAATTATTATTCATATATAGAAATGTTTCATTTAACAGAAGATTTCAATAAATGCTGTCCTTTTGAAATTGATTTATTCTTAAAAAATGTATACAAAAATATTAAGCACAACCTTTTTCAACATTGATAATAATAAAAAAATATTTTTGAACATCTGATCAGCATTTATCTCAGAAAAGTCAGCTTTGACATAACAGAAATAAATTACATTTTAAAATATATTTAAACAATAGAAGATATTTATTCTGTAACAGTGTGTATACATGTAGTTTATATAGTTTTTATAGTTATAGTTTATAGTTTTTTTTATAGTATATAGTTTTTGTATTTATTATTTAATACGTTGTTTTGCTTTTGTGCTTTCATTGCAGTAACCGAGTACATATTGGACCAGCAGGATATTAAGAAGAAGAACTCAAAGTCAAGGAAGAAGAGAAAACAGAACTCAGAAGAGGAAACAGAAGGTTAGGGATTTTTTTTTTTTTACTTTTTGAGACTCTTTGGAACAAAAATAGAGTAAACTGACCTTTAAAATGACTAGTTCAGGTTGTTGAAATTGAATGTAGTGGATCAACCAGAGACTTACTGCTCCACTATGAAAGAGAATCAGATGTTGGTATGCGTGCCACTGTTGAGATATATTGAGTGTTTTTCATTGTCATGTGTAGCTGCATCGAATATTTGCCATGTCAATAAAACTATGGTTATTAGCCCCTTCGGGCAGGACGGGTCACGTGTGCTTATCAGTAAATGACAGTGCCCCCGTTCGGTGATACTTTGACCTTGTGACTGTTACCATAATGAGTGGTCCTGATGATCTCATCAGATTTCTGCCTATGCATAGCCTTGGCCGTGACCGCAGTGAGGATCCCTTACACTGGGTCTCACTTCCTGCAGGCATAACAGTGACTCACAGCTGCCGCTGCAGACCTACTCATGAGCCATCTCTAGTCACAAGCCCATTAGACCAGCACCGGACACTTGAAGGAGCAGGATATGGCTCATATGCCTGCCCTGGCCTGCAATGTTTTTGAATCACTTAATTGGACGATCTGATGGGCAGATGTCCAGATTAGTGGGTCGACTTCACAGATACTGCTACAGCTGGGTGTGAGTCACTCTAAGGATTCTTGAGGTTGGGTCTGGTCTAAATGTGCAGGGCCGGCTCAGCTGAAGAGTTTATTGGGATGCTAAGTTGGAAGCCCTGATGACGGAGCCATTGTAAAACAGGAATTTACACATCTCCCTGACATAGGGAGTCACCACAAAGATCTGTGTGGTCTCATTTGTGAATGGATTGTTGTTTCCTCTGGCTCGCTTTGACTTTATTGTTGCCTTTCATTCCAAATGAGTGCAAGCTGTTGTTTCGAAGTCAGACCACCAGCACTTAATTCAGCCATGCTAAATATCAGAATCAGCCTGCATATATGAATGCAACGGAATCGGTATGTTTACCCTGTAAATGAACTGTTTAGGTTCAGGAATCCAAGGAAAAAAAAAATAGATCAAGGGCCAATTTATTATGCGGTACCTCTCATTAGACGTGATTGCAGTCTGCTTTGCGGAAATTGACAAAAGGTTGTGTCAGCATGCATGTGTCACCTGTTTGCCATAAATCTGAAGAGGTGTCGAGTTTGAGGCACATTCCAGAGAAGATGCTTTTTATTGCCGCACCGATTTTTACCATCTGGCTCCTTTAGTTAAGATCCGCTAAGCCTGTATTAGAAATGCCCCCTATGGATTTTACTTTGGAGTTATGAAGCTCTCTTGAAACCAGAGGAATCCTTGCGGTTTCTCTGAAATGCTAAGCATAGGCTGCTATAAATTCTGCATTTCTAGATGTACAATAAATCCCAGTGATTCTACAAGCCTGGAGTTTGTTTTACAATCTGACATCAAGTCATTTCTGGGAATATCATTTATATCCAACTAGTGGAAAATGTTCTGCGAGGTCTGCTTTTATAGTCCTAATGTCCTTAGCTTTTACATAACAGAAGTACAAGACGGCACACTGATGAAACGCAGCCTAGTAGAAAACCCTCTGTTTAGTTGATCTGATGAGTCACTACTAACAGAATGTGCTGGCTGGGTTTCATCCTCCACACTTTTGATGGAACTAAATCTTCATTTTTCATTCATTGTTAAACCAGAGACTCATTTTGAAGTGCCTCACGTGCTGCTGTGTGATCCCATAATCGTTGATTTTAAGTCAACTATTATAAAGCGATTTAGCCATGTTCCAGACAAAGAAAAGTGACTCAGTTCTCAAAGCCTTTACCTTGTAAAACAGGTTTTAGATGTAAATCTGTCCACCATTAGATTGTGCAAGCCCTGCGTCTAAGAATAGTAGTAATCACTCATGTTTTTTTGGTCTCCAGCTCTTCCCATCAGCACGTATGCCAAGTACTGCTACCGTAAGCTCCAGAAAGTGGCGGTCACTGGAGGGAAAAAGGTATGCTTTGATCAAATACACTGAAGGAGAATCAGGTGTTTAAGAAAGAGAAAAGTAAATAGCGTTTTCTGTTTCTCATAAAGGGTCTCCGTAAGCCCACATTGGAGGAGGTAGACCACAGTCGGCGAGCCATCATGACCCCTTCACTGTTTGGAAGCTCTCTAGAGGAAGTGATGGAGCGGCAGAGTGAACTCTTCCCAGACAGGAAGTTGCCGTGGGTGCAAGTGCAGCTGTCTCAGTATGTGCTAGCTCTGGGTGGAGCGCAGACTGAGGGCATATTCAGGTAAGACCTGCTCAAATATATGCTAATTAGACAGAATAGAAGAGCAGCCTGTGTTTTACTATAGAAGTGTGTTGACAGGTACATAAATTAAAGTTGCATTTTTCATAATGTGACTTTAGAACAGGTGTTTTCTGTTTGAAAGCTGCTTAATAATTTTGTGGGAAGCACGCATTATTTTTCGCTTGCAATGATAAAACGTATAAATCAGGTTCTTTTTTTTTTTAAATTGGGACCAAATTGTCTGCTTTTTTAATATCTTACTAGAAATATTCTCTCCAAACTCTGTAAGACATGTGACATGGTTGTGGCTTGAAGGGTCAGACCGAAAACTTATGAAGAAATTCAATTCCTATTAGATCTACATCTACACTTTCCCCAAACCTAAATGTACCCATTACAATAATGCAAAATAGTAATTATTGTTGTACAGTGTGACAAAACATTAAATTTATTGACGTTTGCATGCCCAGTAGCACCATATGTAACCCTTCTAGTCTTAACTATAACTATCACTTGCGCATACATGGTGTGTTGTCTCCCTCTGGTGGTCCTCGAGTGTAACGTTACAATCTCCTGCAGGGTTCCTGGTGACATCGATGAAGTGAATGCACTGAAGCTTCAAGTGGACCAGTGGAGGATTCCTGAAAACCTGTCAGACCCCAATGTCCCCGGTGAGTAACTATTCTCATGCTTTTACAAGAACGTTACATAGCCAAAGAAAATATGTACTTGCGTTTCATTATCATACCAAAAATAACTATACCATTGTTTTGCCACAGCCTCCCTGATGAAGCTATGGTACCGTGAGCTGGAGGAGCCTCTCATTCCCATGACTTTCTACAAGCAGTGTGTCAGTAACTACGATGATCCTGTGGCAGCCGTCAGCGTGGTGCAGTCGCTGCCTGAGCTCAACCGACTGGTGCTGTGCTACTTCATCCACTTCCTTCAGGTATTCACTCAACAAACACCCAAACAAAAATGTCTTTTGACTTGTCGCACTGCTCTGACGCATTTCCTATGTCTTCCCCAGGTTTTTGCTCAGCCTGCAAATGTTTCAGTCACTAAAATGGACGTGAACAACCTTGCTATGGTAATGGCTCCTAATTGCCTTCGGTGCCAATCAGACGACCCCCGTGTCATATTTGAGAACACCCGCAAAGAGATGTCTTTCTTGCGAATGCTCATTGTACATCTGGACACAAGCTTCATAGAGGGCATTATTTAAATATTTCTTCTTATTAGCAGAACATGAATCAGTGATGCACAGCCAAACTGCTTACAAACAGACAAATATGACATTGTGAACAAAAACTAAAAACCTAGGACAAAAGTACAATTTTAAGGATGATTGTGAAAACTCATAAATGTTTCACTGTTAGTTAAATGTGTACACTTTATTGATGTAAAGAAGTTGAAATTCATGTCAGAAATTTTATCTCAAGTTCTTTGCATGCTTAAGAAAAAGCATGAAAAAATTTAAATCTTCAGTTCCAATGGTCATGACTTGTTAATGGTTTAAATGCATTAATGTGCATTGCAAGGGTCAAAGTTAAAATTAACTTGCATGGATGCATTGCTTTGTGAGCACTCAAATGTTGTTTGCTTGTTTTGTATAGTAAGTCATAGTGTGAGAGCCATTAAAAAAAACGATTTTTGTTTGTTTTCTGACAGTATCTTTGTGATTTGTGGAATGAAAAATTAAAGATCATCTGTTATGTCATGTACAGGACAAATGTATAAGTGTTCCGAGTTTAATCTTAAAACTATAGAAAGGAGAAAAATAGGTTTTGTTAGGGTGTGATTTTTTTCATACTCTATTTTAAGTACAGTATTTTAAAGAGTGAACGTTTTCTATTTTATTTTACAACTTTATGTTTTGTTCAAACTATTATTATTCCCTGATAATCAGGAATGTCATTTATGCAAAATTCTCCAGAGTCTTTAAATGGTACATTTTTAGCTCCCATTGGAAGTCCGCAGCCTCATACGCACCGTTTAGATCTAATATTTTTAAGAGAATTTGTAAATGAATATATTAAGTGATAACGGAAGTATATGGCACTATATGCTACCTGTGAAATTGCATTTGAAGAATTTTAAATGTAAAATCTTGGAAAAGTTCACGACTAAAAAGACAGGAACCCTTTGTTCTTTTTGAGTTTTTGTATGTAAATAAAGCTTGTAAATAGTACCGCTTATTTTACTGACGTCACATATAAATGGAAGTGAGTGGTGGTGAGTTGCTGGAAAATAGATTTGAAAAAAACTAAACACGTTTGTATTTAGTATTCTGTGCTATCGACTGATTGTGTATGAGCAAAATATTCGATACACCTTTTGGATTGTGTATGTATTTTGTGTGAAATGGATGTTGAGGAATCTAATAAAGTTTCATAAAGATGTTACATTTATTGTATTTATATGTAAGGAAATATTGTAGAATTACTCTTTAAGCTCTAATCCTAATGCTTTTTTTTAGAAACAGTATTTAAATGTCTTAATTGAACTATGGCTTATGAAACGGCCTATATTTTGTTGCATTATGTAAATACACTACTAATCAAAATTTTAGTTTTTCAATGTTTTTTTTAAATAAATGGTCACCAAAGTTGCATTTATTTTACCAAAAATGCAGCAAAACAGTAATATTAAATATCTTTAGAGTTTTTTTTTATTGAGCAATAAGAATTTACATATTCACAAACTTAAACAAAATTTCCAGATTTCGTACATAAATGTCCATTACTGTGTGTGTGTGTGTATATATATATATATATATATATATATATATATATATATATATATATATAAATCTACACACAATTAACAACAAACAAATTAACAAGCTAAAACATTATAAGCCGTTATTTTAATTTATTCCTGTGATGGCAACATGAAAATGAAGCATTATTCAACGAAATATGCACTAGTTTGCATACATTTCTGAAATTACATGTATATTGTCCTGCAAATTATATATGAACAAACCCTTACATAAAAATCCTGCAGGACCTGCACACCACATACCTCCACAGACACCACAGGATTTCCGTGACCATTTTCTTATAGGACTCCTTCAGGAATCCTACAGGAAACCTTAAGTGTTTAGTTCCATGTCTGCAGGAATCCTACAGGAAACTTAAAGCATAGTGTTCAGTTCCTGCAGGAATCCTACAAATTCCTACAAGAAACATGCAGGACTCCTGCAGGAATTTACCCTGTCCTGTAGGATTTTGGTTTTATGTAGTCTCAGCCTCAGACGTCACGCCCACGGAGCGCTGGCTGAACCGTCAGCCGTCAGTCTGAAGGTCTGGCTACGCGAGACTAGGTTTTATGTGCAGGGATCCTGTAGGATTTTTTTGTAAGGGCCTCTGTAAAAACCTTCAGGATGTAGACAGGGATAAAAGTCTGGTAAAGTCTGGTGTGTTTAAGTACTACTGAAGTGGAGATATATGGCTGAGTGTAGGGGAAAAAAATAATTTTTGGAAAACAGCCTTTAAAATATGTATTGTAATTGAAATCTATTCATCCAAATATATAAAGTGCGATAAAAGAAAGATGAAAAGATCATTTCTTTCCACTAGTCTAAAAATACTTTATGAAAAACCAAAAAGCCGATAATCTCAAATTTGACAGGTGCATGAAAAAAATGATTAACACTTAATAAACGCGTGTGCATCTCTAGTTCATTAAAGTCAAAGTAACAGCAATTTAAGAGTAAAAGTATTACTTAAAAAATATCGTACTGACCTCTTACTTTTTTAAAGGTCGAGTAATGTAATGTCTGTGCCCCACAATGAAGCTGCTAGACGTCTTTATAGAGACCGCGAGTCTCGCGCATGCGCGGAGGCGGTATTGTTCATACCGGTAGTCTGTGTGGAACACATTGGAAAATGGTAAGTGCGTGCATCTCGCGCCCAACGTGGTTACAATAAAAGAGCCTTGAATAGATGCACGACGCGCCTTTATAGCTAAAAAAGACGGATATCACAACAGGTAATTGATGTTTATAGCATCTTATAACACTGTTTTCTCAACAGCAAGACTTTGGACGAGTACGGGGTGTTTAAAGATGCTGCTTTAGAAATTGAACGTGCACTTACAGATTTTAGGTCGCTAATGGAATCAAATAAATGTCGAAACTTGTGCTTTGGTGGATGCACGTTGTGATTTACAGCTTGTATTTGTGGGAGTGGCGATGCTCTCGCCCATTACTATCCATGTCATTTTTTTTCTTGGAGGGTGTGGAGCAGTCAGGAAGTTGATGTCTGCTTGTGTTTTCAGTAAGACTAATATTAATCCTGTGGGATTTCAAATAATCTTAAATGATGTCCTCTGTCTGTTTTTGGTTGGATACAGACAGAAATCTGGGAGTGACAAACAATGGTGTAATACTGTAATATCTGGCATCTCTATTGTTTCCATTGTCATTGTCAGGCATTTGGGGGTCCCTTATAAAATTGATTTAATTACTCTCACTTAGAGTAAATAATTAAATTAAATACCTTTTATAGTGTTTTGTCATTTTTAAATATTATTTATAAATCTTATAATTGAACTAGCAAATCATTAGATGTTTATTTAATACAAAAGGAATGTTGAATTTCAATATAAACATTAAAGTTACATAGAAATAAGAGGCTTAGCTAAGTAGGCTATTGATAATTAAGTTAAGTCTGCTGTTCACAGTGTGTTTAGTGGCATGATGCCATGACCTGGATTCTTTGCATCTACTCTGTATAGTTAAATGCTGTAGATCAGTGATGTTAACCGGGAAAGATTCTGATTAAATATTATTTTACATTTTATTGATGTCAAGCATCAAATGAAATATCTGCTTATAGTTTTTCAACTGAATTGTTAAAATGTTTATTTAATTGTTATTTAATTAATTAATTTTCATTATTATAATTAAAAAACACGTATGTTAATGTAGATTATAATTGTTCATGTTGACTTGTAGTGTGCAAAATAAATCTTTGGGCTCATTCTGAGTCTCGAGCTGTATTTGGCATGATTTTTTAAAAAGACAAAGAGACCCTCATCTGTAACTTAGATGTTATATTTTCCCTTTTTCATCTCATAAAGTGTGATTTCTAATCCACTGTTGATACATATTTTGTCTGTGATTTACTGAATGGGATCTACTTTGTGAATAATAGTAAATAAATAGTAGTAATAGTAGTAGAATAGTAGTAAAAAGGTGACCGTTAAAAGTAAAGTTTTAAATGTAACGCTTCAGAATAGGGGTCCAAAATAATGCATTAGTTAAGCATTAATTAATGGTTAATTTGTTCACAATTAAGCATTAGTTGAGCAAGAACACACTACTAATTAATTCAAATGTTAAGTTAATCATTAAAAACTAGTGTGTTTTTGCTCAGCTAATGCTTAATTGTGAACAAATTAACCATTATTTTTATGCTTAACTAATGCATTATTTTGGACCCCTATTCTGAAGTGTTACCCAAAATACTATTGTATTGCAAAACACTATTGAGGTGGGATAGGGGTAAAGTTAAGGCAAACGTTTGGTGTTATGGGTAGGTTTAAGGGTGTAAGGGATATAATATAATTGCAGATGTAATTTAAACAAAATTGCAATGTATAGTCATGTATGAACTAAATCATTAATTGAAATGTAATTACATAGTAGTTAAGGCCACTTAATATAAAGGGGGACCAATAACTCAATCTAATGATTTAGCTCACAATTTAGAGATCACTATCACAGTAACAAGCTACTAGGTTAGTACTATTTGCACCTCTGCTATCAAACAGCTTGCTATCTGAACCTGTGTCTCTTCATTCCTGTGTAATGGTAAAGTGCTCTGACCCTAGAGTGGATGTCTTCTCTTAGGCAGCTGTTGGGCTTGGCTTTCTGCAAGGCCAGGGGAAAAACAGCTGACTCTACAGTGGGACCAGATCTTTATATAGCACAGGGACGTCCAACAAGTTAGCATGATACTCACAACTAGATTAATGACTCTACTCTCTCTCTCTCTCTCTCTCTCTCCTTTTCCACATTTGCTCCGTCTCTGTCTTTTATTACACTCTGTGTTTGTTTATAAACCTCTTGAGGGAGGCTTATACATTTTGTAAGCGATACAAGTCAAAGTGTGTTTGGCAAGAGCGGTTTTGGAAGACATTTGTGAAATAGTTTGTGAAAGTTGAAATATTGGCTATATAACAGTGTGTGTGCGTCTTACGTGTTTCTTGGCAATTTTTGCTCAAAGATTTTAATGTTGTTGGTTTTTTTTGTTTTGGTTTTTTTTATAGTAGATACCATGTCGTTTCTGAGGGAATTATACAATTAGATTAATAGACCTGTGTCACCTTATAGAAAAACCTTTAGTTAAGCATCGCATATGCTCCGTTATTTAACAGGGCGTTTGTTCCCCTCAAAATATTTATTACTATTCTGTGCATATATTTCCTTATTACGACCTATCTTTCACCCTTTTACCAGAACACAATATAAAATCTCATTTGTTTTAAGTTTCCTCCCTTGATTTCGTATGGAAATGCCGTTGCGTCGTACATCAAGATCTCTTGTCGGCTATTCGAAATGCATTAGCACCGTGTGCTTTTAGCTCTACGTGATGGATCACATTACTTGCATGCTGTATTCAGGCCATAGCTCTGGGGGGATTTCTTCCTGTTGTTTCCAGATAGCTGCTCCCCCTCTGCCCTCATTTTCCTTTAATTGAGTCCTCGTTTCACAGGGCCGCTTCAGTGTCTGGGATCAAACTGGGAGCTCCTACCAGGCCAATGGGACTGCAAACCACATGAGGCAGAGTGAGAGAGAGAGTGATGAGCAAATCCCTCCGGGCTTTGTGCGGGCTGCTCTCCTCCCCTGACTCACTATGTCTTTATCTCCTCCGCCGAGGCTTCGTTAGCCGTTAGCGACAGGTCTCCGTTAGTAACGACAGAGGGGCTCTAGGGCTGTGCGGTCAGGATCAGACAGGAAATGAGATGTTCCCGCAGGAGAAGCTGCAAAGTCTCCACACAGCGGTGATTTCTAAAGTCGAAGGCTAAGAGACGTTTTTTCGCCTCTTTTATTGATGGACGTGTGCAGGAAAAAAAAACAGAAAATATGTTACAGGAAAGTTCACAAGCAGAATTTGTACGGGACAACAACAAAGCTCAGTGTAGCATAGCGACTGTGTTAAAGTACCTCATTAAGAAGTAACGTTAAGATGTTAAGAAGTAACACATTTCCAGGTAACCTACTAACTGCTAACATTCTGGCTTTGTAAGTTGCTTTGGATGAAATGTGTAAATACTAGTGCTGTCGAATGATTAATCGTGATTAATCGAATACAAAATAAAAGTTTTTGTTTGCATAAGATATATATATGTGCGTACTGTGTATATTTATTATGAATATATACAGTAAATACACACATGTGCAGTGTATATTTTGGAAATATTTCCATGCCTATACATTTATATATTTATATTCTTGCAGTTTACCTAAACATAAATAAACCTGCATAGGTTAATACTTAAATATACATAATACATATGTCCAGCACACACAAATATATTATGTTAACAAAAACGTTTATTTTAGATGCGATTAATCATGATTAAATGGTGCTTTAGTGTTACAAATATATATATATACAATATATACATACTATATTAAGCAATGCATTACAATACATATATATATATATATATATATTATATGTTATTTATTTAATTTATATTTCATTTAAATTCTATTATATTTGAACCGAACTGCAATGTATTTAAATATATATATATAGTAATATAATATATATATTAGGGTTGTAACGGTTCACAAAAATCACGGTTCGGTTCGATACGATACAGTAGT
>JAUCMU010000013.1:16237120-16254562 GCA_032275025.1 Enteromius treurensis
CACCATGCTTCACTGTTGGGACTGTATTGGACAGGTGATGAGCAGTGCCTGGTTTTCTCCACACATACCGCTTAGAACTAAGGCCAAAAGTTCTATCTTTGTCTCATCAGACCAGAGAATTTATCACAGTACTAAGAATTGAACATTATTTTATTGTTAACAACAAAAAATCCAGAGAAAACGCATTTAAAAAAGTTATGAATTGATTGGCATTTTCTTATTTGTCCCACACCTCTTTGCAGATCTTAAGTCCCCAGCATTAACCCAGCCTTTTTTACAGGAGTGTAATGCTTTCAAATCCATGTTTGACAGTGGGGATTGTGTTGTTGGGGTCATAAGCAACATTCCTCTTCCTTTAAACACGGCAAGATGAGTTGATACCAAAGAGCTAGATTTTGGTCTCATCGGACCACAACGCTTTCACCCAGTTCTCTGAATCATTCATGTGTTTATTGGCAAATTTCAGACGGGCTTTCTTGAGCCTTTGCTGGCACTGCAGAATTTCTGTTACCAATTGTTTTTTTTGGTGACTATGGTCCCAGCTACCAGGGGAGACTATTGACAACATCCTTCCGTATAGTTCCGGGCTGATTCCACACCGTTCTCATGATCACTAAAGCTACACGAGGTTAGATCCTGCATAGAGCACCAGACTGAGGAAGAATGATAGTTATTTTGTATTTCTTTCATTTGCGAATAATTGCACCAACTGTTGTAACCTTCTCACCAGGCTGCTTGGTGATGGTCTTGTGGCCCATTCAAGCTTTTTTGTAGTCAACAATCTTGTCCCTGACATCCTTGGACAGCACTTTGGTCTTGGCTGTGGTGGACAGTTTGGAAACTCAAATTCATTGATTGCTTCTGTAGATAGGTGTTATTTATACTGGTAACAAACAAGAGTAGGGACACTGTCTTTAACTTTTGTAGCTTAAATAAAGATGAATCTGTATGGTTTATGCATACACAATTTATAGTTTATGTGAAGATTATTTTTAAATTACTAATATTTTAGAGCCTATTAAATGTTAATTTAATAGTTCTATACTTTATGTCAATACTTCAGTATTTCAGTACTTCGGAGTGATATAATTACTAACGGTTTACGATGATTCGTACTACCCGGATGAGCCTGTGTTATTAGTTTTACAGGTTGTTATCTGGAATAACAAACATTGGAATGTGGTGACTGACTAATCAGAATAGAGTGTTTCATGAAGCTGTGCAATAAAACATTTAAAATATACTGTTTTCTTGTTTACACATTCATTTGGAAGTTCAATGTGGAATTATGAGAATATAAATATGCATTTAATCATGATTAATTACAGAAAAATGTGTTTTTTTTTTATTTATTCATTCACCAACATCAGCAAATATTAATAAATGCTGTGAAAATATATTTGTTCATTACTAGTTCATGTTAGTTAATGCATTTATAATGTAAACAAGTGAGACCTGATTATAAAGTGTACTATTATTTTATTGATCTTTAAGCAGTTGTAAAATATTTTTACCTGCATTGCAGCTTAGTCTTAATCTATGAGCTGAATTGTTTTACTGTTAAATCTATGAGATTAAGTCAATTTAGAGGAACGTGATGTCACAGGATATCATAGGTCAGTGAAACTGACATAAAAGGAGCAGGCCTTAAAAATTGCTTAAACTGTAATGCAAAAAAATAAACAATAAGTAAATAATAAATGCTGATTGATGTTTTTTTTTCTAGTGAGTAATGTTATGTTTAAAATTCTGCCCCCTCTCTCTCTTTCAGCCACTATCATTAATACTGATGTTTGTTGAGTTTCATGTAATTCTAATCATGTTATCTGCCTCAAAAACACATAAAACAAAAGTAAAAGTGCCCATGGCAACATCATTTACGGTATCAATATTCCCTCAAAAGTTTTACATCGGCTGTATTTTGTCATTATTCTGATGAAGTCAGAATTAAATCGGGTAAAAATAAGATGCTGAATTCAAATACCTTCCTGCTGCCAGTTGGTGGTGCTATAACTTTAAATCCTTATAGTCACATGTATGCGATCAGTATCACACAACGAACACCACCCTGAAGTTTAATTTAAAATCAGAATGTATGTGGATGTGGTTAGACATTTCCTGTTTCTCATTTCTCACCATAACTTCATTTGACTCACCAGAGGCAAACAGTTCAAGTTATCTAACTTTGCTTTCTTTTTCACTTTTTGATTTCCCAGAAACTGTTGAGTTACTGTCATCCATTTAACTTTGCTTTCACTTTCACCCTTTGAGTTCAAGGCAAGGTTTTCTGTTAGTACCAGAGAAGATTTGAATATTAAGCAGGACTACACCATTGTTGTGCAGCTATTTTTTTTTCCAATTTTACATGATGTTAGATTAAGAACAGGTGTGGTGTGTTGACAGGAAAACACTGCCTCTCTTAATCAAACAAATCATATATATAGTTTGTGTGTGTGTGTGTATATATATATATATATATATGTACAGCTCTGCAGAAAAATCAGTTTCTTTTGTGTTTTATTCTTAAAACTGTTAATCTCACGATACACCTCCAATGCAAAACAATGCACGTTTGTTTCAGTTTTTGTGAACTGCCGTCTTTGAAATATTAAGGATAGAAGCAACTTGATGTTCACTGAATCCTTGTGCAAGTAAAGCTTGGATTGAGCCCTTTTTTCTTGTTTCAAAACCTTTCTTTTCACTGTTTTTGCCATGTTTAGTGTTTATTTTTAAATTTCTAATTACTTTTGAAAGACTTATAGCATTTTTTACTGTCCGACTGGTCACACTGCAAGAGTACAGTGTTGATTACAGCAGTGCTTTTTATACTTTTCCGGTTAAATTCAATTGGATTCGACCATTGCAGTGGTCTCTTATTTTTCTCCAGAGCCGATATATTGTGGTCACTGGCACAAGAGAACAAGACAAGAGCAATTCAGTGAAGAAGAACCCTGGAGGGTGGATTTATTGATATTGCAAGGTGATAAAAATGTGCAAAGTGTCATTGATGGTGGCGTGCGCTGAGTGACAGTCCGTTTTCCTTTCTTTCTTCCCCAGGTGACGGCGGTCGGTGCTCCGGTGCTTAGTAGCAGTCTTGGGCTTTTACCGCCTGGAACGCTTTCTCCGTGTCATCTGTCCACTTCACCTTCTCCGGATGCCCCTTCCTGGTCAGGTCTGTCAAAAGGGCAGCTATAGAGGAAAATGGTTTTGGTGATATGTCTCGGGGCTTCCAGGACAGCCCAAACCTTTTCCTCCTGGGGCTTCACCAGTCCTCTTCCCACGATGAAACTCAGGTACTTGGCCTCCGACATGGCGAGATGACACTTGCGAGGGTTGGCGGTTAGTCCAGCCCGCCTCATACTCTTGATGGGGCCGAAGGACGATGTCCATTAAGCGCTGAAATGTAGCTGGAGCTCCATGTAAAGGGAAGGGGCCGGTACTGCCAGTGTCCAGATGGGGTTGAAAATGCAGTCTTTGGCTTAGTCTCTTTGGATAGTGGTACCTGCCAATAGCCTTTTGTGAGATCCAGGGTAGTGATAAACCGGGCCCTTCCCAGCCACTTGTCCACTAAGGGGATGGAATGGACGTGGGCCAACTCCAGGATAGTCTCCTTTTTGGTTTTGGAAACCACTACTAGCTGCTTTTCCTCCCCCCGTCGCTACCATCCAGGGTTTGGTGGCCGACACATTAAGGTCTGTTGGCATGGGCTCATCACGGGGGCTGTGCGGCCTGCGTACTGTGAAACAGCGACGCTCTCTCCCCAAGCTCCCGGTGGAAAGCCTCCAGCTCGATGGCCTTAATGATTTCCTCCACCGTTTTCGGGCTGCGCATTCCGGCCGCCTGCCGCATGGATCGGGGCCGTGAGCGAAGCATTTTATCGAAGTTTAATTCTCGTCATTACCATCACTCTGTTCTTCTATTTTATAATGTTCAGTGCTTTGCTACAATCTGTATTGTTAAAACCACTATATAAATAAAAGTGACTTGACTTGACTTGACCACCACTCTCTCGGTGACCTGTCGTGGCATGGGGATCCCATCTAGCAGCCAGTGCTCCACCAGCCTCATCAAATCCGCCGCCTGGGCTCGGGCTGGCAATCGGGGCTTAAACTCATCTGTGCAGCAGCAGTGGGTGAAAGTCCCAGTCAGGAGAGAATTTTCTTTTTCAATTCATTATAATTGCATTTAACTGTTGGTGATAGCGAAAAGTACCCTCGTTGAGCTTCCCAGGTTAGTAGTGGAGTCAGCACCGAAGCCCAGGCATCTCGCGGCCATCCCTCTGTCTCAGCAGTGGTCTCGAACATCTGAAGGTAGCTATCTACGTCATCGTCTGCTGTCAGTTTCGGTAGGAGGCGGCTGGCAGTCACTCGGGGATCAGGCAGCGGGGTCGTTTGAGTGGCCGAAAAGCGGAGCTCGGCTAGACAGTCCTCCATCCGTCCCTGGCGTTTTGCGAGCTGTTCATAGCAGGGTTGCTGGTGGACGCTGACTTCGGTAAGCTGTTTTAATAACTCCTCCATTTCTTCTTTGGGGAGGAGTGCTCGTCTGCAAAAGAAGAAAAACAACTGCGGTGAAAAAACAGTGGGGTTGGCGGTGGGTGAAGCATGTGAATTCTCTGTCTGTCAGTGTCTCTGGCCAGTGCACAATATATATACACACATACATTGAGGGAAAAAAAATATTTGATCCCCTGCTGATTTTGTACTTTTGCCCACTGACAAAGAAGTGATCAGTCTATAATTGTAATGGGATATTTAATTTAACAGTGAAAGACAGAATAACAACAAATAATCCATTTTGAAATGCAAACAAATAAAACGCATTTTTAAAAAAAGTTATAAATTGATTAGCATTTTCTTATTTGACCCCAATTTTTGTCCCACCCCTTTGCAGATCCTAAGCCCCCAGCATTAACCCAGCATTTTTTCTTACAGGAGTGTAATGTTTTCAACATGTTTGAAAACAGGGATGTAAAGCACTGTTGTGTTTTTGTGTTCACGGAAACATGGCTCAGCGACAGTATCCCGGACCGCGCCATTCAGCTCGACCAGCTAATATGTTACCGTGCTGACAGAGTTGTCGTCGCAGGAGGTAAGACCCGCGGAGGCGAACTTTGTGTTTGCATTAATGACACCTGGTGCTGTGATGCTATTGCGGTCTGCAAACACTGCTCACCAGTGTTGGAGTTTATGGTTATCAAGTGCCGGTCATTTTATTTACAGAGGGAATATACAGCCATACTGATGTGTGCTGTGTACATCCCTCCTCCAATGGCAACAATAGGAGTGAGGCACTGAATTAACTGTACCAGCACATCAGTGAGCAGCAGCCAGCCCATCCTGATAAGTTTCTCATCCTGGCTGGGGATTTCAATCATGCAGACTTAATGTTTGTGTTTCCAAAAATACAGCACCAGATAGACTTTACAACAAGGGGAAATAACACACTGGACTTTGTATACACAACCCAGAGTGGAGCTTACAAAGCTTTCCCCCTCCCCCACCTCGGCACCTCACACCACATCATTGTCATGCCAATCCCTGCTTACAGACCGCTTGTTAAAGTCACCAAACCGGCTGGTAAGCAGATACATGCGTGGACAGAAGGTCTTCAGAGGCTCTACAGGACTGCTTTAACACCACAGACTGGAATATGTTTACGCAGACAGCCACTTACAACAACACCACTGACCTCCAGGAGTACACAGAGACTGTTACAACCTACATCAACAAATGCACTAAGGATGTAACAGTCACTAAAACCAAAAAACTGTTCGGGCCAACCAAAAGCCATGGATGACAGGGGAGGTCTACAGGCTGCTCAAAAGCTCGGAACGTTGCCTTTAGAGCTGGAGATGAGGCAAGCCTGAAAACAGCTAGTGCCAACCTTTCCCGTGGCATCAGAGAGGCTAAGAGACAGTATTCCAGAAGAATATCCCATCGCTTTAGAGACAGCAGAGACACACAGAGCCTGTGGCGGGGCATACAGACCATCACAGATTACAAGCCCCCACCACAGACCTGTGACAGCACCATCTCCTGCTGAATGAGCTGAACACCTTCTTCGCTCGCTTTGAAGTGCAAAACAGCACCACTGAACAGAAGACCCCACCCCCTCTGGTGACCAGGTGATGACTCTGTCCCCGGACAGTGTGAGGAGATCCCTCAGCAGGATCAATGCACGTAAAGCTCTGGGTCCTCACAACATTCCTGGTCGTGTACTGAGAGACTATGCAGTGGAACTCACTGATGTCTTCACAGACATCTTCAACATCTCACTCATCTAGGCTGTCGTCCCCACATGTTTCAAAGCCACCACGATCACTCGGGTCCCGAAAAAGTCATCTCCCTCCTGCTTTAATGACTACCGTCCTGTTGCACTTACTCCCATCCTCATGACGTGCTTCGGACGGCTAGTCATGCAACACATTAAGTCTGTCCAGCCCCCCTCCCTGGACCCCTTACAGTTTGCGTATCGGCCCAATCGCTCGACCGAAGACGCCATCTCCACTGCACTCCACTCAGCTCTCACACATCTGGACAAAAAAGACTCATATGTCCAAATGCTGTTCATAGACTTCAGTTCAGCACATCTATCACCATCATTCAAACACGGGGGCCCCTCAGGGATGTGTGCTGAACCCCCTCCTCTTCACTCTGCTGACCCACAACTGCACACCGTCACACAGCTCCAACCTCTTCATTTAGGTTGTGTACAACACAACTGTGGTGGGTCTCGTTAGCAACAGGGATGAGACTGACTACAAAAGCGAGGTGAGCCGCCTGGCCGCGTGGTGTGTTGACAACAATCTCTCTCTGAATGTGGAAAAGATGAAGGAGATTGTTGTTGACTTCAGAAGTGCGCACACTCAGCATGCTCCTCTGACCATCAACAGTGCGGTTCCTGGGTGTGCACATCACTGAGGATCTCTCTTAGACGAACAACACCACTGCACTGGCCAAGAAATCACAACAGCGCCTCTACTTTCTTTTGCAAACTAAGAAGAGAAAGAGCACCAGCCCCTGAAACTCTGACCCACACATATCCACTCTCATTCACTGTCCTGCACCAGTCACTTTGTGTAGCATTGTACTGCTAACTACCTCTCATAAGACTCCTGTCTGTTACAAGGCTTCTCTCTATCACTTTATCATACTTACAAGCTCCATTTGCACTATTTGTCTACATTTGCACTACTGTCTAGTTTGCCCTCTCTGCCATGTGCCCTTACTTGTATATTGTTTTGATTTTTATATTATATGTATAATTGTAATTTTTACCCACATTTTTAAAACTCTTTTTGTATTTAATGTTACCTGTTATTCACCAAGGGTCTGAGAGAAATGCAATTTCAATTCTCTGTATGTGGCAGAATTGACAATAAAGCTGACTTTGACTTTGATTGACTTTGACAGTGGGGATGGTGTTGTTGGGGTCATAAACAACATTCCTCTTCCTTTAAACGCGGCAAGATGAGTGGATGCCAAAGAGATAGATTCTGGTCTCATCTGACCACAACACTTTCACCCAGTTCTCTGAATCATTCACATGTTTATTGACAAAGTTAAAAATTGCTTAAACTGCAATGCAAAAAAAAATAAACAAGTAGGTAAATAATAACTGCTGACTGATGTTTTTTTTCTTCTAGTGAGCTACGTTATGTTTAAAATTCTGCCCTCCTCTCTCTCCTTCAGCCACTATAATTAATACTGATGTTTGTTGAGTTTCATGTAATTCTAATCATGTTATCTGCCTCAAAAATATGACAGCGGACATTATGCAAAATATGTTACCTAGTGACGTGGCTCAGTAACAGAGAAAGATTCAAATTGATAAAGACTCATTTAGGTGAATGTGAGCCAACTCTTTTTTTTTTTTGTAGACAATAACTTTATTTATCGTGCACTGTCAGCGTCACAACTTTGAAGATAGTTTATGTTCACATACAGCTACATGACACACTGCATGAACGATCATGTTTGAAAAAGCATAATAGGGGCACTTTAAAGGTGAGCCACAATTTAAAAGAAGCAAAGACTTAAATTTATTTAAAACACAAGTTTCACAATTTGACTACTGAAAACAATTAACTTTTCCATGACATTGTTATTTATTGAGATTCATCTGTATATGTGTGTGTGTGCGTGTGTGTGTGTATTTATATATATATTTATATTTTTCTGATTCATGGATTAAAAATAAATTTAAATGTCTCTACTGTAACTTTTGATCAATTTAATGCATCACTCCTGTCAAAAAAATCTTTATTTATATTAGTTACGTGGTGCAACCAACATGCAGAAACATGGACAAAAAAACAAAACAAAACAGGAAACAGTATCATAGATCACTGGTTGCAGGACCTACAGACCATGACTGTGAATCAAGGTCAATATATCTCTTAAAAATTTGATAATCTGAGCCTAAATTCTTATTAGTTGAGTCACGTTTAAAGCCATTTAAAAGGAGTTCAATTAATTCGGTTTTCATTTTTTTTGCAGGGATTTCATGTGAATGACAAAGTTCTTGCCAGTTGGTCTGACTGTCGATTTTATCCTGCTAAAGTCTTGTCCGTCAATAAAGATGGTAAGTAGTTGCCGTTTTCACTGCATTAAGCACAGTTTCTTATCCAAATTTAAATTATTCATATTTAATTTTGTATATCCTGCAGCATCCTACACTGTTAAGTTCTATGATGGTGTCATCCAAACAGTCAAAGGAATCCATGTGAAGCCCTTCACCAAAGAGGTTTATTTTGCATTTGTATCCTTTTCATGTTATTATGCATGTTATTCATGTATATAACCTCTTATTCTCACCAAACAGAGAAGAAAGAAACTAACTGCTAAAAATGAAGAGAAGCCCATAGTAAAAAAGACAGAAAAGGACAAGAAAATGCTGGAAGTCAATGGCAATAAAGAAGCAGCAGGGCAAACTGACCATGTTCCTGAGGAAGAGGTAAATGGGATCTCTGATTTGGATTGGGAAGAAGGTGAACAGAAGAAAAGCAGCGGGAATGGGACATGCCTTGAAGTGGAAGATATAAGCATGAAGGAGGAATATGAGGAGAGGTGCTTGGAGCGAATAGGGCAGCACAATTACAGCAAATCATTTCTGAAGAGGGTCTCAGGGCCTGAGGAGAGAGAAGGGGAAGCCACAGTGGATATGGAGGACTCTGTGGTGTTTGACACGGGTATGAACTTTAATGAGGGGATGGTAAAGAGAAATGAGATAGAGGAAGCAGAAGTTCACATGGAACAAAAAGAGGAGGAAATCAAAGGAAAGTGTGTTCCTCATGACAGAAAATCACGGAGGCAGCGCATAAGAAGTACGTACAAAACTCAACTTAGATTAAAAAAAATATATTTATGACAGTAGGTAAGTGATTTGTAGGTTGTTTTTTAAACACTGTGGTTCAGCTGGGCTTTCAAAAGTTGTTTGTTTGAAAATTATGACCAGCCCTACCTGGCAACAGTGGCTCAACCAATAATGTGAACTTGGGGGTGGGGCTAATTGATTTTCTGGTTAGTGGCAGGCTGTGTGTTTGGGAAACCAGTCAGAAAACCACCATTATTAACTCTCTGTGTTTGGCTTCACAAATAATCAAAATTTTCATTTGTGATAAGGCAATCTAACATATAGCAAATCCCTGCAAACAAATCAACTTACGAGTGAACTTATGAGTTCACGTGTGATTCAGGAAACATTCCTATGCCACCAATCTCATCGTACGAATGAACGCACGTGATGAAAACAATCGTTGTTTGAATATCACACCCCTAAAAACACCCTGGTTTAGAAGCCTCACCCCTGTAGTTTACGACACAGAGAAACGAAACCCGGTCAAAAAGAGGAAGTGATCTCATAAAAGAGAAATTTGTCTTACCCCAAAAACACCAGCTAACCTTGTAATCGCAAACAGTTATGCTACATTCATTTATGTCATTTATATGTATATTAAAATATTAGTAAATATAAACATTATAGTGTCTTTCCCTCACTCTAAAACAAATATTTTAAATTTAACAATATTCAGAACAAGAATGAACAATAAGTAGTAATAAAATTATATATTAAAGCATAAAATAGAACCTAAATTAGGCCATTGGCTTTCATTATAGGCAGCATACAAATGGTTTGCTAAACATATGTAGCCATGTTTTAATATTCGCGTAAAATACACCTAAAATATTATATATTATTTAATATATTAGATAAAAAAATTGATTTAAAAATTGTTAGTTATTGTTTTTTAATTTGCTTGAGGTTGTGGTCATAACAGCTGTAAAATTTTGTTTTAATTGTGTTTTTCTAGGAAAGAGGAGACTTTCAATGGCACGAAGGAGCTCCAAAAAAAGCAAGCCTGATTCAGGTTTGTTTGATTGCTACATAAAAATATGTTTACTGTTGCCATAATATTAGATTTCCTCATTATTGATCTCTTTCCTTCAGAAAAAAGTTTCCATAACGATTGCAATCCCACATTTGCACCCACCAATCAAGGAAAAGGATCAGACTCCTTACATCTAACACAATCATCCAGTGAAACACCAGTACCTAAAGCTCAAAGCCAGTCAGAAACCTTTAAGCCTACAGGTGAGATCACATCTGTACAACACATGTATGCTCAGATAACACCTGGTTCATTATGATCAATGTTTTATTGTTTTTTTTTATCACAGCAGTCAGAAAGCAAGCTTTCCACAACCCCAACCGATTCAGCAGAGAGCCATGTGAGTAATGATCTATACTAATCAAATTCACAGAATCATGATTCATCACAATTGAATAATTGACAGTGACTATACCACCCAATTATCTCAGTATACAGAGTCATCAGAAACCAGCCTCCACCGGTGCTATCTATCAACTTAGACCATAATCCATATAAATGCAGTGCTCCTGGCTGTACGAAGTCTTTCCGCAAAGCAAAACTCCTGCATTACCATATGAAGTACTACCATGGAGATGATCGTCTGTTTGAACTGGACCAGACCAGGGAAATGGACAAACACACTGCACTTAATAATCAGGGTAGCACTAAGAAGAGGTGTGTTACATCACCTGAGTTTAAGCAGATGACTGTAAAGAGACGTTCTCTAGTGCCCCCTGTTGTCAGTACACAAAGTTACCAACGGTGGCCTTCACTGAAAGACAAGACCAGAGACAACCGGCCAGACAACCACATGCATAGATACTTCAACAAGGAAAGAGACAAGAAGTTTATGGAAATAGGTACATCTGATGGCTAGAATTTAAATAGTACTTCATCAAAAATGTGGGATTTATGGTACTATTCCTTGTTTTTCTTTGATACATGGCATGATCTAACTAAGCTTGGGTTTCTTTCCTTTGTAGAAGGTGTGAAGGAACGTGACAGGCTAAAAGAAAAACAGACTAGAGACTTTCTGCGAATAAAGTTGAAGAAAAAGAAAAAGATGAAGAAAACCACATCAGGTGAAGAAAATCTGCTTGTTATTTACCCACAATGCAATGTGTTTTCAAAACTTTGTCTTTGGGGTGTTGATGAATCTTTTATATATTTCTTTTATATAAGATTTTCTTTCCTCATAAATCAAGTCATTTTTTGTCCTGTTTCCAGATGAGGATAGCATTTCTGACTGGTCCTCTGACAGCTGTGGATGGAGTGAAGATGAAATGGGAGCAGATTTGGAAGTCATTGCCTCACCTCTCAGCTGTAGCTCTGTCGCCTCGACTACAGGAAGTCAGGAAACTGTCCGATGTGTGTGTGAAGTGGAAGAGGAAAATGACTTCATGTTACAGGTGATGATTGGCCTGTACAATACCATTCAAATGTCAGCAGTCACCATTGTTTTTTAAAAATAGGAATTGTTTTATTTAGCACGGATGCATTAAATTACTAGTAATTCCATTTTATAATAGACAGATATTGATAATAACAGAAAACAGGTTTTTCTTAAACACCAACTCAGCATATCTGAAGGATCATGTGACACTGAAGTCTGGTGTAATGACCATTTTGCCATTACAAAAATAAATAACATTTTAAAATATATTAAAGAAGAAAATGTATAGAGACTTGTATAAAAACCCACCCAAAAGTGTGAAACAGTAATCTTAATAGATTAATCTTAATAGAATAAATTTTTTACTCTTAATTAACAACCATCATGTTTGTTGGTTTTTCTCTTGCACCCCAGTGTGAGGAGTGTCTGTACTGGCAGCATGGAACCTGTATGGGCCTTCTGGAGGAGAATGTTCCAGAACGATACGCTTGCTTCATTTGCCGGGATTCTCCAGGTTTGGAAGTGATGTTTTAGTGTTAGTTTCTAACCCCAATGTAAACTTCAGGTTGAGTAGCACATCTACAAATCTACATCATTTTCAGTTTAACATCAGCTTACCGGTGTATTTGTTTGTGTGTATCCAGGGCAGATCAGAGGTCAGAGACAGAGCCTGCGGTACTGGTATGACAAGGACTGGCTTAGCACCGGTCATATGTATGGCCTCTCTTTCCTGGAGAACTACTCCCATCAGAACGGCAAGAAGATTGCAGCCACACATCAGCTGTTAGGGGATGTTCAGCATGTGGTGGAAGTCATCAATGGCCTGCAGCTCAAAATCAGCGTGCTACAGTGAGTGATCCTGCTTTATCTCTGTTTGAACCCACAAGGCAAATGTTACTTAAAAGGCCTCACGGATAGGGTGTAATACCATTTTAACACAGGAGCCAAAGTCACCCAGACCTCAAGTTGTGGCGGCAGCCATGGAAGCTGACGGAGAAATCCAGGATGAGAAGCATAGCTCTTCCAAAAACAAAAACCGTTTCTGCATCAGCGTCTTTGGAAGCCATTCAGCGTAAAGAGCCCTTGACTTCATCCTTCCAGGACTACATTAGCAGTGAGCATTGCTACCAAAAGCCACAAACATTGTACCAGGTGTTGGAGCCGAGGCTGGTGCTGAAGACTCGGGTGGAGTCGGTGGTGGAAGACAGATTGCACAACACTGAGACAGTGCTGAAGAATGAACAACACTTAAATGGAGCAATCCAACCAGCACTTCTGAAGACATCTAGTACTCAGCTCCTGAACCATGGCAAGGTAATGGTCACATCAAATTAGATTAATATGATGTTATTATCACTGACTAATAATGTGAAATGTAATTATAATGGTCAAATCCGAAGGAATAGTAAATCTAAAAACAATATTGAATAGTAATCAGCACAGTAATTTTTTTCTGTTATGAAGGTGAATGGGGATATGGGATGTTGTTCAGCTTCAAAATAACAGAAATGCGCAATGAAAGTATAATAAAAATAGTCTTTAAAAAAAATGATTTAGACAGAGCTGGTTGATTGATTGATCGACACAGAGGATTAATTTTGAGCTGTTCCTTTGATGATTTATGGCTAACTTTGAACTTTAAAATGTGTCTAAGGTTTGGGTTCAAGATTTGTTTAAGATATTAATATTTTTATTCAGCAGTCACTTGTAAAATTGACCAAGGATAAATTAAATTCATCAAAGGTTACAGTACAGACATTTATAATGAATTTTTGATTCATTGATTTCACGGTTGCCACAAAAGAAAGAAGCAAAACATATTTTTTAATAATACACATTTATAATAATAAGAAATATTTCTTATGTGAGAATGATTTCTGAAGGATCATGTGACATTGAAGACTGGAGTAATGCTGGTGAATATTCTGTTTTGCCATCACGTGGAAGCTGAAAATCCATGTTAAAGCATGTTTTTTACGAGCAAAAATCTTAACCCAAACTTTTGAATGGTTGTGTAGACTGACTGTTTTATGTTGCGGTGACTGGTAAATGTCACTTTATTGCACGTAGGATGCAGGAGAACACTATGAGACGGGTGCTGATGGAGGCGGGGTTAAGGGCGGAGCTCAGCAGCAGTGGAGGATCAACCTGCTGGAGCATATCGAGACTGTACAAGAAGAGGTTACTCACAGGATGGACTTCATCGAAAGGGAGCTTGATGGTGTGCCAAAGGGATTTATGTTTTGATATTTTCATGTAGTAAATTGTATTATGGGAACAGTTCATGTATGCTGTAGCTAAAATTGATCCCTAAACGCTGTTCCTTTTTCAGTGCTTGAAAACTGGCTGGACTGCACGGGTGAACTGGAGCCTCCAGAGCCGCTGGACCGTCTGCCTGAACTCAAGCACAGCATCAAACAGCTGCTAAATGAAATGGGGAAGGTGCAGCAGATTTCTCTGACTTGTGCCACATGAGGGCGCCAGGGCAGAGTTCACTACCGTCACAGGACTACCTCAGCTCCATACATTCCTAAACCAGGCCAAGAACCAAAGAGCCTAAAGAATAAACTGAGAAACACGTGCAACTGAACATGCTGTTTGTTATTAGAGTCTGTGATTCTGACTGCGGATGTGGAATCAACACCGAATTTTACGAAACTTTATCACCTGACTTAATTCTTTTCAAAACAAATGTTTTTATCCTTTCTCTTTCAGCAGAAGAAAACAATAGAACACACTGCTAAATGGTTTACAATACATGTCCCTATTATTTAACAATGCACAGCATGCGCCGATTTTTAACAATTTTTCACTAAATCATTAGGAAATTTACAATATGCAAGTACAAGAAAACATACTTTTTAATTTCCAGTGATTTTTGTTCATTTAGAGTCTAAGCTAAAAGCCTACTTGAAGAGTCAAAAACCGATCCAGTGTGTGCTCTTAAAGGGGACATCAGATGTCCATTTTCCATAAGTTGGTATGATCCTTTATGGTCTTTATGAAATGTCTGTAACATACTTTAGTTAAATATTCTTAATAATAGCAGGCTACTGCTCACCCCACCCCTCTCTTTTGTGTGAATCTCTACCTCGGACTCTGTATATGGCCCGGAAGTGGTCTTATACAAATAGCTAGCTATCTACTAAGAAACTGGCTGCAAATTGAAACAGCTCGCTGCTTGACCGATTGAGTTTCAGACTCAGGCAGCTCATTGCAAACTGACTGGGTGTTCTTTTCAATTTTGTCCGAGCTGGCAGACATGCCAGAAACCTAACTAAATGGGGGAAAAAGTGGAAATGTCATGCAATGTCCTCTCTAACCTCTATTCTCTTTTTAAAAGGTTGGGTTCGAAGTACAATATACATAATTGTATATCTACATTTAAGGAATCACATTTTTAATCTGTTAAAATGTTTTTTTGGAGTATTGCATATTTATATCTGAACAGCTGTGAATATATTTACTGTAATCATCAGTAGTCTGCTATTCCTTTAACCTTCGTGCGACAAATGCGATCAGTGTAAACGCAAATCTTAGCTTCTTTACAATGACTGAACCACATGGCTGTTTATCTAAAAGACAAAAAAACGAACAACCAATGCATTTCAATATCGGAGTTCTAATTACTCAGTGAAATATTTAATATATGCACATTGGCTATTATCTTGAGTAGCATTTAATAAATATATTCAAATTCTGTCATTATGTACGCAACTTAATGTCTTTCCAAAAGGGCATGACTGGACAACAGTTTTCCCTCTTTATATTGAATTGATGGCTTGTTACAATAAAAGCACGTTGTATGTATACAGTATGTGTATACCTGGTCTGCTGTGTGATTTTATTTAAAATCAAAATGAGCTTTATTATCAAGTACATTTACACACACAAGGAACATTTCTGGGGGGGGGGAGAACGGAATAAAGCAATAGATAACATAAACTTGACTTAACGTGGCTTGATATCATAGATAACCTCACGAGGGCGATAAATCGCGAATGAGGGAGGGGGTCTTCCAAACGCGTCGAGGGTAATGTGAGTAGCCCATTAGTCCCCGCCCACCGAGTGACATCAAAACACGGCTGGCGGAGAGAGACTGCGAGCAGAGAAACGTGCGGACGACGAGCCCTTCCAGCAGCCTCTGTTCACTTCAACATCTTTGTGGAGGATTTTTTTCTCACTCAGATTCAGATATTGCGCCTCAAGACTGACTGGTGAGTTGAATACCTCGTTTTAGAACTGAACTATTACGACGCGTTGTAGGAATATGAATAAAACATAACGTGACATAATTTTGAATGATAGTGTCGGTTGTCTTCTCGACTAACGTAATTCCATTTAAAATGGCTCCATGTTTCTAAACTGCCAGGACCCACAATAACGTCGATTTCCAACACAACAGACGATTTTTTTTGACACGCACGTTTTGATTTATTACAGATTGGGTTTTTCCCCTTTATCTCACACACCCTACAACGAGGTTGTTGGATATTGTTGCCAAAAATAGAAACTTTATAGCTTTACATCGTTAGATGTGATGTTTTTAATTTAGCGCGTGTTTAGTCCATTCGTCGATTGCAGATGTTTCATAGTTTTCAAAGATGGTTCTTCACATGTACGTTAACAGATAAAGGGGGCCAGCATCCTACATTCAGTCTCTTCAGTTGTCTTTGTCTACAATATATGTAGCAGTTAAAATGAAATGTTTCTGCTGTGTATCTGAATTTGTGTCTTTTGCTAAATTGTTTGATTTGGGACGGCATCAAGTCCTTTCGTTTAAACCTTTATTTATATACATTTTTCGCATTTCTTAATAGATCAGCGCTTCTAATATGACGGTTATATATCAAAGGCGTACTGTAAAGTGACGGATTTGGGGGGGTAACATGAGTTTCGATCGTACATGACACAACTTCCGGCATGACACAAATGACATTGTCCTCGGTCACCTGCTCATGGGAAGGTCGCAGTGCTGAGGATGTGAACTCCATGTGCTCGCAGGTGTGCGGTTTAGCCCACTCAGACTATGTGATCGTGCACTACACACTGTTGACGCAACAAACACACAGCACTAACCTGTTGTTATCATCAACACAGGGCTCCAAAGAGACCCCTTCAGTGAAATCTGTTTGTCGTACATACATTGACATAGTGTTTATTATTATAAAACAGTCAAAGCTTTAACAGATCTTTTGGAGATCAGCCTGTTTATTTCAATAGAAAAACAGGGAAACTTTCTTCTTCGAAGCACCCAGGTACACAAACAGGTATTCCACATGGGGAATTTTCTATTTTGTTAAATGTACAGTGCTCGTAAGCATCAGTCATTGCTTATGGACAGCTAATCAACCCTATTTACTTGTTTTGTGTTTCCTATGGAAAGTTAACAACCGAGTTATGACCTTTCTTGTTCATTACCACCCCCAAATAATCAGGGATTCACACAGGAAAGGTACTTTGTGTGAATCAGAATGCTTCTTATTCCGATTTCAGACTTTAAAAGTGAGCATTAGCTCATTTTATTTTAAAGGTGCCATATAATGCATTGAGAGAATATTTTAAATTGTTCTCTGATATGTACATAGAAGGTATGTTGCTAGGTAAGGGGAAAAAATGCCCAGAAACGGTTTTACAGGTCCATTTACAACCCTAGAATTTGACCCTAGAATGAAAC
>JAUCMU010000013.1:16266390-16279567 GCA_032275025.1 Enteromius treurensis
ATATATGTATGTGTGTGTGTATATATATATATATATATATATATATATTATCTTAACATAAAATTAAAATTGATACAGAATTATGCAGATACTACAATAAATAAATAAATAAAATAAAAAGGTCTTGGAATAAAATTACTAAAACATGAGAATGAAAATGGTCTCATCACAGTTGCTGGTGAGTTATTTAATATTGGGAATTTATCATCTATATGTTTCAAAGCTGCTGTTTTCTTGTTGTATTTTTTCTTGCAATATGAAAGAGTGCAGTTTATAATGACATAAAATCATCCATACTAAAACAATAACAGCATACAGGTTTAAAATGGCATAAGTATAACTTAATTATGACAGAATTATATTTTGGGGTGAAGTATTCCTTTAAATGATTGAACTGGAGTGACTCCCTGACCTCTCACTCCACCTAGTGGTGTCAAAATAAAGAGAAGCAGAAATTGAATAGATGATTTGATCAAAATTGAACATTATGAAACTGTTTCATTCAAGTCAATGAGTATTGAATAATCAAATATCATCTAATTTTTCTACAGAACTCTCAAAACTTCCAAGACTTTGACTGTCAGGTAAGAAGACATATATTTTTGGATGTATTTATTTCATAAGTGGACGAGATAAAATGAGTTATTCTTAAACGCTCATTAAAGGTGTGCTAGAACAGTCAAGTGGTTTGATATGAGTATTTTAAGTTGTTCAGCCGTCAATGTTTTTTATATCAAAGCTGTTATTTTGGGAAAAACATTATATTTTGTTGTTAAAATAAATATGAGAATATGATTTGATGTTACCGGTTACTTTTTCCTTTATCCCGCCAAGACTCTGTAAATCAGTAAAGTAAGTTACTGTAGGTTTAGTGTATCTTCCTGTGAAACATATTATCCATTCTGTTGAGTAATGGATGATATGATAAGTTGATCTTGATGTCTGTGTGTGTGTGTATAAATAAATAAATATACATATATATTGTTTTTTATATTTAATATATTTTGGGGTGTTTTTGTTATTGTTTTTTTTTAAATATAAATGTATACACACACACACACACATATATATATATATATATATTTATTTAGTTCTCTTTAGAAGTGAGAAAACCATTCTTCTCACATCCTCCTTTTTCAGTGCAGGGGTCTCAGATGAGCTATATTTAGCACCTGCAGCTGGTCACGTGATCGTGCTGAGACTCACACATGACCTGCTTTACATTATAGTGACTTTAGTTTTCCTGACTCAGCGAGCTTCTTGTGCAGGAGCTCACACACATTAAGTGTGAGTCCAGTGATGGGCTGACACCAGGCCAGCCAATCCAATCTCACTTTAGCACTGAGTGCTGCAGAACACATAGGTGAGGTGGATCAGGTTTAATGTCTGACTGCTCTCTGCTGGTTAACAGAGGTAATGCAGACTGGTCTCATGCCACCTTCACCAGCAAAGCAGTGCATAAAAGCCAATAGGTACATGTAAAATAATCTGTTGTCCTTTTATTAGCATAAATGGTTTGCCAGTGCTTATAATTTCATAAAGTGAAATTATAACAAGTCAGACTGAATCCTTGTGAAGGAAAATGCCTGTGTTTCCCATTTTTATCTGATATGGCTTTTTCATTTTTATGTCCCAAATGTTGTTATAAATTTCAACATTTAAAACATTTTATTTTTACTTCTTTTTTTTTTTTTTTTTTTTTGTATAGATCCAATAGCTCCAATATACTAACAAATATCCGGTCTAATTATTATGTTAAATCTGTGATTATGCAAGGAATTGTTTTGTTCTTTATATGAATTTGCACAACTATCTAAATATTTATTTAATTTGTATGCGCTTTTATTTGGGGTTATTTATATATATATATATATATATATATATATATTTAAAATTGTATTGTTGTTTATTAGGCACATAACAAAGATAACTAAATAAATACTATTTATTCACACATAACCACAAAAATGTTATTTTAGTTTGATAACAGCTTGCTGCCATTGTTCTAATGTACCTTTCCACGGTCTCTGTTGTTATCGACTTCCAAGTAGTTTCTAGTTGTTCCCAAAGACATGCTTTTGATGAAACTCGGTACACATATAGATCTCATTGAGCCGAACCACATTTCGCGTTGACAGTCAGTGCTCTGCCCAACAGGAAGTCCGATATTCAGGGCTATTTAAAAAGTTCATGCTCTGGAATTCCAAATGTTTGCCTCGAAACTCAATCTCAAGGCATTGGGGATGCTAAAGTGTGAGGGGTTTTTAATATCTCGAATGGTGACAAAATACAGCCGATGTAAAACTGTTGATGGAATATTGATACTGTAAATGCTGTTGCCCTGGCAACGTGTCAAACTTCATGCTTAGAATTACATAAAACTCAATACACATATTAGTATTAAAGGTAGTTAGAGTTTGTTAGTCTGAGACGGAGAGAGAGAGATGCAGACATTTAAACATTTCTTTACACACTAGAAAATAAAAATAGCATTTATTATTTATTTGTTTATTTCTTGCATTAAGCAATCTGTTAGGCCTGATGCTTTTCTGTCAGTTTCACTGACCTATGATATCCTGTGACATCACATTCATCTGAAGTTACATAATCTCATAGATGTAACGGTAAAACAGTTCGGCTCATAGATGAAGACCAAGCTGGAATGCAGGTACAAATATTTCACAAATGGTTATAGATCAATAAAATCAATTAGTTATTAAAAGTTTTCATAAACTTTATAATAACGTGTCATTTGTTCACTATAACAATGAAAAAAACATTTTTTTTTTTACAGCATTTATTAATGTTTGTTGATGTTAGTTAATCAAAATGTTCATGTTAATTCACAGTGCATTTGCTAATGTCAACAGATAAACTTAAAATTTTAATAATTTTGAACTTTTTAATATTAATTACCTTTAATAAATGATGACATCATTGTTTAAAGAGAGTGATAGACAGAAATACAAGCTACAGATCCGAGCTACAAACACTAAACAAACTGTCAGCAGAACGGCAGGCAGGAGCACTTTAATAACACTTTACAATAAAGTGTCACACAGTTAAAGTTGTATGTCTGTGTGTTTGACACTCTTTATATTATGGATTAACCCTTTAATTGGTGTATTCCTTGAATTCGAGGGCCCGTCATTGCTGCTTGCAGCCATATTTTAGCATTAGAAGTGCAACTGTGGCTAAAGAATTTACACATACTATTGTGGATTAGCCATCACAAAAAAATAAATCTTATTTTGGATGGCTGTCTAATACATTTGTTTAGCGTGTGTGTGTGTGTGTGTGTGTTTTATATATATGTTGGAGAGCCTGTTTTTCCTTAAGCTTTTAGCCTTTAGTAATAGCTGAAGCATCTGTGTGAATACTGCAAGTCATCACGACAGGTTCATCATTATTCAGAGACGACTTCATCCCATAGAGGGCATCAGAGGCTTAGAGTGAGCAAAGCCATATTCTTGACTCCAATACAGTCTCATTCATTTATTAGGTAACATTCAAAATGATCTCAAACAGCAACAAACCACTTTCCAGGACAAAATATTTATTAAGAGCATGCACATTTATTTAATCTGTGATCCTCAGCCAACAAAAAGTAAGGTAAAAATATCACTCAAATTTCTGCAATCACATTGACCTCTCTTCCTTACTGTGTACGTTTTGTTCATATTGTGAATTAAATGTTGTTGATTCTTAAGTTTCTTGGTAGTCAATCTTGACAGGCCTTTAGGAGCTGGGTATGTCCATTTTGCCCTCTATGCTGTGCATTCTTGCCTGAAGGTCACTCTGCTACCACACGCTCCGATGGAGAGAGTGACTTACACAATCTGATTTATTACTGATGCTGCAAGTCCATCAATAAGTCATAAAACCATGTTAACCTTCTAAAGCTTTTGGTACTTTTTCTGTAAGATCTTTTTGTATGAGATGGAAAGAATGAAAGATACAAACCACTTGCTATCTGTTACATTGCACAGTGTAAGTTCTCTAAATAATGCATTTTAGCTGATCGCCTGATACATAAATACCAAACACTCTACATACCTTCTTAAACACAGTGTTGTATTCCAATCCACAAATGCTAAGTTCCTTTTGTCAGCTCCAGTTGTGTGCTCCTCAGACTGTGTTTGTCTATGGTGGCCCATGAGGAACTACAAAAAGGCTTATTGAATGAAAAACAATGCTTCAGCCTCATCTACTGATAAATGGAAATAAGAAAGATCAATAACCTATCAGAGACCCAGAGCTACAGAGGGGATTGCACAGATGATATCACACTGCACCTCTGCTGGGTCACAGATGTGCAAACTGTTCTTCTGCAACTGTGGTAGTTTATTGCAGTGCTAGAAAATTAGGGAATAAACATTTACTGTAAATCCAAGGAAAGTGCTAATAGTTTTAGTTCTTGGGGTTGCACTGATTTGACAGCTTGTTTGACTGGTGTATTGTAAATCAGTGATTTTCAACTGGTGAGTCGCAATATAAATGTGTCACAGTTGTACATAGATTACACGTACAGGCCACTAGTATTTTCACCAACAAAAATGGTTTTATGTCGGTTATATCAACAGCCAGTGCTCCACAGAGATCTGATCCGACCATCATCCAGTCTGACTCAGTTTGTTCTGTTAATTTGTCATTCCAGACAGACTAAATCCAGAAGAACTGTGGCAACATCTCCAAGATGCTTAAAAAAAATTGTTTGCCCCCACTTCATAAAATCAAATATGCCCTAACCAGTTAAAAAACACTATGACTAAATAGAATAAATATAATCTATTATCATCTATCATTAATCAATAAGTGTAATCCAGATCAATTGATTTGCAAAGGTCAAATCTCTCTGCATCTCCTTCTTCTGCTGAACTGGTTGACCCCACCCAAAAACAAATATTAAAGTGCAGTGTAGACCATCATTCCTTCCTCTACCCCACCCCTCTCATTCCTGCTCCTGCCACCTCCCGCCCACCTGACTCCCTCTCGTCCAATCAGAGCGGGGCTCTTTCAGCGCTGCTGTATGCATGAGCAAGCACTGCCTCCCCGGCGCAAACTGCAGTCACATCTTTCTCCTCCTCTCTCTATCTGCAGCTCAACCCTCTCTCTCTCTCTCTCTCTCTCTCTCTCTCTCTGAAAACATACGTCCTCTATTCATTTATCTCACTCTCCCTCTCTCTCCTCTTCTGTCTCCCCTCCCTCTTGGATCTCTGCCTAGCTACCGCTCTCCCTGTCCGTTCTCCTCCATCCCTCCTTCAGCCACTCTGTGTTTCTCTCGTGGATCCTCCCATCTCTTCCTGTCTCCTCTCTGAAGCTGTCACTGTCTCGTGTGTGGAAACATGTCAACCGTTCTGGATGTAGAGCAGAATGCATGCACTGGAGATGCAGTGGTGAGTGTGTGTGTGTAAGACAGGACAGCTACAACTGAAAGTCGAGACTGATTCCTGACTCCTGATTTCGGAGTGTTTTAGCATTGCTATTCTTGCATGTGCGTGCATTTCATGGGTAATGTGTGAGCCAGTATATGTGATGTGTTTTCGTGCATTAGTCATGCGAGTCATGCACCTCTCGGCTTCTTTACCTAGTACAGATTAAACCAGTCTGGAACTAAACTGTTAGTAACAAAGATTTTCAGTTCAGGAGCTTTACATTTACACTGAAATGATATATCAGTGAACACAAGCAATTGTCAGGCTTTTAAATACGACTGACATCCCAGTGATTATCAAGCGGTCTAATGGGTCAAGCAAATCAAGGACATTTGTAGCACTTAAAAACAGAAGCGTTACAGGCAGGGTGTGGTAGCGAGTATGTACTGTGCTTGTTTCTAGTATGGATGTTGTGTATTAGCATCTATGTTTTTGTGCATGTGTATCTGCCATCAAGTTTGTGCTGTGTAATGGCTCCTAAGCTTGTGGTGTGGGATTGATGCTATGAGCTAGGAAGCGGGGGTGGGGGGCCAAAGGCTGAAAGTGTTAGCTTATTCATTCATTCATTCATTCATTCATTCACCTTGGTTTTTCCCCTGTTACTCAAGAGAAAGCTGCTTTGATTGTCCTTTCCCCATCTTTGAATGTCTGCACACAAGATGTAACTAACCCCATATTCCAGATGCGATAGTACTCCATTAATTAAGAATGAAAAAATATATATATATTTGTCCACTAAAAATTTGAATTCTGGGCAAAAGTTGTCTCCCTCTATGTCAGTGGTTGTTATAGCACAGTTGTATTGATGTAAGAAATCTTCACCCAGTTGAAAAGACCAGGCTTCTTTACTATCCAAACCACCAATTTCTGGTTTTCACCAAGATCAGCATATTTTGATTGTGATTAGCAGGCTGGAGATATTGCAGTGTTTCCATATAGCCAGATTTTTCTCTTTTGAAGAACGCAGAGAGGAAGAGGATGCAAGCGTTTGAGATCAGATCATATACAGCCTTCTAAAGCCGATTATTGACCTAGTCAGGGATCGTTATGACCTATCACTGTTTGTCCCGCTAAATTGGACTGCTTTTTTTCAAGCTCATTCCTATTCTGCTCCTCTTTCCAGACTCTCCGACACGTTGTAGACCCACATGCAGAGTGTAAATGTGTGTGTGTGTCTAGAAGATTGAGAAAGTGTTTAGCAGAGCGAACAGGAGAGACTTTTTTTAAACATGATATTTCAGACTCTCCCACTCTCCGTCCTTGATCATTCATGTCCTCAAGAGCTAAAAAATTCAATTTTAAAGTCGCCCACCAGTCAAGCATGCCAGAACCAGTTCGGGAAAAAACTGCCCATTTTGATCTTTCCCTGTACAGAGATTTAAGTATTATATTAAAGACCATAAAATCATTTGACAGTTTTATTTTCCCATAATGACGTATTTAGTATAGAGGCATTGAAGTTTGAATGGGACATATTTAATTAACGTTTTAGTTAGAGCTATGGATTTCATGTGCTAGTCAGTTGCATGTGGGAAATAAAAGGTGTGGCACTCTCTAGGTAGCATTTGATTGGACAAAATCTGTGCAGTGCAGGATGACTCATCAGTATTTTTGGTTTATCTTCCTGTGAGAAAGGGACTGTTCATTGTCCTAAATTTTGTCAAAGATAAATGAAACGGAAGTAGAAACATACTTCTATATAGTTACTAATATATTAGTGAATCAGATATGACTGACATACATTGAGAATCAGCATTTTTCACGAGAAGATCCAGTTATGACTTCTTAATTAAAAATTAAAGTATAATTTGTTTTAAATGAAACATATGCTGAGATTAATTATTAACAGTAAGATCTAATGATATGCATTTCAAAACTATATAAATTTCCATTTAATGCCAAACATTAATATGAGAGGCCCATCTTATCAAAGAATTGTGTGACTCCTATTCACACAAAGAGCTTCAGAACCGAGGCTAATTTTTCTAATCTCAGGACTCCTTGTGTGATCCTCTACTGTGACTCACTCTATTACTAATGCAGAAGAAGCTGTGATGCACACAATTCTTTCTTACACACAAGTGCTCCCTTAAATATCTGTGGATTTTTTTTTATCCGACCTTGTGACGTCAGTATATACTTCACTGAACATGACAATCCATCCAGGACCACCAAAACAGTGACCTCCACCAAGACTTCCCTCAACACAAGGTCCAGAGCTTTGCTCTGACTGGAAAGCAGAAAAGCACTCTCTGTATCTCTCGTGAGGGCTGCAGTCTGTTACAGTTCTGCAAAGTCATACAGTCAGGATGTTGGTATTGTACCTCTGCAGCCACTCCCTGTGATGATTCCTGATGCAGCCGGCTGCTATCCACATCAACAGCATTGTTGCTTTTATCAGAGGATGTATTTCTGTTTAGAGGTCATGTCACAGACATTACCATTTTTAATCGTTTTTTTTGGGGGGTTTTTTAAACCTAATTTTTACTGAGCCCAAAATGTTGAGTGCCA
This sequence comes from Enteromius treurensis, assembly GCA_032275025.1. NCBI lineage: Eukaryota > Metazoa > Chordata > Actinopteri > Cypriniformes > Cyprinidae > Enteromius > Enteromius treurensis. The sequence continues at coordinate 16,274,337 of JAUCMU010000013.1, forward strand.
GTGTATAGCTGCACTAATAGGGCTGTTGGAAGGATGTATTATGGATTTATTCCTAAACAGAATGGGAGGGTCATGACTGGAGTGAAATTAAAGTATAAGAAGCCTATGGTTAATGTATGTATGTTTGTATTATACCATCACAGTTCTGGATGGAATCACATAGAGCCAATAGTATTAATCTAGGCGATGAATCTTAATCAAGATGATTTCACTAATCTTTAATTGTTAATTAAATGCCCAGGGATTCTTTATATTAACCATCTGCCTGAAATCAGTGCATAAAGCATTGGAAAAAAATTTGTGAAGCACCTACCCATAATGCAAGAGCGCTGATGTGTGGTGGAACTGAATCGTGACTCTGTGCAGCTGCTTGGCCTCCCCTCTAGATCTTTCTATTGATCCCGCAGCCATCTGCGTGAGACGCCTCATGGGAGATATCATTTACTACCCAAATACATGCTTCCTGAGAGCAGCAGCACCAACACTTCACTCACTTAGTAGGATAGTAAATCCTGAAGCATTTCTGGGATCTTGAGGAGGTTTTGTGGAGAGATTTCTGTATTTGTGCATTTAGACTCTTGTTCTTTATTCCAGGAGCATGACATTGAGACACCCCACGGTGTGCTCCATGTGACCATGAGAGGAAGTCCTAAAGGCAACCGTCCTGTTATTCTGACCTACCATGACATCGGCCTCAACCGTATGTGAAAAATGAAATAACAGATACATTTTTCGTATTTGAGTATGAAGATAGTGACGTGTTTGGTCGCTTTTCAGACAAGTCCTGCTTCAACACTCTGTTCAACTTTGAGGACATGATGGAGATCACTCAGCACTTTGCTGTTGTGCACGTGGACGCCCCTGGCCAGCAGGATGGAGCACCCCCTTTTCCCACAGGGTGAGCGGCACGTCTTCACAGCCAATGAGGCAGTATTGTCATTAAACATCCAAAACGGCTCTTGAGCATGCGTTTTCGGATAAGTAATTACTTTGCCACTGTTAAAATGTACTATTATAGTATAGCGTGTGTCCTATGAATGCAGTCAGGATGTTGTCTCGCATGACCCACCAGCATCCATATTGCTTCACTGCCATTTACAGATCCACTCCCGTGGCCTCATGGGACAGTCTAAATGCTTGATATATGTTTGATATTTGATATCTGTTGATCTCCAGGTACCAGTACCCCACCATGGATGAGCTGGCGGAGATGTTGCCCTCAGTCCTGACTCAGCTAAAGTGAGTAACAAAATCAAGGCAGTCCATTAGCAATAAATTACACTCTACAACATCAATCAGTAGAGTCTGTCTGTGAACCCACGGTGTTCAGAACAGCTCGGGATCTTGCTGCATCTGCAAGCCTGTTCGAACTGCACACAATGGCAGTTCGTCACGGACTGAGTAAATTACTGTATTTCTCTGACTATATACTGCAGTTGCTGAAAGTGACATAGGATGTTACTCTGTTTCCACCTGCAGGGTGAACAGCGTGATTGGCATTGGTGTGGGAGCAGGAGCATACATCTTAACCCGCTTTGCTGTGAGTTCTGAAATTTTTCAGCTTTGTATTTTGCTGAATTTTAATTTTGTTTTCTTAAACCATTGACTGTGCATCTCTCTGTCTCTTTCTTTATTATGGGACTGAATCCCCCTAAATTAGCATTCTGTGTGTTTACAGAATACCGAATTCCCTCTGAAACCTGTTGCCATAACCATAGCAACATTTTGGCCACTCTGTTGTAAACAAGGGTCATGGATGCCAACAGTTTAACCCATTTGCTGTTAGCTAAGAAGAAATAAAAACTACTTAATGTACTTAAGGTTTTCATCTTTTCGCAAATATATAAAAAAAATATTTGTATATGTATATATATATATATATATATATATATATTATAATTAAAAAAAAAAAAATAGTTTTAGTAAAAAATAAAACCACCGCTATATCACTTATTTTTATATATCATCTCTACCTGCCCTTTTCAGAGCAGAGTCAAAATAGGGCCGCAAAACTGCATTGCCCCCAGAGGCTGTGAATGCAGGACCGTTGTTATAATGCGTGCACTGCAGCCTCAAGCATCTGAGGCTATTGATCAAAGTCAAAATCCCTCTGACACTCTCACAAGCTTTACATATTCAGCGTTTCTTTTCATGCAAGGCAACAACTAATACTCCCCTTCTCTTTTCTCATTGGCTAATTGCTAAGTGCCCTGTGTCGTTTCCCGTGCCTTGCTCTCTCTATGCATATGTGTGACACACTGAAAGATTAATGTCAGTGACAGACAGCAGCAGCAGCGGGTGCTGAGGGAGATGCTTTGAGTCCAGCTGCTAAAAGCTCCTCTTCTGCCGTGACTACATGCATTTTTAAACCACTCTCCCCATGTCATCCTCATTAAAGACTAAACCCTTTGCTCTGTCTGCAGCTCAATCAGCCGTCCCTGGTGGAGGGGCTGGTTTTGATCAATGTGGACCCCTGCGCTGAGGGCTGGATAGACTGGGCTGCTTCTAAGGTGGGTAAACAATTTGAACAAACAGTTATCGATTCTATTATTCTATATAGCTGATAGTTTGTTTTATTAACCATGTCAGTCTTATTTTGATTTCCTTTCAGCTCACTGGGTGGACCAGCAATCTGGTGGACATTGTGATGGCTCATCATTTCAGCACTGTGAGTGAACCCCTTGGAATTTACATCGGTCAATCCCATAATGCTCTGCGAGCACCATGAGAGCCAGCTGGCTGTTATTTCTCATTAAACACGATGTTTTTCTTTTTGTTATTCTGATCAATTAGGAGGAGCTGACTGACAACCTAGAACTGATTCAGACATACCGCCTTCACATTTCCCAGGACATCAACCAGGACAACCTGGCGCTCTTCTGTGGCTCATACAATGCGTGAGTGACATTTCATTATAAAAATGTCTATATTGATTATTTTCCATGCTGAAAAACCTTCTGAATTAGGTGTTTGTTTATAATAGGCGTCAAGACCTTGGAATTGAAAGGCCAGTTGTTGGACTCAATGAGAATACAGTGAAAACACTGACGTAAGATTTATTATTTAATTTGTATTTTATGTTTATATATATATAGATCTTAGTGTATTGTTTCTAATCACTGCCTGTCTTTCTGCAGATGCCCTGCTCTTCTGGTGGTTGGAGACACTTCCCCTGCAGTAGAGGCTGTGGTAAGTTTTTGAAGGTCATTTTGTTTTGTTTTTGTTGCTCTGCACTTCACTATTTAAAGTCTGTTGAATATTTTATATTACAGGTTGAATGCAACTCTAGGTTAAGTCCAACAAAGACCACTTTGCTGAAGGTAAGACAACATTGGTATTTTGCAAAATCTTGGATCTTCAAGGTCAGCATTTAAAGTGCCCCTATTATAGGTTATGAAAGGAGTTCCAAAATTCTTGCAATATCAAAAAAACACTTTCCTTGTCTTTTTACCTTATGTGCTCAACGACTCCCAAACGATTCGCTAACGATTCTTTTTTCCTACCCCCTCCTTTGTATGACGCTAATCTGGATGATTGGTTTGATTGGCGATTTGTCAATTGAATTTCCATTTCATTATGCCTCTAATGCCTGATTAAGCAGCATTTGGGAGTGCAGTGTTGCTTTGTGTACAGCCATTACCGGGGAAACTGCTGTTTTACCGCTCCAAAAGCGGCACCTGGTGGCAAAGAATGAATTAGAATTTTCATTCAGACCAACATGAAAATCAAGTTTTCCCAGGTCTGCGCAAAAAACAAGTGGGCAGGAAGATGTTAATGTTTCATGTTGATGTCATTTGTTTTAAAAACAACTCATTTTAATGATTCAGAGTCAACTCAGTAACTTTATACAAAGTGCACTTTCAAAATTAAAACTTTGCAGGATGTTTTCATTCACTGAAAGCTGTCTTACAAAAATGGTTTCAAAAAACCATAATATACCCTGTTGAAAAAACTGCATATGCTGGTAAGGTAGGTAAGCTGGAAGGACCAGCATAATACCACAAAAAGACCAGCATAAACCAGCAAAGTACCAGCATTCCAGCTTCAAAACATACCTAACCAGCATACACAGTTTTTTTTTTTCAACAAGGGAAGGCACTGTAAACTATTTCTATCTCTTTCTCACTATACATTATTTGTATCACTCTCTGTCAGATGGCTGACTGTGGCGGTCTGCCTCAGGTTGTTCAGGTTAGTCTTGTTGAACACCATATTAAACATCCCTACTGTTATCTTAACCAACATGTACATAATGTGATATGAATATGTATACCAGTGTGACCTCTAATCTCCCAACAGCCTGGAAAGCTGGCCGAAGCCTTCAAATACTTTGTACAGGGAATGGGATACAGTGAGTATTTTTACCTCAGCGTTTAACTTGTGAATCTGTCTTCAAATGTTGGTTTAATCTGCTGCGCAATCTGGGTCAGCTTTCTCTGTAAACATGCATCTGTTTATCTGGGTTTCTCAGATGCTAGGCTTTGCTAATTAGCAATTCAGCACCACACTATGACTAATGGGTATCTTTTATTAAGACAAATCCGGCTCAGGGAGTCTGTCTTAGGTTCTTTCTTCTTTTCTTTTTGACCGCACACAACTCAGCAAGTCTTCCCACACACTGTGTTTTGATTAGTTTTCCTTCCAAGCGACAGACGTGCGCAACATCACAATGCGCTCTGAAAAAGCTCTCCTCACATATTTGTTGACAGATTTTGGCGCTCCAGTAAAGCGCTCGGTGTGCTGCCAGCGCTCTGTGTGAAAATATGTCACCCTCTCTCTGACCCTGTACCTCCCCATCCAAAGTTACTTGCTGTTTCATTTCTGCGCTGTTGTATAGTCCTTGTTGCAATCAGACAGGACTTTACATCACAACAGAAGTTGGACAAAAAAAAGTTGCTTTTCAAGAGCTTAACGTTTGTAACATTCATCATAGAACTCTGAATGAAGCCATCAATGCTGTTTTTAAGGGGGTCATGCCATAAAGAATCCAAGGGCTTTTTCAGACCGATAGATAGTTTGCTTTTTCCCAAAACACGTACTTTAATTTGTTACAATTTAGCGTTTTTTTTTTTTTTTTTTTTTTCTTGGTTCGGTGTGGCAGCTGTCCTCTTATTGGTCAGAAGTTGACGGCCCTTTCAACATTGCCCCCAACGTCCTGTGGTTCGGTTCATTTGGTCCGGACCAAGGGCAACAAATGATACATTGTAGCATTTTTCTGCCGTTTTGGGTCC
>JAUCMU010000013.1:16289613-16388750 GCA_032275025.1 Enteromius treurensis
GTTTATTGAAGATGCAGGACAACCACCTAGTAGTGCATTACAATAGTCCAGTCTAGAGGTCATGAATGCATGAACTAACTTTTCTGCATCAGAAACGGGTAACATGTTTCGTAGCTTCGCAATGTTTCTAAGATGGAAGAATGCTGTTTTTGTCTCATGAGAAATATGACTTTCAAAAGAACCATGGGAGGAGGCTGAGAATAGGGAATCTGGAATAAATCCTAATATTCTTAATTACTAAATAAATGTGTAACGTGTGAGTCAGGATGTAGAGCTTTCACATGTTCACAAATTAAATGCAAAGAATAGAGCTTGTATTTACATGCCTTTTGCATTTGATTGTCAGTGCTCTGTGTGTACTTAGCAGCCTCCAAAGTAATGCACATGGAAAATCATTGTAATTGGCATTTCATTATTGCCATTACTTATCAAACATGCAAATGCATTATTTTACTTGTTTTGCAAGGCAACATATTCAACAAATGGATGCAATTAATAACTAGTTTAAACATGTTATGTAAAATGGTAAATCATGTGTAACTGTCTAATTGTAATCATACCCTATACATGTGGTGTGTTTGTTGAAATGTCTCTATTGTCTTTAATATCATTTCTGATTATGTATATGAGTATAAAAATAAAGATATATGTTGTCGTTACTGTGGCAACGCAGCTGTGATGCATAATTTTTGTATTATTTAAGAATAAAAGCCTAAAGCCTAGCACTGTTCCTTTGCTAACATGCAAGAACTTGGAATTTCTTTTAAGGAAATGCACATCTGGTTTTCATTTATTCTCTGTTCCAGCTCCCAGAAGCTCTTCTTCAGGAGAGAGATAAGAGGGCAAAATGGCACGGGATTCCAGTCTTAGTCCAAGAGCTGTACGAGAGCAGCCACCTAAACAGTGACTTCACCCGCACACACGCTGTCCTGAAGGTGAGGTCTGGTTTCTTCCAGCCTAGTATACTTACTTATGTCTTACAAACAGGTTTATAACTGTAACTGTATTTCTTTCTTTGCTTAATTGTGGTGTTCTGATACAGGAACTGTCATCCCTGCTGTCTATGGAGGCCATGTCTTTTGTGACGGAGGACAGAAAGACAGCACAGGAGTCCACCTTTCCTAACACATACACCTTTGATCTGTTTGGAGGTGTAGATGTAAGTGTTCATATAAATGTAAAACAACATTTCAGCTTGTTATGCTTTCATACTGGCAGCTTGTACTGCAGACTATAGACAAGCTTCTTCCTGTCGTATTTTCCAGCATTCTTCTCCAAACACTGTGCGCCATGTGCTTTGATTTATGTTATTTCTCTGCACCTGTTACGAGCTTCTGCGCCGCCCCTGTGTGCTCTCATCCATTAACATGGGCGCCGAAATAAATACGCGCTGCTTACGCCCAGTTGACGCGTGCAGTGTGAAACCAGCGTAAACTTGACATGTTCAAGCGTCCAACTACACGCGAACAGCGAGATATATTCACCCAAGTCACCTCAGGTGTGAACGCACTTTTAACAAAGAGGGATTTGAGAAAATGATTGGCACACTGGACAAGAGATACCAAAACAAATATACTAAGTATATGTTACATCCTGCTAAAATTTTTTGGGACAACAAAATATAAAAATAGGTATTTCTTTTATTTATCTGTACTTTAGACTTTTTAATTTTATTTAAATTTTAAAGTTAATTTAATGTAATTTAATTCAGTAATGTAAAGATGTTGCTGTTGTTTATTTTTGGACAATTTAGTTTTAATTAGTTGTTGCTAGATTGCACTGTATACTGTATCTCAGTTGAGAAAAACAGATTTCAGCATTATTAGTGATCTGTGTGTGTGTGTTTTCCTTGATAACAAGCTAGTTGAGTCAAACCACTTATATATCGTACTGCAAATCGCAATTTTGACCTTAATAATCGCAATCGCACATTTTTTCCAAATCGTGCAGCCCTAGTTGTTAGTTGCAGCCATAGATGAGTTCATTGACTGATTGTCTGTCGTCCTAGCTGCTGGTGGAGCTTCTGATGAGACCCACTCTGACTACGCTACAAAAACCCAAGAGTAAGTTGACTAGATTTATAAATAATTCTATTTTAGGAACTTAAATTTTTTTTAAATAAAATAAAAACAACAGTTATTTTATTATTTTATCTGCATATTTTTTGTAAAGGCTGAAAAATGTTATGCCTGTCATCAAAGGACATAAATGTATCTTCCTTAATTTAATATTTAACCTGCTTGTAGTGAGCGATGACTTGGTGAAGGACTGCCTCAGTGTGCTCTACAATTGCTGCATATGTGTATGTATTCAGCCTTCCTTCTCATTTCTAAATTGAACACAATAATGTCTAATATCCAAACGATCAGTTCATGAGTTCAATAAGTCACTTCTTCTCCTGCAGACGGAAGGAGTCACAAAAAGCTTGGCGTCGAGGGATGATTTTGTGTTATTTCTCTTCACGCTGATGACAAATAAGAAGACCTTTTTGCAAACAGCTACATTAATTGAGGATATTCTTGGAGTTAAAAAGGTCAGTTATAATATTATATAGTTATAACTGCTTCCTTAACTCTTAACTTCCTTAATTAGATTGTGTTATGAAGCTGTTAATAAATATTAATACCCCTGCATTTAATCATGTTGACACTATATGGACGGGTTTAAAATCCATTGTGAAGATGACGAATCTTTGTCTTATCTACAAAAAAACTCCCGCCTAATTATAAATTGTCATAATCTTGTTTGATATGTAACTACTAATATCTCACTGTGTTTAATGATGGTTCATAACAGGAAATGATTCAGCTGGAGTGGATACCAAACCTGTCAGGACTGGTTCAGAGCTTCGATCAGCAGCAGCTCGCCAACTTTTGTCGTATCCTCTCCGTCACCATCTCTGAGCCGGAAGTGGGGAACGATGACAAGCACACACTCCTGGCTAAAAACGCTCAGCAGAAACGCAATACCAGCCCCTCGCGTGCTGAGGTCAACCAGGGTAGGTGGACTACTAAAAACTGTGACTTTACTTCAAGCCAGTGCCAGAGTGATGGAGGATTTGTAGAGAATAAGGTCATTGCTGAAGGGGAATTACAGCTTTCTGCATTCAGTGCACTGCTACTTTTCTGTGTGTATATATGTAGAGTACTTCTGGCAGGGATTTGTTCATGGGGTTAGGGTTAATACTGCAAGGAGAATGAAAACATAATGACATTTGTTTTCCAGTCACACTCCTGAACATCCCCGGCTTTATTGAGCGTCTCTGTAAGTTGGCCACACGGAAGGTGTCTGAGGCAACTGGAACGTCAAACTTTCTGCAGGAACTGGAGGAATGGTACACTTGGCTCGACAACACTCTAGTGCTGGATGCGCTCATGCAGATAGCAACTGATGAAGCCGAGCACAGTAGCACAGGTAGGGACCACTCTGGAATTAAATGTGTCACAGTAAAGTGTGCACTAGCAGCGACAATGGAAAAAAAATCATTTGTCAATTTCTGTGTTTCGAAAAATATTTACCACTTAAATACACTACTAGATGTTGTTTTTTTTTACAAAGGCTACATTCATTTGATTAAACATTCAGTGAAAATTGTAATATTACTTGTTTTTTGTTTGAATAGAATTTATTTTTCTGATTGCAAAGCTACATTTTCAGCAGCCATTACTCCAGTCTTCAGTTTCACATGATCCTTGAGAGACCATTCCACGAGGATTTATTGCACAAGAAACATTTTTATTATTATCAGTGATGAAACCTTTTGTCCTCGAATTAATACATTTTTTATAGTATTCTTTAACGAATAGAACGTTCCAAACAGCAGCATTCATTTGAAACCATTATTGATTAATTAAATGTGTCCTTGCTAATTGCACAGAATCATCTGATGAGGGTACATTGGCCACCATCCCTCTGAGGCACCGTTTGCCCCAGTCTATGAAGATCGTTCATGAGATCATGTATAAGGTGGAAGTGCTTTACGTTCTATGTGTCCTTCTCATGGGCCGACAGCGGAACCAGGTAAAAGGCGTTTTCAATCCGTAAAAGATCTACTTAGTGCTGATTAATGTTGTAATTCCCATATTTGTTTATCGTAATCTGTTAGGTACATAAAATGTTGGCAGAGTTTCGTTTGATTCCTGGACTCAATAACCTTTTCGACAAGCTCATCTGGAGGAAATACACCACCTCTAATCACGTGGTTCACGGACAGAATGAAAACTGTGATTGCAGCCCGGTGAGCTGCGGGATGATGTATTCACTTATGTTATGATAATGTATTTTCCATAATTCTCATTGATCATGCTATTGTTTATTGCACAGGAAATCTCCTTTAAAATCCAGTTCTTGAGGCTTCTGCAGAGCTTTAGTGATCACCATGAGTAAGTTAGATCGTGAGCTTTCAGTGGCGTGCCACAGACCTGTAGAGTGACAGAACAATGCATTTATTCATTCATTCATTCTTTTGTCCTCAGGAATAAGTACCTGCTTTTGAACGCTCAGGAGCTGAATGAGTTGAGTGCCATCTCCCTAAAGGCAAACATCCCTGAGGTGGAGGCTCTTGTAAACACCGACAGGTAGTATTCAGTATGAAATGATAATTGCATGCTAATACGCATCATTTCTTTACAATATTATAATTTGTCTGGTGTGGTGTATTTAAGGAGTTTAGTGTGTGATGGTAAAAAAGGGCTTCTTACGCGGCTCCTCACCGTTATGAAGAGAGAACCGCCAGACTCTTCCTTCAGGTGAGGCACCGGGTACTTAATGATTTGGTGAAATGTGTTTTGAAATGCCACATAAGTCATGGTGACTCGTATTCCCTCTGAAGGTTCTGGCAGGCCAGAGCTGTTGAGAGCTTCCTCAGAGGGGCCACCTCATATGCAGACCAGATGTTTCTTCTGAAGAGAGGCTTGCTGGAGGTAAAAATGTAATGCATGAGAAGTGGAGTTCTCCGTCCATGTAGAGGACCTGCAGAGTCTAATGCTGTCTTTGATTTGTAGCACATCCTCTTCTGCATCATCGACAGCGGCTGCAAGTCCAGAGATGTCCTGCAAAGCTACTTTGATTTGCTCGGGGAGCTTATGAAGTTTAACATTGATGCCTTCAAGAGATTCAACAAATATGTCAACACTGATGAAAAGGTACTGGCAACAGCATAAAGAGGGTCACGTACATGATTTCTGATTTATGGTAGAGGCTGTGGTAATAAAGAAAATCTGTTGATAAACAGCCTGTGCTTGACTTTGTTCATGCAACGAATCTCCTTCAGTTCCAGGTGTTCCTCACTCAGATCAACAGCTCTCTGGTGGACTCCAACATGCTTGTGCGATGTATCGTCCTCTCTCTAGATCGCTTTGAGAGTCAGACAGAAGATGTGAAAGGTAAATTCAGTGATTGTACTTGTGGAGTGTTAGCAATAAAGCTAAATTATTAGTATTATTTTAATTAATAGTTTATTAATTCACCAACAACACATTGAATTAATAACAAGTAGTTCAAAAAGATATATATTTTTTTTTAATTAAGATGCCAAACAATTAACATATTAGGATGATTTCTGAAGGGTCAGGTATAAGTAAAATTTAGAAAAATCATAATATTAGTGGTTAGTGTATTTTCAAATAAATACGATTTCATCTAAATACAAAAAATCTACATTTTTTTGACACTCTCGTTTAAATAGACTTAAAAAGTTTTAGCAAATTGAACCAGTCTGATTTAGTTTAATGAAAAGTACTTTTGGAATTTTAGTCATATTTAAAATGCATTAAAGTCATCATAATATTTATATGTGTATTTAATGTTTTGTCCTGTTAATTCTTAGTGAATTTTTTTTTTCCATATCTAAGAAAATTCTGATGTGAAGATGAAAATATTTTCCTGGTAACTTGGTGCTTCATAAATAAATTGCTTAATCATTTGAGAACTCAGTTCAGATCATCAGACAGAGTTCTGAAAAACAGCTAGTCCGATCTCTGTTTTTAAAATTGCAGTGTGTGTTTGTGCTTTTGCAGTGGTTGAAGTGCTCTCTGAGTGCTGTCTGCTGTCCTACATGGCTCGAGTGGAGAACAGACTGTCCTTCCTTTTTAGGCTGGTTAACATCATCAATGTGAAAACCCTCACACAGGCAAGACCTTAACGCAGATCTCCTCTCCCTGTTTGACTCATTTAAATCCTCCATGATAATTATTCCTGTGTTTTTCTGGTTGCGTTCCCAGGAGAACGTGAGTTGTCTTAACACCAGCCTTGTGATTCTGATGCTGGCCCGGAGGAGAGGCAAGCTCCCGTTTTACCTGAACGCCCTGCGGGAGAAGGAATATACAGAGAAATATCCCGGCTGCCTTCTCAACAACTTTCACAACTTGCTGTGCTTTTGGCAGCACCACTACCTCAACAAGGACAAGGACAGCACGTGTTTGGAGAATGTGAGTTTAAAGTTTTATTTAACTGTATAGAAACCTTACTTTAAGATGAAGTTCCCAAATAAAACCCTGAGTTAAGTAACTATTTCAGTTGTTTAACAACACATTAATGATTCTCTGCTCCTAAAAATATATTTGTGTAAAGAGCATTTTTTCCTAAATGCATGCATCAGCTTTTATATCAAATCTTCTATTTTAGTAATTTCACTTAATATAATAAGACGATAAAAAACGATCTTTCCACTGCAGATGAAACAGAAGATGCTTAACTATGCATGTTCACTTTTCTTTCAGAGCTCCTGTATTCCCTTCAGTTTCTGGAAGGAGACCGTTTCAGTACTGCTTGGTGAGGACAGGACTTCTCCCTGTGCCATTATCAGCTACATAGATGAGCCTTACATGGAGCTAGAACGGGAACCTCTAGAGGATTGACTCTTGCGGGTGGGCTTGGGGAGGGACTTGCACGTCCCGCTCCGATGCGGTCCAGAGAGCGTATAGAACAGCCTCCCGGTTCATCCGACTGCATGCTACTGCTCAGTGAGCTGTCCATTCTCTACTTGGTGCCCATGTTCCACTTTCTCATCTCTAGGTCACGGGTGCGACGAAGGACATCCCGCGAAGGATTGCCCATCCCATCACTCATTGAGAGGGAACACCATACCCGGACAGCTCAATCCAGAGCTAAACCTCTGACCTGAAACTGTATTGTTGTGTTTCGGTGGCAGTCTTTCGGGGAAATTGTTTGGGGCCTTTTATAGAGAAATATACAAAGACGAAAATATTTAGGCTGAATGGATCTGAGGGCGATCGATGATCTGGTGGTCTATGAACTGCACAGTTGGCCTTTTAAAGAGATTTCCTGTTATTTACATTTAGAAAGGCACAACAGAAAGTATTGGATTGATGAACGCAGGCTTCTATGACATCCTTGCTAAGTTGTCAGGTGGTGAGCAACTCTCACGCTTAACCGATTGATGTCAAAATCTTTGTACAGTTTAGATGATGGAGAACTGAAAATGAATTTGGACGAGTCTTATTTATTTTCTCATATTTCTCTTGTAATTTTGCTCTCTTACTACATCATAAACCTGTTTTCTTTTCATATTCTCCATTGCTTCTCTCCTTTGTTAGGTTTTATCAAGTGCATATGGAATAAGAGATCTTGAGTTCATGTATTTAAATTTTTTTTTTTTTTTTTGTATGAATTAGTTAAAAAAAAAAATAGTATTGTCCCGTTTTGTTTTATTTCTCACAATGGAACACTTCATATCTTGTGGGCACTGAAGGTGTTAAACTATGCAGGTTCACTCATGCCATGGTCATAAATATCCAGCTAGCCCTGACCTCCATGCTGCCGTTTATTCCGTAGCAAACCACTAAATCACCATCTTCTAACTTTACAGGCCTCAGCTGTTGACAATCTGTGTTGCACTCAAACAAGAGGCTCCGGCGTTTTGCAGCCGGGAACCCGCGAAGGTGCTGCTCTGCTGCGGGCGCTTTGAGCTGGATCTGGTAGCTGAGCTAGACTAGAAGCGCTAAGCTAGAACCTTCCAATCAACTACCTCGTTTCATTGGTGTTGTTTTCTAACCCACTCCTATAGGTTGAGCATGCTGCGGCTTTTATTCTGTTGCACCTGAGTTCACTGTGTATGCAAAAGTTCCTCTATAAATGACTAAATGTGTTTCACGAGAGTTGCTTCGCTTTTACCCGTGGATGTTCACAAGTTCGTTCTTTTTATCGGTTGCTTATACTGTGTCACAGTGCTTTGCGTTGGCAAAACTATTTCATACAATTCATATAAAGAGGTGAAATGAATGCTGACATTTTACGGTCACTTCTTTTGACCCCAGGAATGTGTATAGTTGTGATGTTAGCAGTAGTGTGAATGTTTGCTTTTTTCTGATTTTGAGTGATTGCTACATCAACACAAAGGATCTGAATGTCTCATCCACAGGCCTTGATCATGTGTCGCATGGGTTGGGTTTGGTTTTAAATACCTGCATTTTCTTAAGTAGCTCTGTCTGGATGGATTTAGTCATAAGTGATAACTATGTCAAGCCCAATAAACTTGATGCTTTAAATAAAACTGAATTCAATATACAGTTTGATTTACTTTTTATGCTTTTCAAAATTAAGTACCTCATCTTATGGAAAGTTTCAATATAAATCATACATAGCCAAGTTTTACTTTATTTATGTAACGGCTATTGAAAAACATGTTTTACTTTGAATATGGGTATGAAATGTAAAACTCAATAGACTATACAGCATGAACAAAAAATTATTTGTTATTATATATGTCATGAACCATTTCGTCTCTTATTTTCCATATATGAAATGGTACAAACCAACTTTTTCTGACATTAAGACATGAAGCACCATCCTCAAGGTAGGCATTCGTTTTATAATTTGTGTATTTTCATTCATTCTAGTGTGACACGTTTTACAGATGCACTTAGTAGAGTTTTAAACCTCTTTAAAGAGAAATTATTAAGAATTTTGTAATTGTTTAAATTCATGTTCCAGATGAGATGAAGACCCGTCATATCAATATCATAAAAATGTCATCGAATGTTCCATTTGTGTGGTGCTGCCTCCACGCGCTAGGTGTCAGTAAGTTCACGACGTCTGCCATAAAACAAAAAACACAGAGCACTTTTTAAAAAGATATATTGGTAGTAAACATACATTTTTAACATTGCTCCTTTGTGCAAAAACTGGTGTATATCCTGAAAAGGGTTTTAGGGGGGGCTGTGTTTTACTTTTAAAAGTTTAAAATCAAAGTTAAACCTCAAAGATGCAGTAGGCAATACATTGGTGCAAATAAAGACAACATGAAATACCACTTTATATGGTCTAGATAAACATAAAAGAGTCATTATTTGCATTTTGCTCAATATTAGGCATATTTTAAATTCACTCTCGCACAAAACAACTGTTGCAGCTGTGTGATCCTGTATGACAGTGCCTTCCTCTTCACTCTGCAAGCTGAAATGGGTAATAACAAAGCTGATTAATTCGTTTAGTCACAATAGAGCTAATGGAAAAAAGTTTGAATGCAGTATTCAAGAGCTACATGCCTTGCTACCCGGATCTCTGGTCCGAGTACGTAGTTTATTCACTTGAGACTCTGCAATATCGGCTCGTTCTTCAGCGTCATCCAGCTCATGCTGGATCTTTTTATACTTGGTCAAGTTGGTATTAGCTTGTTCCTCCTACATATCAATGAGCAAGGACCATCAGTGATGTTTTACGTGTACACAAGGTGTAGCATGTTATGGTGTAATTGGAAACTCACCGCCTCCTCTGCTTGTCTCTTGTAGCTCTTAACCTTGGCCTGCAGCTTGTCTATGAGCTCCTGTAGACGAGCAATGTTCTTCCTGTCCTCCTCAGTCTGTAGAAACAACAGGTGGTGCCACAGTCTTTATTCTTCCAGAATAGCGCAGAAGCTAGAATCTAAACCCAATTTGTGCATCTCTCTGATAAGAGTCTGTACCTGGTAGGTGAGCTCCTTGATCCTTCGCTCATATTTGCGGACGCCCTTCTGGAATTCATTGCTTTTTTTCTGCTCAGATTCCAGCTCATTCTCCAGGTCTCTGACCTTAAAGCAAAGTTAAAAGTTCACTTTATATCACAATGCAAAACACCGCCAAAAGTCAGTCGTGTTTTTCATGCAGCAATATTTTATTAACTTACCCTGCTCTCCACTTTCTGGATTTGTTTCTTGCCTCCTTTTAGAGCGATCTGCTCGGCCTCATCCAGACGCATCTGCAGATCTTTGATTGTCTGCTCCATGTTCTTCTTCATGCGCTCCAGGTGAGCGCTGGTGTCCTGCTCTTTCTTGAGCTCTTCTGCCATCATGGCAGCCTGCAAGTTGAAAGGATCATATTAGAATTTCCTGTGCACAATATTTAGCATAGAACACCCTCTCTATGCAAGACACTCACATCAGTGATGGCCTTTTTGGCTTTTTCTTCTGCATTTCGGCACTCCTGTACAGCATCATCCACCTCACTAGACAACATGGAGATGTCGCTCTCCAACTTTTTCTTTTGATTAAGCAGTGAAGTGTTCTGGGAAGAAGAACAAAAATATGGAAAATGACTCTATTATTTATCGTCAGTGCTCAGAAGACCTGACCTCTGCAAAGACTGATGGAAAATCTGTGCCTTACCTGGGTATGCAGTAGGTTAACCCTCTCTGTGGTTTCCAGGAGCTCATACTCGGCCAGTTTGCGGGCGCGATCATTCTGCTCCAGCTGGCTTCTGAGTTCTTCAACCTCAGCAGTCAGGAGGTTGTTTCTGCGTTCAGTAACGGCAACCTGTTCCTTCAGTTCTTCATTCTGGTGAATAGTCTCATCCAGCTCTATCTGAAGGTCCTTTAAATTTAAATGATGGGGGGATTTATGTTAATTTGGGATTTAGTTGCTTAGGTGATTTTGCATACTTATAATATGAACATACTCCAAAACCTGTTTCATTTTCCACAATTATGATGCAACAATTAAAATATGTTTGTTATAATAAAAGTCACATTTACCTTAATCTGTGTCTGTAGGTTGCGGACCATTTTTTGGGACTCGGTGGCCAAGCGATTTGCATGGTTCAGCTGAACCTCCATTTCATTGAGGTCGCCCTCCATCTTCTTCTTCAACCTGATGGCTTCATTACGGGATTTTGCTTCTGCATCCAAGGTGGCTTGCATGGACTCTATGGCACGCTGATGGTTACGACTAGAGAAGGTTGAAGTGGGTAAGATAATTAAGAAGCCTTGTAGTATAATCAATAATGGTTGTAAAATGAATAATGGATCAAAAACCACTAGAACCTCACCGGAGATTGTCGATTTCCTCATCTTTCTCAGCCAGCTTCCTGTCAATGTCTGCTTTGATCTGGTTGAGCTCAAGCTGTATACGTAGAGTCTTGCTCTCCTCATGCTCCAACGTTCCCTGACACAAAAAAATATAGTAGAATTCAATGAGAGTCAAAGTCTGAAAGTGTGATGTTATATACTATGTTGCTTGAAACTTAATTTTTAAAATGTATTATTTCCAGGTAAAATACAACACTCTGAAAGGTATACATTTATCATTTCTAGAGGTCTCATGTATAATTAAGTCATTCTCTAAAATACAATATTTGAGGTATTTTCGAAGCAATAAACTGAAGCAAACCATTTTTTTCTTCAATCCAATCACTTTTTAACCTAACCTAACCTAACCTAACCTAACATGAAATGTACTACTCTGTTTTGTTTTTTTTAAATGTAACAATAATAATCATTAAAATACTTCTCCTTTTGACATTAATTACATAATGTTTAAGTCGATGCACAAGTATATTTTCTGGCATAACTACAAATCTAAATCTACAAAAGCTTGCAAAGAAGATTCATACTTCAGCTTCCTCCAGGGCTGCCTGAATTTCAGTCTTCTCCAGGTCTAAGCCCTTCTTGATCTTCTCAAGCTCATGAATGGTCTTGCTGCCCTGGCCTATTTTGTCATTCAGGTCAGAAATCTCCTCTTTAAGAAACATGAAAGGTATTGATACGTCACATTTGTTGTCATGACTGACGATAGGTCAATATGATATGGCAGTTTTTTTCTAGATTCATAATCCATAAAGCTCAAGACATACCCTGTAGATTTTTATTCTCCCGTTTGATGCTCTCCAGATGGTCCAAAGCCTCCTCATAAGAGTTCTTGAGTTTAAACAGCTCTGTGCTCAGATTACGAGACTCTTTCTGTGAAGTCTCCAGCTCAGACTGACACTCCTCATACTTCTGCTTCCATTCAGCCAGAATCTTGTCAAATTGCCTCTGCTTTTTATCCAGGGCAGTGGCGGCTGCATTAGCGCGCTCCAGGTCTACTACAAGATCCTCTATCTCCGACTGCAGTCGATGTTTGGTCTTATCTAGGGAAGAGCATTTTGCGTTCAATGCCTCGACTTGTTCCTCAGCCTCTTGGAGACGGACGGCCAACTTCTTCCTGACGATTTGTGGAATTGAATGATTCAGTTTTAGATCGAATTAAGCCAGTCATTATTCCAGTCTAGTCTACACACTCACTTTGCTTCCTCGAGTTCTTCTGTCTTCTGTATGGCGTCTGTCTCATACTTGGTCCTCCATTGGGAGACTTCGGCATTGGCCTTGGACAGTGCACGCTGCAGCTCAGATTTGCCCTCTTGCTCTTCATCATACTGCTCCCTCAGCAAATCACAGTCATGCCTGGATGATTGCAGGGCATGAGCCAATGCATTCTTTGACTGAAAGGAGCAGATGCCAAAGACAAATCAAAAGTAGAAATTGGTTCCACATAAAAGCAGGAACAAGTTGAGCTGTGAGGGAAAAAAAGTTTCTCTTACTTTGGTTTCTTCATCTAGCTGTTTCTTGAGATCCTCAATGTTTTGGCTGAGAGAGTTTTTGTTGCGCTGCAGTTGAGACACCAGAGCTTCATGCTCCTCCAGCTTTCTGCCCAGCTCAGCTGCATTATGGAAAAATTTTTGTAAGCTTTACAGTTAGTAAGGATATTAGATGTCTCAAACCAGTGCATTAATGTTTTTTAGTGGTTCTTGTTAAGTGTGAATTTGTTTAGTGAGTGGTTTGTTTATATACCGCTTTCAGCCTGAGCCCGTGCTCGCTGTGTGTTGGTGTCACTGAGTTGCCTTTGGAGCTCCTCCGCTTTGGCTTTTGACTCATTCATCTGATCCTCATAGAGGCGACATGTTTTCTCAGTGGCAGCCTGTAATATTTTTATAAAATCAATACAATTGTATGTATGTGTTTTTGTGTAGTCATGTGTAATTCATAGATATACTATTTATTGGCTTTTGTATATTTCATTTTGTTAATTTTATATTTGTTTATAATAGATTCAGTGATGTTAATTGATACAACTTCAATAGTTTTATTTTAAAAAATTTTAATGTAATGTAAATGCATAAATGTTTATTTTTAAGTATATTGAGTATATTTAAAAATTTACATTAAGTCATATTAATTAAAGCAGTACAAATATTGTTTGTTGTAAATTCATGATACTCCATGACCTTATTGTAAAAAATAATTTGATTAAAAAAAATTATGTACAAACTTTGTGCATGCAAGTAAGTAAAAAGATATGAACCTAAGCTCGTTTGAAATTATGCCATGATTTTTCAATGTTAAAGTCAAAGCTAAATTAAAAGTAGTTAAATTAGATCAGAATGTGGTGCACCATGGATCATATTTTCCACCTTGCTCTTTGCCAGCTGCTCTAAATTGGAGGTTAGGTCATCTGGCTCCATCTTGGCCTCACTTCTTTCCTTCTCCAACTTCTGTTTGACGCGCTGAAGGCTGTCAATTTGCTCACTCAGTTCTGCCACGCTGTCTGCATGCTTTTTGCGCAGTGCAGCAGTCATAGCCTCGTGGTGCAAAATGGCCTCTTCAAGGTCACGACGCAGTTTCAGAAAGTCTGCCTCCCGTTTCTTATTCATCTCAATTTGAGCTGATGTGGCACCTCCGGCTTCCTCGAGACGCTCGCTGAGCTCTTCAAGCTCTTTGGACGCATCGCATCGCTGTTTCTCCATCTTCGCTCGGCTGGAACGCTCTGCTTCCAGTTCCTCTTCAAGTTCCTCGATACGAGCCTTAAGCACAATGAAAGGCTGAATGAAAATGGCCTGATAGAGACACAAAACTCCGAAATCGAACAGTCCAGTTCGACTCACCTGCAATTCCTTGATCTTCTTTTGAAGCTGGATGATGAGCACTTGCTCATCTTCAATTTTCGAACTGATCTGGTTCATTTCAAAATCTTTCCTACAAAAAAAGGACAATATAAGAACAGAAGTATTTTACAGCCTCCTGTCAAGTTATCGTTTCTTACTTCTTTAGCTTTTCCTCTAATTGCTGCTTGTCATTTTCAAAGTCCATGACAGACTCCATGGCCATCTTGAGATCACCCTCCAGCTTGCGCTTGGCCCGTTCCAGGTCCATCCGCAATTTCTTTTCCTGTTCCAAGGACCCCTCCAACTAAAACATGGAATTATAGTATATTACTGATTTTAGATTTTTTCTATTAACTGTTAACATTTATTCAACTTACATCATCTACTTGCTGCTCCAGCTTGGCTTTAGCCTTAGTCAGAGTGTTGACTTTGTCTTCCTCTGTCTGCAAGTCATCCAATGTCTGCTGGTGACTCTCCTGTAGGGCCTTCTTCTCTTTAGTGAGCTTCAGAATAGTTTCATCCAAAGCTGCCATCTCTTCTATCAGATTCTTCACCTATGAAAAGAGAGTTGAATTAGTTCAACAGATTTCACAGTGTCTCGACCACAAAGCTTGACCTTCATTTTTTCATCAACAGAATGGCCTCACCTTGTTTTCAGTGGCATGCTTCTCCTTCTCCACCTTGGCCAAGGTTATCTCCAGATCATCAATGTCCTTTTTCAGCTCAGCGCACTCATCCTCTAGCTTGCGTTTTTTTGCTTGGACAGTAGCGTTCATCTCCTCTTCGTCTTCCAGGCGTTCGGTCAACTCCTTCACTTTGGCTTCAAGTTGAATCTTGGTCTTGATGAGCAGGTCACAACGTTCCTCTGCATCTGCCAGGTTATCCTGCTCCTGTTGAGCGATTAGAGAGTAAATGTAAGCAATTTAACATTTAAATATATGTACAATTCATTTAATCATTTTTGGACTATTTGATAATTTGTTGGGTAATGGCATTAAAACCCAGTAAAACTGTTGATTCTTTTTTATAATTTTCTTTTCCTTAAACCTAAATAGATTATTTAGACGGACAATGTCAAAATTGGTGCCTTGGAGAAGAATAATGTTATACTTTTATGCATTTAACTTTTTTTTTTGTAATACAAGCTGTACTAAATGTTGTACAAGTACGATTGCCATTGATACTCACTGCCTGAAGCTGCAGGGAAAGGTCATTCTTCTCTTGGATCAGGCTGACCTGTTTCTCTTCCAGTTCCTTACGTTTGGACTCTGATTTTTCCAGTGCCTCCTTTAGCTTCAGGAACTCCTCTTTTAAAGCGGCCAGCTCTTTTTCCGTGGCAGCGCTCCTCAGCAGGGGCTTGATTTTGAAGAAGAGTTTCATCCACGGCCAGTTCTTCACGATGTTGAAGGCCCGGATATTCCACTGTATGATCATAAGAGCCTCCCTAAAGACAAGAGAGAGAAATTATAAGATGTAGGTATAGTCTCTTTAAGACATATCAGTCCACTAAGTGGTCATCTTGGTGATATAATTATAGCTCCTATATACTTGAATGAGAAAATATCTAAAATGATTCAAATTAAGTTTTACATTCATGTTTCTTTATTTCTAAACTATACTAAAATACTGTCCAGTTGCATCACATGGCTGGCTCTTTTAATTGAAAGGCCAGCTTCCATTCTTACAGCCATTATATTCAGTGGCTTTGGGTGCAATCCTCTTGTTTTTAACAATACAATGTTCATTTTAGTTTTAGAGTTATTGCAACACAAATATTTTAACAGCCATATCGTTCATCCATACATAGACTATAAAATCATTGTTTTAACCACATGAACTCACAAATTATTAATGCATCAGTGTTGTTTTAGTATTATTTTATGCTGTTAAAGTATTGATTAATATTTTGAATTAGTGTTTATTTTTACATTTTCAGTTTTCATTTTATTTTAAAGTTTTTGAATGTATCTTGTTTAGTGCTGTTTTAATCATCCTATTTAATTAAAAAATTTTCATTTCAGTTTTAGCTTTAGTAAGTTATTACTAAACTTATTTTTAATACAGTGAGTTGCCAAGCCAATTTTGCTAGTGTTCAAATTTTTATGTTTTATTTCTTGTTCTTTCAGTTAGTGAAATTGATTTTAATAGTTTCAGTCAACAACAACATCACTGATCATGGGAGGACTGTGTCACCCCCATATGACCCACTGGCTTACGTCCATGAATGCATGAAATGAGGCTCATTTTAGTTCTAGTCTATTACTGGGGCGACTTTCAGATGTCATGCACTTGCTTTCACAGTACCGTGGTTATATGCTGGCGGATGACGGCAGAGAATTTGGTCTGATCAAATAGCTGCCATGCATCTGTGCTCCAGGCCACCCAAAAGGTGAAGTGTCTAATATTTATTTAGAAACTGAGGCCTTCTGTGAACCAGCGGCTTTAATCCTTTGCCAGTCTGCAGATATGCTTTCAATGTGGTCCTTTAGAGGAACAGGCGCCTTGGCAAAACAGACCTTTGAGCAGGGAGCTGACCAGTATTTTTAGTGGGGAGTGTGGTGAGCAGCTGTCATGTGACCCACTGGGCTTCTGGGCTTTAAGGACACCGTCTGCATTGTCTAATAAGGGGAAGGGTGGAGGTTATGGATATGGGCATGGAGAACCTCACGTTTCACAGAGAGTGTTGAAGCATATGAGGGGTCTCGGCCACACAAAAGCATGTCTGAAGACACACGCCTCACACACTTCCATCCACATGGCCCCAAAATACCTCTCATATGTTGAGGGTTGAGAGATATCATGTGACAACAGCTTGTTGCTAACTTTATAAGAGGTAAACCTGTTGTTTATCAGTATAGTTTGTGAATTTTTGTGTGGGAAGGCATCATGAACATGGAGAATATAAGCATATAAAAGCCTTTTTCTCCATTCATGTGGATTGAAACCATGTAAGAGCTATTAGAAGGGTAAAGCTGTGTTCGCATTTATGGACGTTTGGTGAATTGAAGCAAAGTCAAAATCAAGTAATTTCAATAGGAATGCACATGACCAGAAATTTTGTGGTAGGGCGAAAGATTTCCAATATGCAGATTTCGCATTATGTTCCAAGTTGGTCATGGGAATTTATTGCACTGACCAACAGAATGATGCGATTCAGGTGTGAAAGATGTGATTCAGACCTTCTTGCTTATCAAACTTTGTTCATGTGTCTGAATATGTTACTTCATATTTTATATTTAGAAAATCTCTAAATCTTTATGCAGTGACCCCAAAATGTATTTTGCCACTTAAACCTCACTTAAAATATATACATTTGCATTAAATATTACAATATGTTTTTGTCAGGAGGTGTCAAAGTAATTTTTTGGGGTGGATGTTCCACTAACTATCTGAAAGACTTTTTTGTAAGATATCTTTCTTTAAAATAAGTGAAAACTGGTCAGAAATTACTAATGCAATTATTTGTGTTCATTTTTAAGTGTGACTTTAATATCCAAATATTCTTGGGGGCCACTGTATTTTAATTTTAGAAACTTTTTTTGTGCATAGAACCATGTATTACTTTCTCTCCGTCATCTTCTTCAGCTCCATCCTCATGATCTTGCCACGGCTGGCGGCCTGCAGTAGAGTGAGAACTTTAGCTAGACGCTCATCCCTCATCTCCTCCAGGTGTCCCAGCAGACCAGCTTTAAAGAACACCTGTAATGCAGAGACACAGACAGGTTGATTCAGCCCATTTTGTCTTGTGTCCAGAGTTAACCTGTGATTGATGTCCCATTGCTTGAGGCTGAAAGCAACAACCTCTTACTGGCTGAAGTCTGACTTGCCTTAGTATGTCCAAATCTATACTGATTATGGTCGATATCCAGTGAAGCCAGAAGTTTCTCTGCAGCCTTCCTGCTGTCAACAAACTTGTCATCGGGGATTGCGTGAGGATTCAGAATACGATACCTGTGAAAAGCAGGAATATAGATATAATTTGTTTTTATTTTTACTATGTTTGATTATTATCTTGATATCATGTAAACATAGTTGTTACAGATTTAACTTGATGTACAGAAATTTAACAATTGGCTTATCATCATGCAGACTTCTAACAAGCCACTGAAGGTTAAGGATGAAGTGAGCAATTGTATTAAAATTTCACAGTTTATTGTAAATAAACAGCATTAAGTGAGTTATTCATACAAATAGACATTTTGGAAAACTCTTTTTAGAAAACAATTTTTTTCCCCGATTGCATTTAGTGCTACAAGTACCGCAGAACTTTTGTCCGTGTTGATGGCTTTCAAAATCAGCCTCTTTTTTGTTTGTTGTACATGACATTATTACATTGATCTAAAAGTAAAATAATCTCAAAATGTTATTGTAATTCATTGTGCATTTTTTGATGTTCTCAAAAGTACTAAAGGTCTGTTAATAGTAGCTCTTCTCACCGTTGTTTGAAATCGGCATAAAGGATTCTGTTAGGAAATCCCTTCCTGCAAATGCGAATGCCCTCTAGGACTCCGTTACAGCGCAGCTGGTGCAGCACCAGATAAGCATCCATGATACCTGCAAAAAGATGAAAATGTTTCAGTTAGACATTTGTTGTGCATCAAATTATCTTTCAGGTTGTTGTTTCAGTGTAAAACTAAGCAGTGTTTGATGCTCAAACAGTGATTACTATCATAATTCTATCGGTCTGGATGTGTTGAAGTGCTCATTGGTTACAATACCAGGCGTTTTGGTCTCATTGGGGATAATGCAACGCACAAAATGGGGCTGAGTGCTCCGCAAGTTGGTCATCAGCTTGTTGAGATTCTCCTGAAGATAAACAAACAGAAACGGTCAAAGTCCTCCAAGTCCTGTTGTATAGACATATATACACATATGAAATAGTATCCTTGTCCAAAACACAGTCAGATTTGTTTCTCGACTTACCCTGAGTTGTTGATGCTCTTTGTGGAAACAGAACAGGAGCCAGCACAGACTTAAAGTGATGTTCATGTGTCATTTCTCTAAACATCACTGCAAGTCTTAACTGCCTCCCTCTCAGTACTGAAGAGTTTTGATTTTCTTGTTTTAATTACCATGAATATCTGACCATCTGTTACAAACTAATTTGCACCAAGTGCAGTAATGTCTGGTTATATTCCTACCTTGTGTAGCTGTGACACTGTCTGGAAGGAAGCAGCTTTTTTCCTCTTTTCCTTGCCGCCTGTTTTTATGTCAGAAGCTAAAAGGAAAAAGTTGTATTTAGGAGTATTTTATGGTTAAGTAGAGAATTGTGGCAGATTTCAGGAAGACTGTGGGGTGAATTTACCTGAGTCAGAGCTAATATAATTCTCATATAGACTACCTAGAAGCTTGTTGGCGGATTTCTGGAGACAAGCTACCACCGTTTCATTCAGGGGGTCTTTGTTTTTGTCCAACCAACCAATAATATTATATGGCACCTGAAATACAGATAAAAATAATTTATACATCTACATGCGTCATAAATACTTGCAATATCAAGTGTCGCCTAAATGAGCATAAGATTTAATCTTAATTGAGCTTTATTATAGGTAGAAACTCACCACTCCTGCATAGTGCACTAGCTCAAAATGAGCCTCATACTTTCTCTTCTTGTCAGGCCTTGGCTTTTGGAAATTGGCAGATTTGCCAAGGTGATTGTCAAACAGCTTTGCCTTGAAGCTGCTGTCAGTAGCTTTAGGGAACATGCACTCCTCTTCAAGGATGGACATGATTCCTAAGGGCTAACAAAGAGAAAACAGCTCTTCATTTTATGAATAGCTACTGTATTTCATCTCATTGTTTTAAGTATATATATATATTAAAAAAAACCTTTTCAATGAGGTCAATGCAGGCCTGGAGGTCAAGCCCAAAGTCGATAAAGGTCCACTCAATACCCTCCCTTTTGTACTCCTCCTGTTCCAGGATGAACATGTGGTGGTTGAAAAACTGTTGCAGTTTCTCATTGGTGAAGTTGATGCAGAGCTGCTCGAAGCTGTTGAGCTGTTGAGAGAATCCACATGACAGATGCACAAGTGTGAATGCCGACGGAAATCTAGATAAGTGCGGTGTGGAATTTTGAGAGTCACTCACCTCAAAGATCTCAAAGCCGGCGATGTCCAGCACTCCGATAAAGAACTGGCGCGGCAGAACGGTGTAGAGCGTCCTATTTATACGCCCCACCAACCACTTGAACATGCGATCATAAGTGGCTTTGGCCAGAGCTCCCACGGCATAGTTAACCTGGTGGAGCCACACAATGTGTGTGGAGCACATGAAGATCACAGCTGTCACTCACATGGATTGCAACAGTTGCCTGGATACCAGGCTGATTTCTCAGGCTGCTTTATTCCTTGTATCTTAGTAGATTAACAGTAAATGTCAGGGGTTTCAACATGCAGTATTAGTGCCATAGCAAAACAATTCTGTATTTAATAGCTACAGACATACATCCAATGAGAAAGGAATTTGGGAACACTTCTCACCTGTTCGACATTCTGTCCTTTAACCACATACTCATTGCCCACCTTCACTCTAGGGTGCAGAAGACCCTTTATGAGGTCTGCTGAGCTAACACCCATCAGGTAGGAGGCCTTATCGGCACCTGAAAAGATTATTTCATTTAAGCTATGGATCATCTTTCAACTGTAATAAAGTTATAATCACTAACTAGATTCTAGATTTATACTCACTTTCAGTGCCATCGGCTTCAGCCTGCTCTTCCCTCTGCTTCTGTTTGAATTTCATGTTCCCGAAGTGCATGATGGCCCCTACTATTTTATAGCAGCCATACTTTTCTTCTGGAGTGAAGCCAAGGATATCCATGGCATGCTGGATGGGCAAGAGACTGATTTTGTAGGGGGTTTTTTTTATTCGGTTTTAGAGGTGATGAGAGATTTTAAAGCTTACATCAGTAGCCATAAGCTCCTGCCCGTCGTCCATATTCTCCACCGTTGTCACTCCTTGGGAGCAAAAATGGTAGTCATAGGGGTTTGAAGAGACCAGAAGCATGTCTGAAATCCAAAAGTAGAGAATAAATGTATTAATAAAATGGCAATAAAATACTGATGCATTTGTAATTGTAGCATTTATCTTACCAAGAAGTTCAGGCTTCTTTTGTGACATGATCTGGTAGTAGATGTGGTAACTACGCTCCCCGGGCTGCTGAAATATCACTCTGGATTTTTCCAGAAGATCTTGAGAAATGATTTGCAAAATCACTGTCAGTTTTTACATTTTGGAATGACATGGACTGTTGGGCCATTATCATTCTTTGAATCATTTACTTACATATATCAATGTCAGAGGAAGCCAGTTTCCCTGTTGGTCCAAAATGAATCCTGATGAATTTACCCTATAGAGGGATTAAAGGAAATACGCCATGGTTGAATCAACAATGCTTGATACTTTCATTTTACACCATGCTAACAGGAACTACACCTTTAATCTATATAGTCAGTGTTAAATACTCACAAAACGGGATGAGTTGTCATTCCTCAACGTCTTGGCATTTCCAAAAGCCTCCATTGCAGGATTAGCTTCAATAATCTGGTCTTCTAAAGTACCCTGAGAAACATAGTTTTATAATTAATACGTTTTTGAGCTTTATTTGTTGCCGTTTATGCAGTATGTCCCCACGTGTGAAGATATACTCACCCCTGTTTTAGTGGCAGGGGCCTTAAAACATAAAACAACAACAAATAAAAATTGTTGTTTTGTAAAAGAGTACATATTTCTCATCTTCCGTTATTATATTTTATTGCTATTATTTAATTCTACATTTAACAGCCTGATTAATTCATGTGAATGCAATATAATGCATTTTGTAGGAGGTAGTCAACAATCTGGCATCAAAATAGTTAAAATATAGTTACCAAAATAATTTGTATTATAACTGAAAATGCTATTCATAGACAAACGTGGATTAAGAATGAAAAATGGGGTAACATTTTGTTAGCTCACATCCAATACATCAAAGTATTTAACAATCACACCCTCTTATAATCAGAGAAAAATGATTCTGTGAATAATGGATTTAAAAATGAAGACAAAAAAGCTGAAATCAAGGAAAGCGGAAGAGACTGGGCCTACTTGAAACAGAAAAAAGGAAAGCTTAAATGTTAATCACGAATTTGTTTCACAAAAAAACTTCAAGAACAAGGAAGAAAAATGCAGGAGATGATGTGCTGGGGTTAAGCTATTGAAGACACATGGAGTCAGGTTCACCCCACAAAAACATTTGGGAAAATTAGCCAAAAGATATGTGCAAATGGAAGGGATAGTCAAACCTCACTCTGGATGTCCATAACAGTTAACTTTAAACATAATAGTAATTTCACTGTTAAAGTGTGCTGGACACCTAGATGAGGAGCGACTTCAAAATAAAAATGACAAACACTTGCCAGCATGAGAGGTAAAAAAGAGAGGCTGATTGAAAAATAAGAGGGAGATGATTTAAGGGAAGTCGAGAGAGCTTGTGTCTTACTCCTTTCTTAGCCGTTGCCTCACCCAGAGCTGCTACTATGGCAAAATACTGAATTACACGTTTCGTGTTTACTGTTTTGCCAGCACCAGATTCTCCGCTATGAGTATCAAGAAATGATTGAATAATAAGATAATTTAAAAGAAAAATACCACAGCAAAGAACATTACAAAAAAAAATAAAAAATTTAAAATCAGTGCAGCAAAATTTTCTATAAAGAAACAAACATCAAAAATTACATTCTCAGTGGCTGAATTGTTTTTTTTCACACTGAAAATGTCTCTCTCTCCTCACAGCAATACAGAATGTGGACGGGTATGTCAAAACTTACGTGATTAGCATGGACTGATTCTCTCGATCTGTGGGGGTTAACAATATAACATTTGTTTCAGGTCATAAAGGACCTTTCTGAGGTGTGAAATTATCCCGCCTTTAAGTTACTGTAGATGGCAGAGACAAGCAATCCTTTAATGTAATACTTACTGCGCAACATGTCATTGTAGGCATTGTCAGCGATGGAGTAGATGTGAGGTGGAACCTCGGAGCGCCGCTTGCCTTTGTAGGCAGCCACTACAGGAGCCGTGTAGACGGGAAGCCATTTATATGGGTTCACGGTCACACAGAAGAGTCCAGAATATGTCTGCCACGAAAAGATTTGACTAAATTAATCTCTGCTATTGTATTCAGTCAGGATAAATTACAAAATACATAATAACGAGTACAAATGTATATACATAATTTGATATGATGCTTAAATTAAAAAGCCAAATCCAAATGCATTGATCTTTTATGTACTTAAATGTATGTAAAGTTGCAACAATATTTCAGGCTGAATTTTGACTTTAGTTTGGTTAAAAATTAACTGCTAGCTACAGTTTGGTTAAAACACAAATGAGATTGTAAAAAAAATTGCCATTAATTTGCCATAACATAATACTTGCAAATTGCCATATGAGTGTGCCGTTGTATCTCACAATGTGACTTTATCCTATGATAATTTTACTGTTAACTATATTACCTTTCATAATTTAGTATACAAGCTGTTCAAATGCTCTTAAGAAAAACATAACTTCTCTTAGATGACTTTATGAAGTATACTTTGACTGTGGTAGTTGTAAAGGACATGCCTCCAGGGAATTCACTTGTATTTGTCCCTTGGCAAAGGCAAGTGTTAAATTCATTACTGTGACTGCAAAGTTCTATGAATAGTGCCGCCCCTCTATGTTTAATGCTCCGGTCAAGCTATTTGGGGCATCAAAGATTAGCGAGAAAGGGCAGATCTTTTCTTTGCTTTGAGTTGTGATGTGATGGTACCAACATAGATCATCCAACTGCTGTAGCGTCTCCGCAGATTATAGAGCACCGAAGCTTCATTCAGGTGTGTGAGCATGGCCATGTCCTCTATCATGTCAAACTTCGGAGGGTTCATGTGTTGAATGTCATCCTCCTTCACAGTTAAACACTAGGATTTAAGCAGGGTCAGAGCAAGGTTATAGACAACATGAGGCAGTTTTTATGATACGTTATTAAAGGCAATTATTGATTGTAATGGGTTAATTGCTGTCAAATATTTGATGTGGGTTTTTTTTAATGACCGCTAAACTGGATCACTGTCGCTCATGGCAACAAACCAGCGCTAGTTTCATAACATAGCAAGCATAAAAATAGTTAGTGGCGCCATCTGGAGATTGAAAACGGTTACTAATACCGCATGTACTGACAAATAGAGGTGAGTAAAAGTGTTGAATATGTTAAACGTGGTTTAAATGTAATAAATGGCTGGAAGCTAGGGGAAAAAACTGCTCAGAAGAATATCGAAGCGGTAACGTTAGGATAGGCTACAGAGTTGACGATGAAAAGTTAAAATAGACTAACATTAAACTGCCGACTAGCATGATAGATTACTAACGTTAGCTTAATAATCCATCTTTAAAAAGAAAATAAAGTTAGCTAGCTTGGATTGCAGATGAGTACTAACTGTTAGCCTACTACTAAGCTGCTAGTCCTACTACTAAAGCCTTAAATGAAATGTTACGCAGTGTCTAAAATGTAAAATAACTTAAACTCAAAACAGTGCGCTATTTCTTATTCGTATAGTTATTATAGTATATAAAATTGCCATTAGCCATAATTTGAATTTCATTAATTGAGATCTAAACCATTCAGAATAGCCTTAAATGACGCAAAAGTTTGTTTTGACATATAGCCACAAACTGTTACATGTGGATATCCTTATATTGTTTTGACCTGATAAATTCAGTTTGACTAAAAAGTTTTACCTTTCCGTCCTTGGTCTCAACGATGACTTTGTCACCATCAATTTCCCTGATTTCCACCTCAATGTACGCGTCCTTTTCATCTGGTATCCAAGCGCGTTTCTTTCCTGCGCACAAGGGAGTCTCATCAATATCCAGGCGCCGATCAAGTTTGTCGGTGGTTTGTTAGAAATCCAATAATTCAATGCCAAATTTACCTCAATATGCCCCAACATTACAAGTCAAGAACCCAACATGCAATTACGATCACCAAAAAGCCGCCGCGTAAACACGATGGCAAACATTTGAAACAGAATCGAAGTGTTTGTATCCGTAAAACATTTGTTGAAGTCAGATCTCAAGTACCATTAAACGCAACAGTTTGCGCTGCCAGCAGCTCCAGGTCGGATTTGCGCAGAAACGGAGCAGCTTCTCCAAACTCCTTCATATCCAACAATCTCGACATGATGATAAATCCACCGCTCCCTTACTTACTGAACACAAAACTTTCCAGATAACCTTAAAAGAAGACAAACGTTTTAGTTCACATTCAAAAATGAAAATCAAAATATAGAAAATTAAAAGTATCATAGCCTATTAGGTTGACCAAAGATAAATGCAAAACACAAACGTGTAAACATTGCAGCAATCATCACAATTACTATGTTTAAATGTAGCCTATATACAAAACATTTCATTATTGACAGAAAATTAGATTTTTAGATGATGTAGTCTATTGTGATTTCTGTTATCATTGTAGTATTATAAACAAATGATCAAAGCAAATGAAATTATTTAAGGTGTCCAGTCATAATTTGCTAACTGACCTTAGCACGGACTGAATGGGCGGAGTGGGCAAACTCCTTTTATCATCTCCTCCAAGGTCACGGTCAGAAAATTATCATGTGTCACCTCCTCCAGAGCCTATTGGTGCTTACTGTGTGCCCAAACTGACACAAAAGGGCAAGCCGCATTTTTATCTTTACCCAAAGTTATTTTTATAGCAGCATTATATTTTGCAGGCTATATGGCACTGATTGTGATTGTGTGTGTGTGTGTGTGTGTGTGTGTGTGTGTGTGTGTTTTCTTTTTTTATATATTTCTTTAGTTTAGTTATCTACATTTTAATCAATCAGTATAGTTACATAACTGATTTTTTAAATAAATATTTTTTATGAGTTTTGGGGGAAAAAAAACCCACAATCATAAGGCTACAGCATTAAAATCAAATCTATTAACAAAAATTTAAATATAGATTTTGAGATGTTTTGATGAGTGGAAATGCAAATTTCATTTGTATGATAAATTCATTTTCATTTTTTCATTTTTTGTATTCATTTTTTTTTTTCATTTTTCATTAAGCATTACTTTTCATGCGTTTAAATTACATTTTAATTCAATTTCTCACTTCACAATTAATACCTGCTATGTAAAAAGTGAATTAAGTAATTTTTTTAAAAGTAGCCTATTTAGTGAGTTGCTTTGTCTTTTAACTCTGTGATTTCTATTCTATTTCTGTTTTCTATCTGTCAGTTCTGTTCTGTTTCAGTTTTCTCAAAATGATGTTTCGTGATAATGGTAGCATTATCAGCTCTGTTGTAACTATAACAAATGTGTGCAATTATGCAGCAACTTAATACCTACATTTTTAATGAGTGTAGTAATAATTAAGAATGAACATGTTTCTCCTTAAATTGTTCTCAGTCAATTGTTACACTTTTTTTTTTTTTTTTTCAGAGTTATATTTTGATTTTAACACAGTCATCTAAATGGCTGTGGTCGCTGTAAATTCCCCCTGGTCCCTGCATGGATAAAGGTTACAGAGAACCACTCAGCGGCAACAAGCAACACCCTTAACATTGGCTCTTTAACATCTCTTCAATAACTCGTCAACAATTCTCTCCTCAACATACAGCACAAGTATTAGGTGAACATAATGGCCATGTGTTCGGTCTTCTCCCTTACTCTAATTGCTTGTTTGCGGAATCCTTTGTTGTAAATGCCAGCGGAGGAAGGCATTGTGTGTGTGTGGCCACAGTAAATGCAACCCTAGACGAAATTACTGAAGGGTCCCTTGTGCTTGATATGATATGGGATTCTAAAAATACATGCCAATATAAGTCAAGATCCACTGCCCTTAATGATAATAGCAACATAATTGAAAGGGATTTTCTTTCCACCATGGAAACGAGCACAGTTTTCTGACAGAGTAATAGTAAAATAAATCGGTCTATAAATCTATGATAAAAGGGATATAAAAATTAGGGGAAAACAATAATAATAATAATCATATTACAAATCATATATAAATAATATATTGTTGGAAAATATTTATTTGTACGGGTTTGTGCTGAATCTAAACTGCTATTATTCAGTGTGATTCACCCAACAAAGCTGAATTAAGTAGGCTAAATTTCAAGCGTGAAATAAATGTGAAATATTGAAAAAATAATAATAATAATTGGCCTCTTATAAAATAATTAATTCACACATTCATGCCACTTCACTGCCAGCACGCATTTTTGATATATGAAACAGCAGGTGTGGTGCAGAACTTTCCAGACAAAGTGCTAAAATAACAGGCCTAAAATCAGCTTATTATGCAGGCAGCCGCTGCTACTTTTCCACTATGGTGTCAGTGCAGTAATTGAGTGTGTTGGAGCGGAGCGCTTCTTTTTACACACCAGCCCCAGTGGATCTGACCTTGAGATCAGTGTCCTTGTATGTGGAAAAGGAGTAAAGAGTGTGGACCAAAAGGGGAGGGGGCTCATAGTGTCCCAATATAGACGAAAATACTCCATCCCTGCCTCATGCCAAAGCCTGACATTCCTGACCAAGAGCAATCGACAAGGCCTATTGTTAAAGACCCTGAGCACTGTTGCGCTTCTCATTGTTATGAGCACGAGCAAGAAGTTGTTCAACAAAGTGAAGAAGTTACAAAGCCCAACTTTGAAACCTGTTGCAGCTATTACAGCAACTTAGTAAAATAACTACAAATGATTGTCGTTGATGGAACTGCAGCTATCTTTTGGCTAAGCATTGAGTGTTTCATTGATGACGGCAACTTTCTTGCACTTTGGTTAGATATAGCAGAGCAGTTGAGGGCTATTTTGGGACACTTCATAAGTGTGGCAGCTGGGTTATGTACCGCCTCACTTGCAGGACTGCGGCATTAAAAAAAAAAGAAAAAGTTGACAGACAGATAAAATGTGAGAGATAATGAAATCGCAGGGTGCCTGTAACATTTTAAGTCCTGTTATACATGCGCGCAGCATTTAGGAAGATTAAAACAGCTGTGAAATAACCACGCTAATTCAGCAACACAACCCAGAAACGACCCAGACTTTTGTGCATGCATATATTTATCTGCATATTAATCAGCTGTTGCGAAACAGTGGAGTTAAGTCAGATCATCTCGATTGAAACAGGGATTCCTGGAATCAAAGCTGCAATTGCAGTTGGGTCACAGTTGTTTTAGATCATTGTGCACCAAATGCCAGCAGGCTTAGAGACTAGTGAAGGGAGGCTGAGATTTACAGACACACACACACACTTTTAAGCGAGTGGGCCACAGCGCATACATACCTAATTTGTCATATAAGACCTGATAATTCAATTAAACAGAGCTCTGCAAGTGGTAATAGGAAAAATAGTGAAGCATTTCAGTGTTTTGAATAAAATAGTGGTCCGCCACCGCCCCTTTAAAGGCGAGTTCACTGGTGCCGTTCAGTTCAACACTTGGATGTCAGCTAATCGTCCGCAAAAGCTTTCAGCAACTGCGCTGTCTCTGTCACGAGTCGTCACTCCATCCGTTGGGAGACTGGAAAGCGTATTGAGGAGACATGAGTTAATACCTCAGCTCTTCAGTTATCTCACTCAATACCCAGAGCAGAGCCCAACACAAACACACAAACAGGCAATGAACGTATGAGGCAATTAGTCTTTTAGCAAGTGGGGGGGTTAAGAGACTCTGCTCCTACCCCTGTGGCTTCAGACAATAGACTGTCTTTTGGTGGGTGAAGTTATGGCCTTTGGCCCTAACTGGAGATACCAGCATCTTTAGCTGGTTTTCTATTTATGCCCTGTCACGGCATACCTTTGCTCGGCTATCTCACCGCCACGTGCCTTTATCTAAACCAATGCAGACAAGCGGTCGCACTTTGGGATATCGCAGCAATCCCTGCCTCATTCCAGTAATGCATTAAGCGCCCCCAGGCTACTTCATACTGATGCGGTGATGATCATCAACTTGACTGGTGCGGCAAAATGAACTACTTTGTTTAGTCTTTCTTGATGATGTTTTGATTTTATATGCGACCATCAATCATGGAGGCCTTGTAAATAATATTCAGATAATATTTGAAATTTTATAATATTCAAATTATTTTATAAGGCAGTGTTTTGTTGAAATTAACTACACCAGGGTTTTTCTTTTTCATGACAAGGACCCCCTAATTTGATCATCTTTTTACAAGGGCTCCCCTTCGAAATACAGGCAGCTATATTTTCAAGAACTTTGAAACAGTTTCTTACCGTGGGAAAAATTACATTTAATATAAATAAACATCAAATTACAATCCTCTGGTTGTTTGGACACCTTTCCTCCTTGGAAAAACATTATTCACCTATTTTGGAATATTTTTCGTAGCTCCTCCTGCCATATGTATAAACCAAAAGAGAAACATTTTATAATTCAGCTTGAATTTAAACGTGCCATATGTTGTTTTTCTGCACCAAAGCATAAAAATACCATATATTTGCAGAGATGCAGGTAAAATGCTTCTGTTACATATTTGCTTTGTGTGTTCGTGCTGGAATGTCTGTTTTTGTTTTCGGACTCCACCCACTGCCAGTTTAGCCGGTAGAAGTTTGATAGCCCCGGGTGCCAGTTGGCAGAAAACACAGCATATTGCATCCACTTTAACTGCAAACAAACTGAGACAGAAATCGCTGATTTTACCCGACACAAAAGCTTCGTCATCTTTCCTCAAACTTTAAAAGCAAATCGTATTTAAACTGTAAGTGTTTGTTTCTGGTTACATCTGGCAACCCATGTGAGTGTGAGGAGAAAGTGGCGGGAGAAACTAAACAGCATGGCAGCAGAGCACTGGCCTGATTCCCTAACAAGTTTTATTTACTGAGCAAAAAACATGAAGGCTTTGTCATGGGCCTCTCTGTCCCTCATCGTCTTGTTAAGAAATTTTAAACCTTATACATTTGTCTGAGCAGTTGTTGCTCTGATAACTTGCTAATATGGAGATCTTGCTAATATAGTTGGCATGTCTTGCTGAGTGCCGTCTGTTCGGAGGTCATCTCTCAGGCTACCTGAAGACAGCATGTACATCAGATGAATGAGGTGTAAACATATTGACATTGTCCTCCTCATAGCTTTACCCATGGTTCTTCTGAACCGTATGAGGGCAGTGATACACATGTCAGAGGCCACAGTTAATATTTAAGGTGGCGTGGAATGTGAGGGGGTTTGCCCACTACTGAAGTCAGTTTACTCTGCCTCTGAGCCGTCCCGAGGGAGCGTGGCACCTGTCTCGTGGAGCAACTGCTTAAACACAGCCTGCCCATGACACAGATGGCTTTCAGCATGCCTTTCTCAAAGACTAAAGAGCCGCATCTAAATGGTGAAGCCCTTTTTTATTCTTTAGCCTTCACACGTTTGCTTGAAAATGCTAGATTCGTAGCAAGCATATTTTGGTAGCTGTAAATGAAAATATTGCACATGTTCTCATGCCTATTCTAGTAAATTGTTCATTTATTTTAACTTCAGTTGAACAGATAGTAGAGCTCCAATCAAAACATTCAGACTCAGACAGTAGAGGGCATTCATTTCTTTAACCATGTATTAATTTCATTAAACTGGAGAGGCAAGGCCACTTTCTGAATACATGAAACATATATTTCATGATCCTATATGTATGAATGGTGTTTTTGCAAGCAGACAGAAGCAGCAGGACAGGATGTTGACAGTCTGTGATTCTTGTCAAAGATGCCTTTTTTATATATTTGGAAGACGAGTACACATTTGGGAAATAGTAGAATGTACCAAATGTACCTGTTATACTGCATAGAGAGGGATTGACTGCGGCAGTCAGAAGAAAGAACAATGTCAAATTTTGTTTGTTTGTTTGCTAATCTATTTAAAACAATTGAAACTTTAAAAAAAACATCTGCTTAGGATTTATAATGTTTATGACCATTGAAATATATGACCATAGGCTGTGAAAAGAGGCCATAGAGTGATTTCTGAAGGATCATATGACACTGAAGATTGACATTATGGCTGCTGAAAATTCAGCTTTACCATCACAGGAATGAATTACAATTTAAAATATTAAAATAAAGAACAGTTATTTTAAATTGTAATAGTTTTTCATAATATTGTTGCTTTTACAATATATTTAATTAAATTAATGCAGCCTTGCTGAGTATAAAAGAGCATATATGTATTAAAGCTGTCAGTCAATTAAATTTTTTTAATCAAAGATACACAACAGGTCTACTGTGCCTTTATAGGTGTCACAAATCTGGTCCATGAGCTTACTTATTTTCATATTTCACTTATTTTTTAATATTTTCAGTGTCAAAGTTGTGCGAAAACACAAATATAATGTTTAAAATATAACCCAATATTAACATTTATTTATACTGTATAGCCGTCCTCCAAGTTTGGAGACAATAAATAATGATAATAATAATAATAATAACAATAATAACAACATAAAATAATTAGTTTCTTGATGTTAACAATTTTATTTACATTGTTTTTTACATTTAATTTGTCCTCTCTTAAAATGTCTGGCATATCTGCGTAAATACAAAAACAAGTGCTTTTTAGTGATATGAATAAGCGTGTGCTGGTTTTTTTTTTGTCTTTATGTGCATGCATTTTGGACGATGTCTGCAGCTCTACCTAATTGTGAAAATCAGGTAGTTCAATTGCTTTAGCACTATGTATAATACACGGCTGGCAGGAAAATATGGCAGTGCTACTTTGACACATGTAATAGCACTCCTCAGGGGCTTGATATCTGTCTTCATCGGGAGAAAGGGTGTCAGTTGTGTGCATCACTTGCACTTCTAGCATTGTGGGGTATTGGTGTGAACCCCGAAGCATCTTGAGAAGTACTGTTTCTTGGCAGAGTCTCAGGCACTTGAATAGTGTCACTAGACCCTTCTAGTAAATTAGGTGTTCATTTTGCACTTAATGATACTAAACTGACAATTTAGAGCATATATTGAGATGCTGTGCATATACAGTGACATCCAGTTATAGTAACAAGCCATAAAATATCGTTGTTACGATAACCTGCATTTTTAAGAGTGCACCGGCAAGGTTATGTAACTTGGTTTTCAAGATAAAAGTGGTTCCATCATTTTGTCTGCCTTACATGAAAATAGCAACACTACATATTGAAAATAATCGGAGATTATCTCTTGGATTACTTATATTGTCTTTCGCACAGGCATTATGTGCCATCTCCATCATCAACATAAAAAAAAGGGATACCATATAACCTAAATTACAGCTTAATTTGTCCAATTAATAGATATAGCAACAGACTTAGACTTCTTATTTTTCGTATATATATTTTTCTTTTATTTAGTCATGTATATTGTAGTAACAATAATGAAAATGTTTTTGATTTATATGGGAATTAACCTGTTTCAATTCATACTTTTTTCAATATTCATAATTATCCCAAATGTTAAAAGGGAAAGCAGTATATGAGAAACGTGTTGCTCTGAACAAGTTACTTAGCTTTTTTTAGAATAATGTCTTGGTAAATGAACATTTTTCAACCCTGTAGCCTATTTTGCTCTGAAGTGAAGAGCGTGTGGCGCCCTCTAGAGATGTTTTCTAGTCTCTGGCAGTGGTAGTACAGGTGTAGTTAGTGTTCTAGAAAGTGTGGACACCTTGCTTGTCTCATTTTGATGAAACACAGAACTGTTTCCAGTCCAGACAAACAGTATTAGTGTCTCCTTGATGACTAATTATGGTCCTGATTTAATAGGGAAATGAATAATGGTAACTTCCACTATTTCCAAAGGATTCTCTTGGTCTGCTCATGTAATTACTGTAGTGTAAGTTAGGCTATATTTAGTTGAATGTTAATAGCTGTACTAACTGGGAACCAAAATTAGCAGTGATTTTAATCGGTACTGTGGTTTTAGGGTCGCTGTATTTTATTCGGCCACAAGATGGCCTTGTGTGCCTCTTTAACCATAGAGTTAACTGTGGAGAGTAAATCATTGTTCATAGACTGACAATGACCATTTACTTAACGAGGCGTTCATATACTCAATTTTAAATATATTTCTACTACAGGTCATATTTATAAACATTTTCCTGTGGGGTTGTGATTATTGATTATACACACTAAGACAAAACAAATGTAGTTTAAAGAAGCTACGTTCTGTTTTCTAAGTGCTTGTTTGTACATTAAATTAGAGACGAGGTTTACATGCTTGTAACATCTGTAAATGTGTTTCTCTACCTCATATGGAATTTGTTCCTGGACATTCCCCCCTTCACATCCAGACATGGTGGCTGAGTGTGTTTATACGCCATTTGGTTTCCAAATCTAATAAAATGTCTATATTTAGAGCTTTACAGCAATGTTTTCATTCCGTTCTCTCACTAATTCTAAATATCTTGAATCTCATGTCGTGTTCGCTCAGAGATATGAACTATGATGCGAGAATGTGTCTCAGTAAAGTAGTCCTACTAACAACATTAAATTGGACAAGAACGGTGCGTTGTCACATGAATATCTGGATTCACTGTTTTTCTTTTCTGGCATTCTTTCTCTGGATGTCATATGGACAGGAAAGGGTTATCTGACAGGAAGTGGAAGTCCTCCTGCCGCCCCATCCTGTGACTGAAGGCCTGCGAGCCAGGAACCCCTGCTCGCCCCTCCTTCCCGTCCCTCCGCAGGGCATGGCTGCCCGCTTGTGTTTTGGTAATCTTCATCCACCCTGACCTGCTGGCCTGCTCCTGGCGCCAGCAGTCTCAGAGCCCCCCCGCACCCCGATCCCCCTGGCTAATTCAGTCCAGCTGTTGCAAGGTGCCTCGGCCACCCCCACCCGTCACTGCACTTGCCATATCCCTCACTAACACTAATATTGCTGCCTCTGCTGAAAAGACAGAGCACTGTTTATGCTCTTGTGAGAACCAGGTATAAAAAAACATCCTCGCAACAGTTATGTAGTGAGTAAAACACATCTGTTTATGCTGAACAAAGAGTTTCAATGCCATTTTGACCCAAATTTAGATGAACGTACAAAATTTTTTTTCCCCTCTTGTTCATAGATGGGGGAAAAAATCCAATATAACACACACACACACACACACACACACATGTTGTTGTATATCATATATATGTCTTGTCTTCCAGTAAGAATCACCTTTAAAGCAATACAAATACTTTTTTATTTTTGTAATTTATCATTACATTTTTTATATTTACTTTATGTTTATTGTGTTTTTTTATTAGTAGTTTTCTTACCCAACTGATTTTTTTGTTATTATTATATTTTTTTTGGTAAGGTTTTTTTTTTCCCATCCAGGACTACATGATGCATGGGTTTTCCTTGTGTTCCATAATGCTTTCTCTGCCAATATAGCACATTTATTTTGTTTGCTTGTTGATCTCTTTGTTACAAATACAACGACTTCACGAAAACATATAAATTCCAAAAGATTTGTTTAATTTCCCGTTGAAACGTTTCAACAGCCGCTCTCGCATTAGCATAAATGTGAACAGACCCTCCGTTGACTTGCCGTGTCCATATTGAAATCACATGCAGACCATGAGCTCTGTGAATGAGCAGATGATAGAGAGGGCTCTGTTTCCTCTACTGTGGATGAGTGCAGAGGAATGCAGCGCTTTAAGAGACCTCTATCTCTGGTGCTTCACGAGACTGTCAGAATGCACTTGCCAGGTTTTGTGCATGTTTACATGGGAGACATATAATTGTGTGCTTTGTTTAGATGTATGTTGCTTGTGTTTTTGTGGCTGGTGCCACCTTGCTTGTTTTTGCCAAAATGTCCTAAATGGGAATAGTCTATAGAGACTAGCTTTTGATGAACCTACCACACCCAGAGAGAGAGAAAGAGAGAAAGGGAAAGAGAGGGAGAGTAGGTGAACTCATGTGTAATGTTGGCTCAAATGGAGGTCAGGTTGCTGTGGGATTTCCTCCCTCAACCCTCTGATGTTCTCTCGTTCAGCTCATCCCTCTTTTCTGCATTTCCTCTGTTAAAATTTACAATACTAGATCTCAATGTGCACATAGAACTCTTTTTAAATAGAAATGAATTTTACCTAAACAATTGAATTAAAACGAATTGCTCCTATTTGGAAAGCAGCATTGCGAGAGAGAAAAAAAGGTTCACTTAGGTGTCATCCTCTATAATGCATCTTTCTAAGCAAACGTGAGTGTTTGTTTTGTAAAGGACCATTTAGAGGCTGATTCAAGCTCTCCAGTCCATGCACAGAGACCCAAAGCACTTAACAAACCGACCATGTCGTGAAGACAATGAAAAGCCCTTTCCTGCTTCATAAAAGTGAGAAGCCCTTTCACAGCTCATGGCCGACAGGTGATTGCACAAGGATGATGTCAGTGTTTGAACTGCAGACAGGTGTTTGTGCCATTTGCCCACTTCAGACTTATCACTGGGGTGTTAAATGTGAGGGTGGATGGAGGGGGGCTAGCCGAAGCTTACTGGTATGTAAGCAAAAGCCGTTATCCTACAGTTCTTTGATCTAAGGTGTGAATGTCCGGCCTGGTGGGCGAATGTCACTCATTTAGCATTCAAGTGAGAGACAGGTTCTTTTGATTGAGCTCTGCATTAAAGCAGTGCTGTGAAAGACCACCAGTCCACATACCACTGCCTAAACACACAGCTACCTTTGTGTATGTGTTGTAAGTGAACATGGGAGCAAAAGAGGAAGAGCTATTCTTATGTTACCCCTACTAATGATGACAAACAATGAAAGGTATCTTTCAGAACAAAGAAAAATCCGCAAAACTTTTTCTTTTAAATTTATTAATAAACTTTTAATTTAAATGTTAGATAAATGATTAATATTTATTATAAACACATCTTATCTTACATTTATCTTGTTCAAAGGATGTATAGATATTTTTATTAAGATTTTTTTGCAGTGAACGATCTCCTATTCCCATAAATGTAATATCTGTTTTAAATCTCCTCTTACTAGAGTCTCTGCATCACAAATTGATGTCAGAGAGAGTCAAAAAGTTGGATGTATGGAAATACTTTGGTCTACCATCACGATTTTCAATAACACGGCTGACTTTACCTTTGCAAGTTTTTCAATTTTAGACCGTATGTTCATGGCTCATTAGAGTTTTTATATTTCAAGCCAACATTCCTATAACCTAAAGCTCAGTTGGGTGGCAAATCTTTCAGCATTCTTTGCGTGAAGCCTTTTTACTTTGGGAAGGGAAAACAACAAGCTGCAGTTTAATCACTTCAGCATGTGATCGTTGTTAAACTGACAGAGGAGAACAAGAAGGCAAGAATATCTGCTTTGTTTAACCTGTATTCATTGATTTTAGTAAATGGCAGCATGTATAGGTGTGCGACTGATATGCAACGCAAATGGGGCCATTTTCTCTCAGGGCCCCCTAAAAAAAACATAAACATTATATTTCCTATAATGAGTATTTTAAACCCCCCAAAAGAGGGATATCCGGAGTCAAATCTCACATGCCCCCCTCAAAAGAGCTCGATGCACCCATGATATATGAGAATATGAATGCGTGTGTGGTTATGATCTTTGGAGGAGTTTCATCTCATTTCCTGCTCGAGATCTCTGACATTAATGAACGAATCCCCCCCTTTCATAATATGTTAGTTTAGAGATTGTGGGTTGTCAAACTCCTCCAAACAACAGGATGAGAAGATCAGAACGATGCCTCATAGAGGATTAGAGACTGCCTGTAGATCAGGGTGACCGCAAGGTTGCGAAGTGCTTCTCGTCATTACGAGGCTGCTGCAACAGAAGACCACCCCTGGACGTATGTATTTGTGTTGGGGGAAGGTGCTGGTGGGTTGCATGATGTTATATGACAGCTGTAGATAGACTGAGTGTTAGTTTGTGTTAAATTGTTTAGTTAGCTCGGTAAACTAAGAGCCACCCCCACATGATTCTGGTGTATAAACAGCTTTTCATCAATCAAGGGTTCATTTTTGTTTTTTATATTGAAGGACAGTTGTTCAGAACACGCCCATTCAGTAGTTCTCCATCTCACGCCCCCTTTTACAGGTTCACAACAACAGGAAATCCAACAGTTGAGGTCTTGAATGCCGCAAGGTTCCATTGATCTAACTGTAAAGTTTTGACACTTGTCCATCTGAGGTTGAACCTGTGAATAACGACACTCTTTTCCCTTCACATATGTGAGGAAAAGCCTGGGCAGCAGGAGCTGAGCACAGGATACAAGCCGCTATGCTCAGGAACAAGTTAAGTACGACCTGTGAGGCAGGGACCTAAAATTGGACTTACATCCTCCATGTGCCTCACTTCCCGCTTAGTTTTTCAGCCAACGCCTACATTCATTTTTACAGTGAAGCATGTTTCTCTTGTTTTGGCAAGAATTTCAGTCATGAGTCATTAAGCATTTCTACATGACTTTAAGCAATGTGCATTGATGGGGATATTTCAAGTAAGTGGTGAGTCATGGTCTTAAATGCTAATTATTACAATGTGCCATGTTCATGAACTCTCACAAGTAAACTCTCACTAATAATCCATCAAGAACATGCAAAAAGTTGTAACTTTGTTAGACCTTAAAGATAAAGTGTTTCATTTATTCGCAACTAGTGGCAGCAAATGGAATTGCAATCTGTTTGTTTGAGAGGATCAGATATAAAGTTGATTCAGTAATGCTTTATAAAAGGATTATTTGGTAAGGTTAGTTAAAGGAACACTCCACTATTTTCAAAAATAGCTATATTTTCCATCCAATTATTCATCTCCATCCATTTCCATCCGTTCTTGCATCCATTCAGCCTATCTCAGGGTCTGGCGGTAGCACTTTTAGCTGCAGCTTAGATCATTGAATCTGATTAGACCATTAGCATCTCGCTCAAAAATGACCAGAGTTTCAATATTTTCCCTATTTAAAACTTGACTCATCTGTAGTTACATTGTGTACTAAGACTGACAGATGTGATGTTCTAGACCGATATCGCTAGTAACTATCCTCTCATTCCAACATAACTTTGCTGCTGTACCATGGGTGCAACACACGCAATATTACACCACACTTAAAAATAGTCCCTTGCGTTTTCAGGCACTGCGTAATATCGTATCTTAGTACACAATTTAACCACAGAAGCTTATATAGGCAAAAATCCAAATTCTTTGGTCATTTTGAGTGAGATGCTAATGGTCTAATTAGATTCAATGATCTATGCTAAGCTGCAGCTAAAAGTGCAAGTGTATATGTATTATGAAAAAATAATAATAACAGTATATTTATACACTAATATTACATTTATTATTTAAGATAAACCTGGAATAATAAATGCTGCAAAAAAGTATTTAATAAAAATGACTACTTACCTATCAGTGTAGTGTAAGACATGAGTGAAACCTGTTTGAAAACAGTCATGTTTGCAATTATATTTGGTGCCACTAGTGAGGA
This sequence comes from Enteromius treurensis, assembly GCA_032275025.1. Classification (NCBI taxonomy): domain Eukaryota; kingdom Metazoa; phylum Chordata; class Actinopteri; order Cypriniformes; family Cyprinidae; genus Enteromius; species Enteromius treurensis. Next base: position 16,328,169 of record JAUCMU010000013.1, read on the forward strand.
GACTTGTAAGTTCAATAGATTTTATCATTAATGTTTCTATGAAATGCTTCTGTTTGCTCTGTAAGAGTATGGGAAGGGACTTGCAATGAGGTTCAAAACCAGTGCACGGACTGAAATTAGAGGCTTCATGCTCATGCTTAATGTGGATCTCCTCGCTGCAGTGTGCTTCCTGTCCTGAGGTTTACACGGTTTATTTTTCTCAGCGTGACCCCCACAGTTACCCCAACCCCTGTGTGTGTGGCAGAGTCGGGGCCAAGGGAGCCCAGGCGCCACACATTCGCGCTCGGCTCTCCTTCCCCTGGCTTCTCACTGGAACTGAGACCTCAGAAACACATGTCTCTGATCAAGTGCAGCCTGCGTCATTGGTTAGTAAACACGCAGCTCCAGGAAAACCAACAGAGAGCACATTCATCTTCAGCAACCCTGTGACTTAGTGAGTGTGTGATTCATTATTCTGTAATAAAGTTTCTCTGCTTCTCCAGCGGCCCTCTGGCAAACTCCAAAGCTCTTGGAAAGAGAGACGAGGGCCTTTGTTTGCATTTTGTTTAGTGGTTTTGTTTAGATGCTATTGTTCATGGGAGACCTTGGAGAAGTTGATGCAGAAGTGTCTCTGTCTGTAATTAGACTAGCACTGTTTGTACTGGGCCACATCTGATGGACAGACGTTGTAAGATTCGGGCTATGTAGGGTGAACTTTGAGACAGAGATGTGTGATTCTCTCATACATCAATTCTACCCTAGAAATAAACCAAACTTTGTCATTCAACTCGCTTTCCCATGCCTTTAATCCAGAAGCATGTAATGAACCTGTCAAACTGAAATAAAGGGGCTAAATCCAAAATGGTTTACAGTCGATTGCATAGATTGTGTCCAGAGCCTGAAAAAATGCGGTATATGGGAAGTAGGAAGTCTTCAAGAAACATACAAATCCATTATTTGTAGATCTGTTCATTTAAATGCCTCCCTCTGGTCATTTCTGAAGGAAGCACAGATGTGTCCTTGCATGCTTATGATTTACCTCAGTTCTGCTCTTGAAGACCGGCAGTCAGGTTGAAAGAATAAAACAGGTGTCTGGTGGACTATTTGAAAAGTTTGTTAATTTATAAATTAACTTTATTGCAATACGTTCACGCACAAAAAAAATCTCTTTCATTTTATTTCAGTCCAGACTTACAAATATTGCTATAAAGACAAGAACCTCACCAGTCTTTTAAAAAAAGCCATCCAGCAAAAAAAAAAAAAAAAAAAAATTCTAAATAACTGATATTACAGAAAATTAGAATAAAGCAATTGTTTGTAGTTTTTTTTTTTTAAAGGATAAGACCTTGTGAAAAAAAATTTCTTTTTTATTTCTGTAGAATTATTTTTGTAAAAATATAAAACAAACTATTTTGTAGTGATTATTCAGAAAATGTTTAATAAATCTCAATTTTGTATTTATTTTTTGGAACACTATAAAAAGGTATGGATTTTCTGTAGCAAGGTCTCTGAATTTTACAATAAAAGGTGCTCTTTATTAATGTAGTAATTGTTCAAAAATATTAAATATAAGCTTTTGTAGTGATTTTTGCAGTGTTGTTGAGTGTTATAACATATATTTGATTTGAGTCTTGCTATGTGCAATGCCCTTATGCCACTGTTTTTACACAATTTTAGAAACACAGTTCTTAGGTCATCAGATGTGACGTTACGATGTCTTGGAAGGCTGTCCGTAACCGTTATCATCGTGCTTAAAATCTGTGTCTTTATTCATTGACTCACTTGGCAACAAGCTTGTTAGGTTGCTGACACAGGAGACATAACAGTGGTCTGCAGCACTAACAGCAGAGATGCTTGAAGCTTAGAATACCTATGGTGAGAAACGCGTGACTTTTAGCATGCAGCCAGTTTAACACAGACAGTATGGCGGCGTTGGAGCATTCCCTCAGGCGCTAGTTTGTCGTGGGTGCAGAACCGCTCGTGTTTATAAGAGGCTGACAGCTTCTTCCTGTATCCCAGGCCCTGAGCCCCAAGTCCTAGCCAGGGCCCTAGCGGCGCTCTCCCCCTGACTGAGGGGGAGAGCAGGCGTGGGAGGGAAGATTGAGTGGGGGGATGGGGCTCTACTTCAGCCGTACTGCAGTCACTGAACACTCGAGCCCACTTGTTTTCTCCCTGCAATGTCAGGCCAATGTAAACTCCCATTTCCTGCCTGGGACTTTGGGTGTCTCTGAGGGAGAGAGATGATCCTCATGTGAAGTAAGGCAAAGACACATCATACTTGTGCTCAAATTTAGCCATCCGAAGTTGAGAAAGAGCGAAAGAAAGGTAGTATAATAGACACACATGAGCCCTGAGAAAAGGGCTGGAATGTTAAACACATGCTTTATGGCAGCAGCAGCAGCCACTTTTGGTAAATTACAGTGAACGTTCTGGCACTTGGGAACGCGCAGTGGGGAAGGAGTTCTCCGATTTCAGAGCCAGACGTCTCATTATCCCTCAGGAACGACTGTATGAGAGCGCATATTTAGTTTTAGTTTCTTTAGCACAGAATATGAACTAAATATTGCTGCGGGTTGCGTTACAGCAATCTCTCTGGCCGCGCATTGACTGGTTGGCTCACCGTAAACTTTCCAAATGTGCTTTTTTTTTTGCATAAATAAAGTTTGATGAATCAGGTATACAAGCCTGTGGTCTTTTCACCTGCTGACAGAGCAGATTTGAGCTTTGTCAGGATTTTCTTCTTTAAGGTTTCTCACAGCAACTCCGATAACGTCATCTCATTAGGCCGCCCCTCCCTCCCCTCTGGGCTTGTTACAAATCGACCACATGTAACTGTTCTGCTTCCATACAGATGTTTTCTTGTCAGCTTTCCAGAGTGTTTGGAGGTTTGTGTCCTTCAACCATTGCACTGCATCTAGCAATGAATTTACTCCCGTTGGATCACCTAAATGTAAAGCTTAAACAGTTCTTTCCAAACCAGTACCTTCCCCCCACCTCAAGGATTACATCTCATTGTCGTAAACTACATGTCAGCACCTGACACATGCATTCCAGAGATTGTGTTTGTCTGTGAGTGGTTGGGTGACTACATGGGAAGAGGCTCCTCATACTAACAGTCTTTCAGACGCTCGGATCTGGGACAGGACATGGAAGGACTTACCTCATGCTCCACAAACGCACCTACACTTACCATGAGAACTCACTCTTGCTGCTGACAGCAGCTGACTCACTGTCTGGATTCAACAGTTCAGTCTGATTAATGCGACCTGCGTTTCCTCTACTAGCATTTGAGCAGCTTATGAGGGCTGTTCGCGTCCAAATTTAGACAGCAAAATATGGAAGCCTTTTTCAGGCTCAGAGTAGAAAATACATAAGGCTGTTGTAATAAAGTAACTACATGCAATGTAAGGTTAAAGTTGTGAGGTACAAAGTAGCAGATGTGAAATAACACATGCGATGTGAAGTTACAGATGCAGGACACAAAATTCTGAATTAAGTCAGAATTGAGAGAAACGAATTTGCATTTGCTAAATAGAAAATCACATTTCAGCAAATATGTTGCAGTTTTAAGATATAAAGTCAGATGAGATATAGCTACAACTGCGGGATAATTGTAAGTCACGATAACAAACAAAAATGCAACTGTGGAATATAAAATTTGCAGAGTCCCTCACATGACATGCAGGAAAGAAATTGTAGGCTAAATTATGTGCCGGATTTACTATATAGGTCCCTTGATTTATAAATCTTGGACACAATTTACTAATCTATTTAATAATCTGTTTTAGTAAATCGTGCACAAATATGGACAAATCAAGGGAAGGAATTAACAAATCAAGTGTACCATTTAGCAAATCGAGGGAATAAAAGTAATGGTATGCATTTAATAATTTGTGCGCACATTTGTTTCTTGCATGTCGTGTACAGGGCTCTGTAGAAATGACATTGGGAGGTATAATGTTGCAATTATGAGATATAAACCTTATCCTGAAATAAATCATTGTTGTGTGAGATATAAAGTTGCATTTGTGAGGCATAAAGCTGCGTTGTGAGTAATATACAATAATACATCTGTGTGTACAGTGCATATTTATTGTGTATGAATACACACACATACTGTATATATTTTTTAAATATTTACATTACATGGATTTTATAGTATATGTAATAACATTTTTCTTAAATATATACATATATGGGTGTGTTTTTATATACACAGAATAAAAAAACACAATATATACACATACTATGTGATCAAAAAAGATTCAAAAGATATGATTAATTGTGATTATTCGTTAGATGGCACAAAAAATGTGTAATTCAGAATAGTCATAATTATGAAAAATAAAGTCACAGTTTTGAGATAAGAATTGGAAAAAGTTGCAATTGTTCAACATAAACTCCCATTGCGATATATAAAGTCAACATTTTAATTTTAATTCCAAGTTGGAAACAGGCTTCCATAGCTGGGATCTGAGCTTAGCGCAGTATGATGATTTCGGCTTTACATTTATACAGGCCAGGTTTTGGGGTCAGCAGATAGGAGCACCTTACATCAGTGCAGCATACACACACTCTTCCAAACTCTTCCAACGCTCAGAAGCAAAGCTTCCAACATGAAAATATTTATGTAAGACATTCCATCAGTTTGCCTTGCAGCAATTCCTCCAGAGGCAAAATTACAGCTTGAACGAAAACAGAACGCTCAGATGACTAAAACGCCATCAGGCCACAATGGCATCTTTATGTCTTGTATATAAAAACGGTTCTCAGTATACACATAAAGATCAACACACATCCGTATGCATAAGCAGGCCGGGAGACTGTTCTGGGTAAACCGCTTTGTTTGCAGAGAGCGAGTGCATATTATATGTGTGTGTGTGTGCGTGCGTGCAGTATGACAGGTGTGTGGGGCAGGTGCATGCAGTTGTCCCTGTGCTGTCATAGTGCATTCACCTGTTCACCTGCCACCTAACAAACATCACAGTTACAAACCAGCGAGTCACTCCTATTCATGGGAAATGAAGCACCACTCTTCCTAATAATGCATTTCAACAGCTTCAAATACTATGAGCCATCAGATTACAGTTCTGTCCGAAGCCGAGTCCCAAATGACGTACTATACAGGATACACTTTTACCAAATACTCACCATGTAGTGTAAGAATTTTGTATGGTAATTTTGTCGTCCAGCACAGGCGTGACAGCCCATCCCCCTCTGCTACATAAGTAATCTATGACTGTTAAGGAGTCCAACAAGCCAAATGTTGGGGGAAAAAATTCACGCATTGCTTAACGTTTACTTACCCTCAGGCCATCCAAGATGTGCATGAATTTCCTTTATCGGAACAGATTTCAGTACTACATCACTTGCTCGTCAAAAAATCCTCTGCTGTGAATGGTTGCCGTCAGAGTCCAAACAGTTGATTAACATTATAATAAACCATTGACTCCAAAAGACTCCAATTAACATATTGTGGAGAGCCATTAAAAAGTATTTAATTGCAAATTAATAATTTAAATATTTTAACTTTTAACAATTGATTTCAACTAAAATGAGTCTTCTGACCATAATATGTCCAGTGGAAATAGTCTTCTGAATCAGGATGAAAATATACAGAAAAATATTGTTTACAAGTGTAAACTCTTCCAAACAAATATTCTAGTGGATTTTGATTTAAAAGGATAACAAACAGACTTATCAAGACATTAACTGATCAATTGAATGATTACTGGGAGATCAGCTGGTTGGATATTTTCATAAGTGTACTAAATCCAAAATAAGTGAGCATGAATCAAAGTCTTTGTATAAACTTATATTATTTTATTGGAAATGATTTTGACAAATACAAAAAGACATGAAATATGAAAAAGGTATGCTAAAAAAAATTGCACTGAATTGAATTTTAAGAATTCATGCACTCATTTTGGTGTCTATAAATTGTGAAACTGGAGCTGATATGTCCACGAGCATAGTGGACCCAATATGAAAAAGATTGTGGTCTATTTATTGAAAAAAAAATCATTTTTTTCACATCAGACAAAAATACAGAAGCATCTCATATCATCACTTGAAAAAACATTGAGGTACAAAAAAAAATTTTAAATTACAAAAAGTAGCATGGCTTTGGTTTTTAATGGTCCAATCATTTGTGTCATTTATACAAAATGACAGGACTTCAATACTCTTTGGTAAATTGGAGTGCATTTTAAAACTCAGTCCCTGTACAAAATAAGGAAGAGGGATAAAGGACCGTAAAAAAAAAATAATAAAAAAATAAAATAAAGAACAAATATTGGTAAAAACAAGTGATGAACCTTGCGCATGCAGGTTACAACACACTAAAACCAACTGAAAAAAAAAAAAACCACACACGGCCAACTGTGGTCCATTACGACTCTCTCCCAGTGTGTTTCTAGAGAACTCGGTAGACACCACCTGTTATCAGAGATGTGACGGTCAGGGCCGTGGCACCTGTTAGCACACTGCCTCCGCACCACAGAACAGCTGTCTGTCTGTGTGCTTATGTTTGCGTGTGTGTGCGTGTGGCATGCTGAGAGACATACCCTACATGTGAGCCCACCCCCAACCTGACAGCAGCTGTCCCTGGTTCAGGCCTACTAGTTGAACAGCTATTGTACTTTAAACATTCATAATAACTCCTTCATTTGAAGTAAACTTTTTAGGAAATTCGGAAATGTATCGACCGCGTTATGTTTAAGAAGTCCGCTGAAATGTCACATCATTCATGTCCTGTCACATATTGGGTCTACGTGCGGGTGTTTAGAGGAGAAGCGCACTGCCATTATTATCTCACAAGGCACCGTGTCCGAATTATAATAAAATGGCGTGTTCAGGCTGTGGATGGACAGCAGCCAGCTGTGCTGTGTTTCTGCAGCAAGGACATGCGGCTGAAGGTGCGAGAACAGGTGCTGCACTGGTATTTCTTCACATCTGCGTGGGTCTGGAGGTGCGCCCGCAGGTTAGAGCGGTCTGCGAAGGCACGGTTACAGTGTGTGCAGGAGAACGGACGTTCACCTGTGGGGGGAAAAAAGAGAGAGTTAGATACAGTTAAATGTATGCACTTTGTAAACGTAAATATGCTTCTTAAAGCGCAATAGCTAACAGTCACATGGTAAACTGATTGAATCAACCATGGTTACACAAAATAAGTGGCTATTCAGCAAGGATGATAAGTGCTCTCTAGCATTCTTGATCAACTTATCTGTGCTTATCTCTGCTCTCACACTAGTGATTGATAAGATTGTCCTATTGTGTCATTGTTAAGAAGAGGTCAACACAATGAGTGATCAATGAAAAGCCATTCTATTGAGGGCTAACTCAGGTGACTGATTGAATCACTAAAGTAACGCCATTGGATGAATTTATTGAGAAAAAAGATTTAAGAGATTTCCAAAGAAAAATTTAAGATATTTACTTTGCAACACTTTAAAAATGATTGTGAAAAAAATGAGATTTAAATTTAAATTCTGTTTAAACTTAGAAAAAACTAGGATAGTTATTCTGCTACACCTAAATATATGTGTGTCTGTGTATGTGAGAGAGAATGTGTATATATATATATATATATATATATATATATATATATGTATATATAAAACACTAGGAAAAGGAAAACAATGTTATTTAAAGCAGAACAGAAGATGCTCTGTTACAATCTTTTAAAAAATATATTAAAAATGTAATTAAATCAAGTAACATTTAAAAGTAATTTACTCTGCTACATCTATTTTTTTACTGAATTTATAAAATCTTGTCAAATTAAAAAGTAATATACTCTGCTACATTTAAAAAATACTTTTTAAAAAAATTAAATAAATAACATTTTGAAAAACTTTAAATTTCCAAATCAGAATTTACAAGGTTTAGTCTGCTTTGTCTTTAAAGTGAAAAAAAACAAAACCATTTAGTAAAGTTGTTGTACCTGTATGTGTGCGAATGTGTCCTCTTAACAGCCAGGGTCGTGAAAATGCCTTTCCACAGGTGGGACAGACACACGGTAGTGTGTGTGAGCGGATGTGCATCTTCAAGGCACCAAGACTGTTGTATTCTTTGGGACAGTGCTTGCAGAAGAAAGACGGTCGAGTGGCTGGAACGGTGGCCTCGCTCTTGTCCTCTCTCTGTCCTGCTCTGTTCTTGCCGTTGCGCCTCGGCCTGCTGGTCTGTTGGGGGTGGTAGGTGTCGGACGAATCTGGGCTAGGTGGGTCTGAGGTGCGCCCCTCGTCTTCCTCCCCACTGCTGCTGCAGCTGATGCTGGACGGGGAGCTGAGGTCCAGCGGGCCCTGGCTAGTGGAAAGGTTGGATGGGGATGTGGGATCGTGTAGGGAGGGTAGTAAGCTGACATCCCAAACCAGTCCAGTGGTCAGGCAAGTCACTGGAAAGTCGCTGGTGACTGCTGGAAGTTCTGCTAGTGGGTATGTGTCTGACAGAGTATCTGATAGATAGAAGAGAAAAGACTAAATAAGTTCCTAATCACGTTTTTACAACCATAAACACTAGGCATAAAGATATTGATGATTGCAGTGATTGCCAATGAAAAGGCATCTAGGAAGAAGTAGAAACTAACAGAAAAAAACGTGCATCTCATGCAACCAGATCCAGTGCAGAAAAAGCGTCTAAATCGAACTTCCACACAGTGGAAATGACACACAAATTTACTTTTAAAGCTACATTTACATGCATCTAGCTTATAACTATGTCACATATATGAGAAAACTCGAATACAATTGTTATTCTATAGCTAAACAAGTTTTGCTCTCTTAAAACATTTCGCGTTTAGCTGATTCGATTAAAAAAGAATAAAAATAAATAGTCCAAAACTCACCGTTCTGACATTCCAGCTCGCTGTAGTTTGGTCTCTTGCTGGTGAAATACTTCTTTACCAGGAAAGATCGAGGCATGCTGAACTCTTCAGTTTTAGCAATCCAGCCCAGTTATTTTTTTAGGGCTGAAATCTCGCTGAAATCGCTCCACTTCAGATAGTGCGTTAAATGTAGCGACCTCGCCAATCCGCGCTTCTCGTAACGTGAACACTGATCTGGACTACAATTAGTCAGTCTGTACTTATTTAAAATAGTCTGACAGACTAAGTGGGTATACGTCCATTCGGACCCGCCCAAAAGAGCAGCCTACAGCCATCGCTGTCGTCAGTGTTTCATTTAATTACCCAGCACTTGACTGCTGCCTAGGTGTGAATGTTCTCAAGCGCACTTCGCAGGTAATACACACAAGTGAATTGTTTAATTCGTGCCTATCAAGATCATGTAAATTAGCCTTTCTAAATGCATTGTTTACTTCGTGGCTTCAAGCCAATGTGTGTAAAAATGCCAGATTGTCCATTTAAATTAAAGCTTTTGTGAGGGAACGGTTTGCCATTTCCAAAGTCTGCATAATGGAGGATAATACAATTAGCGTGTGCAGCATACATCTACATAAGTCAACTTCGTGGCAAAACGTACATGCTCGATTTGGTTTGTAAGTCGCAGATGCATCGTTTAGTAATGAAATTTTCACTGTCATCAAGTTTTATTTCAGAGTCAAGGCCATTATATATAATACACTATTATGTGCTCTGTGTATGTTTTATTACCTAGTTTTGATGTAGCTGACAAGTGCACAATGCACTTTTCAACAGATGTCCAGACAAGCCTGGAATGAGTTTTGGGAGTGTTTGATTATGGCTCCACCTTGTGGTATTTAAAATGGTGTTATTTAGTTTCAAACGGGTTTTCTGTTTGGTTCAGCAGTCACAAAGTAAATGTATTATGTTAGTGATATCATCATGAAAATAATTGTAAAAATAAATGAAAGACTAATTAGATAAGTTAAAATAAAAAATAAAACAAATACAAAAAAGATAAAAATAAAACAATTATGTTTTATCTTGTTTTGCTAAGTCGTGTATTCATTAATTTATTTTCCTATTGTTAAGTTTATTTGTTTATTTATTGACATATTTATTTATGTATGTATTTATCATTTCTGCAGGTCCTCCACTGTGTATCACATTTCTATGAAAGACTGTGTGTTTGGTAAACTAAATAAATAAACCATATTTTAAAAGGCTTACGTCATATTTTTAAAAGCTTAAATATGCCTATCGCTGTTTAAAGTAATTTAACGTGAGCTATTATTATTATTATTACCAAAACTTCGCCTGCTAGTGTGTTTTCAGATTTGATTATCAATCACATTTGCTTAAAACGCGTTTGATTGTATTAAACTATCAATACTATTATGTCCATTATTTTTTATTAAAATGTGTTTTATTTCTTTATAGTAACCTAGTATGAATTAAAGGTTCATTTTCTAAATAATGCAGAAACATGTTAATCTTCTAGCTTCAGTCACTTGACTTTGATTGCATCTTGTCTATCAATTTTTTCTTACTGCAAACCACATTGGTTTACATAAAGGCACTTTTTAATTTCCTGAGTGAACTATCCCTTTAAACAAAAAAAAAAAACTCCTTTATACCCAAATACTTGAAATAATTCGTGCTGTCAGTTGCTGTGCTCATTCTGCAGTTTTCAAAAATTTGAAACTACGCCCCTCGACGTGTCAAACTAACGTCCTCCGCAGCTGAACTGGAATCAGTTTTACTCACGGTCCACCAATGAGGTTTATAGTATAGTGTTAAAAACTGTTCCCAGGTCTGTTAACGATGAAAAACGGTTAATATGCCCCGTTAAATTCGGTCTCCAACCCCTCGGTTTGTGTACGAATCCTATTGGACTAGCACTCGATTGTGGGCGGTGCTACATCGTTGTGCTTTTTTGTTTTTATTATCAGCTGTTCGTTGGGATCTATACTGCGGTGATATAATTGACGTGCTAAAAGCGAAAAGAAACAAAAGATAAAAACATATATTCTGCACGTCTACCTCGGATTAAACAGCCAAAGATTTATTTTTTTAACCATATAGACGTTGGAAATTCGGTTGCTCTGTAAAGGAGCAGGTAAGTTAGTATGTTTCATTTAAGCTTCTTTTAAAACTATGCGAGAAAATCTGGATATTCCCAAATCTGTTTTGTTTTATATATTTGCATATATAGAAATTTGTATAAATTAATAATCGGTGGCACTATATTCCTTACTCGTAATCGAAGCTTATGAAGCTGCTTCATTCATTGCTTATGATGTGTTAGTATTGATCATTTAACGTTACACTTATTTTCAAGGACACTTTTAATGTGTATTAGCAGCATTTGCACAAACGTACGAATCAGTGGCCCTTGTTTTCCTCGACTAGCCTTTCTAAGTGATGCAAGTGTTCGAGGAGAGGAAGCAAAAATAAACAAATAAATACAAATAAATATGAATCCTGCATAAAACCGACTGAAATTAAACAATTTCTACATGATGCAGATGCTGTGTTTTCAGGGAAAATGTATGTATTGTTTTAATGGCACACCCCCCCCAGCTGGAGAACGACAGATGGACGCCAACAATGGAGCTGGGGTCCAACAATGCATTCCCAAAACTCAATTCATCCATCTTTGTGGCTATATGAACAATATCTCCAGATATAGCTTTTACATGGCAGTCACATTTTGAACACATCTTTAACTAAATAAACATATGTTTCTACTAAAAACATGTTTTGAAACGTTCTAACTAAGCGTGCATTGAAAGAGGAAAGCCTATTGTGTTAGGAAGCTAGTCCTAACACAGTGTTTCTCTTCATCACTGCTCTACGGTTGCCAATTCTGAAAAATAAAATTTCAAAATGAAGCATGACGGATGCCTGGAAGACTGACCTCAATATGAGATATGAGCCTAATATAGCTTTTATTTAAATCTTTATGAGTGGGGATAGTTCAAACCAGAAACTATATCATATATCATGTTCACATTTCTCTTCTACCAAAGGTCTGGCTGAAGTTGTACTGCTGAGATCTGCTCATAACATCTGTCAGAGTGAAGGATTGTGAGACCCAGGCAATCAAGTTGACCTTCAGTTATTCAGTACAATCACACTTGATTTATAACTATGTTTCAACGGCTCACAAACCTGCTCTTTGGAAGTGCGAATGAAACAACTGGGGAACCAAATGTACCAAAACCAGGATCACCAGAAGTGGATGAGGAGGGCTGGCTCCTGGTCAATCCAGCTGGTGAGTACAGCATTACAAATGTCTCATATTGATTTGAAATGATTAAATATTTACTAAATAATTGGACATTTTTTTTGCAGCTGCTGATATTTTTATGACCAATAAGTTAGATGAAGTTCTCATGATGTAATTACAATGTTGATTGAGAAATGTACAAATATATACAATACACAATGTTGATTGAATAACCATTTCTCAAAGCATGATTTATGATTATAAAGATGATCAACTTCAGTCCATTCTTGAAATATTGGGTTAATTAAGGGTCTGCAAATAATAATGTGCATTAATTTAAAGGGATAGTTAACCAAAAACTAATTTTTTTTCATACAGTGCAGTTTTGGACCCTACTGACTTCCATTGTGTGCGCAAATATATTTTATTAACTTGTTAGGCACAAAGTTGTTTTATATCAGAGATTTGATTGTGTTTATTAAAGGAACGGTTCACCAAACAATGTAAATTCTGTCATCATTTACTCACCCTCAAGTAGTTCCAAATCGATATAAATTTCGTTGTTCTGCCGAACAGAACAGCCTGGATACAAACTTTAGGCTTTCCTTGCTATACTATCTAATTATTTTCTGTAGATGGAGAGGCTTCCCCTGAACCCAGTGAGGTGCAGTTGAAGTTAATAGGAAACCTGTCCAGCACTGAGAAATGTGCTGCCAGCTTGGTCAGTGATGCGAGGTAAAACCAATACACCTGCTGCGAGGTTGTAACAACATTGACACTGACAGTCAGTATTGAATTGATTGACAAAGGTTTTGTTCTCTTTCTATAGCATGGTAGAACCAGAAGTCCCTGTTGCTCGTAGCAGTAGTCGAGTATCTCAGCGCTTGGTCTCTCAGGCCGGGGCTTTGGTCAAAGTGTCACAGGTGGGCCGGATACAGCGCGCTCAAGCACGGTCCAACCGCCACAATCTCAGCCGCAACTGCATCCAGCGGCAGAACCACATTCGTCAGCGTCTTCCTCAACACTTCTCACGCATACACCGCGTGATCCTCCATCAGCCTAGTCTTCGCAACTTTAGTCACTAAGATTCAGAGAAGGTCACCAAAAGAGTCATGCAAGCGAACAACCAACATGCAAGTACCTTGGTTCAAAATAAAAGCTTGATATGAACGTGCTTGAACTTTTATATTTACAATGTAGTGTATAAAAAATCCAGTGGCAGCTAAAATTATGGCTCCTAATATATTCTTGGCCATTCGAAAGTACGTGTGTTATAGACTGTCATGCAGCAATAAAATGAAATGAAGGACTTTTGAGTTCTCCTGTTTTCTTTCATTGTAACATGAAGCTAATATGGAAACTGAATTAAAGCTATGGTTTGATATTTCATGTGAAATTAACTTATTGTGTTTAAAACAATAAAGCAAAACATGGCTTCATTTCAGACAGTTTATTTATTATTATTACTACAAATGTTTTTTTGTTGCTGTTGCCATGTAATGCACTACACGAACCACAAGGAGGAGCCTGGGTTCGCCTAGTGTGGTCAGAGTAGCTCTTGTATTACTTTCTGGGTCAAACTGTCCGTAACATGGAAGACTGTATAGTCATGTTGACTGTCTTCTACAGTATTAAACGATACCTGCTTTGTGGGGGGTTGTTTATTGATTTTTGTTTTTAATAACAACATTATGAGCTGCAGAAGATGCACATTAACAGTTTAACTGTAAGATTTTAAAAAGTTTGCAGTAAAAAGTGCAGTTTTTTTTGTACAAGTGAAATAACTGGATGAATATTTTCTTCTTTTTCATGTTTTCCACATAAACTCTGGTACATCTCCGGTTACATAAAACAAATCTGTTAAAGTATCTTAGGACATGCTATCACACAAGTCTGGCGAACACCTTTAGCACATATTCATACATTCAAGACATCACCTGATCTGATGTGCAGCAAGATAAATTTAAACTATGCCATGTGGCGTCCATAGTTATTTTAAACATGCTTTTATTAAAGTAATGCATTGGTTGATGGAAAGATGTGGTCGGCAGAATTGTAAGTTGCATGCAGTATTTAACATAACCACAGTAAGGTGATATTTATGTCATATTATAATAAGAAGGGCCATGCTCCTAGATTTTATTTTAATATTCATATGGAAGCATTCACCTCTATCCCATATCTCCTTGCACACTGAACTGTGGTTTCCTTCTTACCCTTAATAATGACTAATATTTGAACAAAGTATTTTACAGTGAAAAAGAACACAAAACAAGTTAGTCAAGTTGAAGAGTTCATAGACATTTAAGGTCAGGTGCTTTCAACCAAAGCACAGAAAAAAATTGTGCACTGACATGCACAACATGTGAGGGTGCTCAAAACATATTCTTTTCATCTGTCTCTAATTTAGGTGAACATTTATTTTTTTGACATTTATCAGAAATAGGCAAACTACTTTACATCTCAAAATTGTCTTTGGTCAAAGAAAACATTAATTAGTAATAAGTTTAGTCTATTGGATGACTTACAATGTAATTATAAACTGCTATGGTCATAAAAATAAACAGTGAATTTTATAAATCAATGCAAATGCATGAAAATAAATACCAATGTGCCCAACTAGTGTCTGACTTCCTAGTTCCTAGTATCTTAGTGGCATGACATTGTTGCATGTCAACAATGGAATGTCGGAATGACATCACGAGTGACAAGCAGATAACATACTTCTGTGATCATAAGCAACTGCTGTCATTTAACAAGCAAACACTCATCCTTCAGCATGGAGCTAGACAAGGAAAGACAGGAGCGCTACTTTATAGTAGTGAGGAGAAGCAAGAAGGGCTTGTCTCGCGGCTCAATTGGGCGCGCGGATGCAGAGACAGAAGAAGGAGATCTCATAGGAATGGTTTATGGAGGAGGTGGCAGTGCCAAGAGTAGTGGCACGGTGAAGAAAGAGGACACATACCCACTTACCCGCCACCAAGCTCAGCTACTTCTGTTCGTTTCACCTGCCAGCAAGCGACTGGAGCTCCTGTGCAACGTCCAGCTCTTCAGTGCAATCTGCGCTCTTGCTCAGGAAGATCTTGTAGTGGTCAAACACAAGAAGGACTTTCAACCATGCCTGGTCAAAAATCTAATTCAAATCGGCAAGAAAGACAAACCAGGAGTCTTGCAGATGCTGGGATTTGAGCTGGACTTAGTGGTGAGGAAAGACGTTTCCCGTTAATTCTTACAGTTTGAAGTTTTTTTTTTTTTACAGTTTTAATTTTATTGTCACTTAATGTTAGTATTAATTTAATTTGACTGTAATTTAATAACACACAACATTAAAACACATCATGTGCATGTACTGAAATAATACACATTGACATACATTTGTTTTATATTGTTTATTAAATTGTTTTTGCTTTATAGTATTAACATCAATATAGTTTATTTTAATTGGTTAATAATTCGTTTTTTCTAGATTTTTGTGATTGTTATTATTTTACAGTAAATGCAATCAGTATTAAAATATTTTATTATACATAAGTTATTTAAAAATATATAATATTAGTACTATTATTAAGCTACAAGCTGAAATGTATTTTTGTCTTTACATAAAACATTTATAGAACAGAGGGCATGTGTAGGTTTACTTTAATAAAAAAAGAAATAGCATAATATGACTGTGTACTATTACATAATATAAACTTGCTGCACTTTGGAACTGTGACATAAGTGTTGACCTCTTGATCACATAGACAAAATATTTGAATGCAAAGAAAATAGATAGTGGTGTGAAGAATCTGCTTAATCTCTTGACATGTTGATGAATTTTTCACAGGACACTGAGCATGATATTTTGTCAAAGACGAGCGCCCTGCTACCCTTCTTCAGTGCAGCTGATATTATCCAGGTGGCTCCTTCACATTCAAACACCAGGCAACCACTAAGAAACGGCATTGATTTGGGTTAGTTAATTAACTATTTAACCCTTAAAACATACAGTAGTTGAATTCTCACAAGAATTAGATCAGGGTGTTAGTGTAGAGATCCTATGACTAGAAATTGCGGAAAAGATTATCTTAAACTGGAAAAACGATGCCGTCAATCTCAAAGCTAAAACAATTTGTAGCATCTAGCATGCTCCATACCAAATTGTAATGGGGTCAGGTGATGATGATTTCTGCAGCAATATGATTTACATGTTCTCCCCTTTTAGGGAGGAACATTAAAAGGAAAACGGTGTCTCGCATCAATTCCATGCCAGCTCTCAACTCACGCAATGTAAAAAAAGGAAGTATCTCCATTCAGGCCTTGCCGCATTCTTCTCTGGAGGTGGGGTCTATGGCAGAGGTCATATCTTTGAATGGACTGACCGTGTACGGGGTGATCAGGTGGATTGGAGTTCCTGAGGGAAAGAAAAACTGCTGGGCAGGACTTGAACTGGTCAGCGTCAGCATTTTTTTCTTTCTGTATAAAGTGTGTGCTGATTATATGGTGTTTTTATGTTAGTAAATAATACAAATATCCCTTAAATCCTTTCAGGACAATGAGGCGACGACTTGTTCGGACGGGACGTTTGGTACAAAGCGGTATTTCACCTGTGAAGAAAACAAAGCCTTGTTTGTGCCACTGACCAACTGCAAACCAGACAACAGATTCCTGTTCGTATCGAATGAGATCCTAAAACCACTTGAACCTCCCTCAGGTGAGACCCTAGTCTGTGTTATTATTCCTCTGCTTACAGAAACATTCTGAAGGCCTAAAGATGATGACCTTTCCTCTTCTTAGTCACGCTCTTGGAAGATTCAAATGAAGATGTTCCCCCTGTTGCTGAGCGAGACGTTTTGTCCCATCTGATTGGCAGAATGAGGGGAATCCAAGGTCACTTCAACTCCTGCTATCTAGATGCCACTCTCTTTAGGTAAACATCTCGAGAAACGCATGTTATTTCATTTTTTGTACACGTTGATGCATTTTATTTTTTTCTCTGCTTTTACAGTCTCTTCACGTCATCCATAGCTTTCGACAGAGTGTTTAGCAGATCAGCAGATAGCGAAGAAGGCACTTCACACATTTTAAGACGGGACATTGTGAACCGCTTACGCAGGTAAAGACTCTTAATACATAAGAAAGTCATGAAACAAAACCAGAGCTTTATAGTAAACACACTTCATATAGGTATGTGTGTTTATAGTCATTAGGGTACTCACAGTTTGTTTCACATAACCTCCACCTCTCTCTACAGAACTGGATTTGTTCCAGCAGAGAGTGTGATGAAGTTTCGTAAACAGCTGGGCTGCAAATCTTTTGCTACAGAGGAGAAAGGTATTACTTATCCCATAGTGACCGTTTACTTATTGATGTTGAGCTGCGAGTTTGTGACTGAGAGCTAATGTTACCCTGACTCTTTCCCTTACTCTTTTTTTACTCTTGTTTTTCCTGCTATTTCCGTCAGATCCGGAGGAGTTCATCACCTTACTTCTAAAGCATGTTTTACGTATAGAGCCATTGCTCAAAATCAGGTTTGTTTCAATTGTATTGATTATGTTATACGATACACCAAATGAGCCAATTGGAATGATGTCTGAAGGATCATGTGACACTGAAACCTGGAAATTGAGATTGGCCTTCAAATAAATAAATTAAGTTTTAAAATATATTAAAATATAAAATAGCTATTTTAAATAGGAATAATATCACTGTTTTTACTATTAGTTTTACTATATTTATATAAAACAATGCAGCATTGGTGGCCATGAGACTTCTTTAAAAAAGTTACAGACCCAAAAAATTGTAACTGTGTTCTTTCTGTGTAAACAAGCTTAAACGGATTGTCTTAACACCTGTATGTGCTTTTTTTTAGGTCATGTGGAGACTTGGCACAGGGTTCCTATACGCATCAGATCATAGTAGAGAAGAATCAGGTGCAAGCTGTGCCTTCGGTTCAACAGCTGCTTGAGGTGTCCTTTGTGTCAAGCGATCTGAAGTTTGAAGAG
This sequence comes from Enteromius treurensis, assembly GCA_032275025.1. Lineage (NCBI taxonomy): Eukaryota > Metazoa > Chordata > Actinopteri > Cypriniformes > Cyprinidae > Enteromius > Enteromius treurensis. The sequence goes on from JAUCMU010000013.1 coordinate 16,346,224, forward strand.
GTTTGTTCATAGTTTACTGTAAATTAGATTATAATTCATTTGATTCGGTTTCTACCCCATATTTTCCTACCTAGATAAATTGCAAAGATTAACCAAACCTTGTGTTGTTTTAGATTCCTTCTTGCCTTATAGTACAGATGCCACGGTTTGGAAAGAAGTTCAAGATGTTCCCTAAAATCATTCCCTCAACAGAGCTGGACATCACAGACATCTTGCATTGTTGTGAGTTTAACAAGCGTACTTCTAAATGAAATCTGCTCCTGATAACGTTTGCTTTGTGGATGCAGATATTGGATTGTTTCAGATGCAATATCCTTCGTGCTTCCCCTGTTTTCTCTGGCAGCCCCCCGGGAATGTTTTCTGTGTGGTCAACTTGCTGAATATGAATGTGTCCAGTGCCTGATGGACCATAAGCTCCAACCAGGCAAATTAAAGCAGTATTGCACCACCTGCAACACACAGGTAGTTCACATAATACAAAAATTTCAACGTTTCTGTGATACAATGCATGTACCATCTTTTTTTTTCATTCATATGCATTCCTAAACCTAAGTATTTTTACTCTTTCTACAGGTTCACATTCACCCCTCCCGAAAGGAACACACTCCTCAAAAACTTACAGTTCCAGATCACCTTCCAGAAGATGCACCTGTACAGAGGCACCAGATGCAACTCTTTGCGGTCCTCTGTATAAACACCAGCCATTATGTATCTTTTGTCAAATATGGGCCTAACCCACGGTCCTGGATCTTCTTTGACAGCATGGCTGACCGATGTGGTATGTCAAATGTTAAATATCCAACATATTTACATGGTTGTGTCATTTGAACAGGATCACTGAAGTTTCACAAACCTATTTTAATACCTCCGCTATTGATTATTTATATCACTAAAATGTGTGTTATTCCCTCATATTTGTATCAATAGGTGACGATAACAATGGCTACAACGTTCCCATGATCAGGTCCTGTCCTGAGGTTGGAGAGTTCCTTTCACAATCTGAAGAGGAGATGTCCACAGCAGATGTGAGTCAGAGCAGTGAGATGGTACGCAGACTGCTGTGTGATTCATACATGTGTCTTTATCAGAGAACAGAGTGAGCAGAGATATTTGTGATATCTTTGTACTTCGTCCTTACACACTTATATCTCTTACATCAACAGAGCTGACACATGAATTACTATATACTTACGTTTTGCTCGGACATTCTGTTCTTTAGCAAACTGTTCTTCTGTGACTTCTAATGGAAGTGTATTTCTATGCAAAAGGGCTCCTAGATCTTAAGACATTTTATCAAGTAGAGATATATACATTTACAAACAAGCAACAATGTAATTTATTTTAACAGTTTAGTAGGTTCAGTGTGGTTATTTGTACTGATTAGTATATATTTTTTTTGTATTTGTAAGTTGTAGGATGCTTATATTAGTATTAAAAATTATGCTGTACCAATTTAATTTGTCTTTCTTGTCGAATCTTCAATTAATTAATAGTTGATTTCAGAATTCTTTCTGCTCTTTCACTCTTTTGGTCAGCTTTTGGCCATATTAATATGTTATATATTGGTGTTTATGACTTTATGTCTACAGAAACATATTATCTAAAAAAAAAGTGTTACAGATGAAGTTGAAAATATTAGGAATTAATTGAATGGGGGACTATGAGGTAGAAAAAATAAGAGTATTACAGTGGGTTTATTACAGTGTATTGTAAGGCCTAGTTGAAGAGAAGTATGGCATTGGTGCCCTCTAATGGAAACAGCACATTATTGACTCCTCAATAACGAAGTTTACAAAGATTTCGAGGTCTGATCTTCAATCGTTCATTGAATTGGTTCTTTTATATTAGTGTAGATATGCACACAGTAATAGGTTTATATCTAAATAAAAGTAATTAATTAATTAATTAAAAATAATAAATAAATAAACAAAGGTCAATGTACAGACATCATTCATTTGTTGTTAGTCCCAGTTCTTTAGCAGAATCCTATTCAATGACCTTTAAATTGTAAACTGTCAATCATATTAAGGTTATTACATTTATTATGGCAGTTGTTTAAGACACAAAGATCATGCATAGCATGTGGTTGTAAAACTATTTCCGCCTTTGTACATCTGTCGTCTGGAGAGAGATAGGCCTACTGCAGGTTCAAGATAAATGTGGCCATTGAGAAGCAAAGCATTGTACATGTACACAGCACGCACAAAATATGGTTATGGGTTGAGCGATAACAAAGGCTTTGAAATAAATAGTTCAAGTAATCTTGAGGATGGCTAATTTTTCAACACATCAACTATGTGTAAAAGCCTTCCTCTTAATGCCTTTTTGTTTCAATCTACTGGATGAAAATAGGTATAAATAAAACCTAGCCATGTGACAGGAGGTTTGTATTTTGTTTATCAACCCAATGGTCTAAGAAATGTATTATTACAATATTTAACTATTACTGATGGTGATAATATTAACTCTTTGAGCGAGCCCCTCTTCACTGGTACCACGTGGCTTTAACCCCCATAGTAAATTAGCGGTGACGTCACAGAGCGGAGCTGTTCGGGCACGCTGTGGGGGAGGAGCCAGGGCAGGAAAAACGCCTTTTTATCCTTTTAAACGCGTCTGACATGCGCAGTGCTTTGAATTTCGGGCTTGGTCTGTTACACAACTGTGTCTTTCTTCATTCTGCCTACAGCTCTTCGCCGGCATTTTACTTTAACAGGCTTTTAACTGTGTTATTTCAAAAATAAGACCCATAGAAATGAGTGGGGACCATTCCCACAACGACTCCCAGGTAAAGTGTTTGTGATTTAACGTTGTCAGTTATTTTCTTTCTTTCTTGATGGTTTGTAGTCACTAGCTCGGCTGTTTAAATTCCATCCGCAGCGGCAGTTTTCCCCCAGCATGCTAAGCTAACAGGCACTGGAAGTCGGCTTTGAATGTAATAATTTTATATTTTCAGCCCTTGTCGTCTTTTGGCGCTTTTCTTACACCAAGGTGTCTTAACAAATGCGTCAAGTTGGGAATTAAAACTTTATATAGTCCCCTGTCCTGCGCAGCGGTGGTATTTAAACGCTGTTTTATGAACAGGATTGTTAGCTTGAGTGCTAACCCTCCGCCTAGCATCAAGTTGAAAGTTAGCAGCCTATTGACACGGCGCGATCTTACATTAACTTATACACCACTGTCTTTCCGCAGATCGACTCGGGATCCAGACATAATGGTGAGTTGGACTTGTCTAATCACCACATTGTGGTAAAATTCAAATTGACGTTTTGCACATCCAACGTGATCGCTCAGGAGCTTGCTTGACGACCAGTTAGTTTTAAGGACAGAAATGGCGTCCCAGAGACTAAGTCCCCTCTCGCTCACTGACAAGCGCCTATTGTTCACATTGAGCCCTTAAAAATCGTATTTACGTTTCTTCAAAATCGACCAAAAACGGCGATTTTGAAAGAGAAAGAGATTATTTGCCAGTTAGTGTAGCTTGATCCTTTGTGGAGTTAGAAAGGCGCTCTAACGAGGCTTGTGAAAGTGAGGGTTTGGGGGTTGAGGACTTAGTCTCTGCGCCATTTTCTTTTTCTCTGTCTAGCGGTGTAGTGAACGTTAAGTGCACATCGACGTGATTATGGAGGCGAAGGATTGAGAAACGTGCGTGACCTGTTCCGGATCCACGCACGAAAATAAACCCTCAACCTCAAAAACACCTTTATTCGATGGAATGCGCTGCAAAACGCACGTTTACCAAGCATACCAGGAACTGCAGTTATTTAAGAATCTGGCATGTTTAAAAGTCATGTTTTCTTATGAGCAATGCTGCAATATTATCTGCCACAGATGAACAATTACAACAAGGGTTAGTAAACTTAAACGAGCCTGTCCTGTGGGATTGTATTAGAGCTATACTTGAAGTGTCATTAGTTAAATCAGTTTGGTCATGTAGGTTCAAAACATGGCCTTCCAAAGGTATTGCAAAATATAGCTTTTATAATGACTGTAACTTAAAAAAAACAACAACAAAAAAAGATTATTCCCCATTTCTGTTCAGTTTTAGTAAAACGTTAAAGATGCCATGACATTCAATCCCACAGCACTGCACATTTCATTGTTTTTAAGCATTGAATTTAGGTGACAATTACAAACAGTTAGTTTATTATATTATACCTAATACATTCTGACACATGAATTAGGTGATAATAAGACAAGGATGTTAATTATAACTATAGTATGAGGACGGCATTATTACTACTTTTTTTTTTTTTTTTACATCAATAAAAATATAATGATTATTAGTTTATACATAATTTATTTTAAACTAATCAAAGCTGCAGCATAACGTGCAGTGATCACGCATTTACCTTTAGCAGTAAGTTGTTCAAACGAGTCAGTTATTTCTTTGAGCGAGTTAAGCTAAATGATTTGTCAATTTTATTACTTTTTTTTTTGTGTGGTTATTTTAAGTATAGTCAATTAACTTTTTTTTTTGTTACACTTCATCCACATCCTCATTAGAGGGCATTAAGTTTTTGCTTCCCTTCATAACTGCAGCTAGGATGCTTGACCCACTGTCCCGATGCACAAGCTGCATGTTTACACCATGTCATTCCACTAAACATCCACAAAGTGCTTAACAGTGTTTGGGACATAAACAAACGTGTACAATTAGACAGTGTATTTAATAAACAATGATTTATGTAAAAATTGCTTTATTTTGCACACTCTGCATGGTCTTCCTATGCTTTACCACATACGCATGGCAAACATGTACCAGTGTAATATAAATGTAATCCTATTTTGTGTACTTTTTTTCTTTTCTTTTTTTTTTTATTGGACATGAGGAAATGAGCCTTGGCCTAGCAGTCTTCAAAATTATGCAGGGACAGCTTTTTGTGTAAGATTAGCATGTACTTTGAAATATAATTGCTTGGAATTAATTTTCATACGTTTCTTTTTTTTTTCTCAGTATGTTCCTTTTAGTCAAAAGGCTCCGACTTCATTATTTTGGTGTTTTTTTTATTTATTTTGTTGTTGTTGTTTTTTTTTATGAAGCTTCAGCATGTAACAGTTTTGCTGACAATGAACTTGTCCACTAGAGGGGACAGTTCACAAATAAGTTCTCCACAGTCCCAGATGTGCATGTGTTTTGCTGATGGGCAAAATGAACATGGTGGATGGTTGGCCCATAGTGAGGATTTTTATTTTTGCATTTCCACTTATATATATTTATTTAAAACGATGGCTATAAGGTAAACCCACGCATTTGGATGAATGTGTGCCTGTACGGGAGTTCAGTTAAGGATGCATATCTAGAGGTAGGGAAAGGTTTGTCGCGTTTGGTAATGCGCTCATGCGTACCGTGGAAGATAAAGGATTTGATTTCAAGTCCTAACCGAGCGCTCCTGTCCCTCTTAATGCTTGAATGCATCCTACTGTAACATGAGGTTCGTTGTTTATCTGTGCTCTTAAAGGATGACATTTGAGTTCGTTTGGATTCCGAAACCTTGTTCAATTCCCGTCGGTTCTTTTAGCCATCGCGACAGAAAGAGAGCTCATTTTGCTTTCCCCTTTTGGGAGGCCTGTTACAAAACACCTCCAGCTTTCTCACTGTCCACTACATTGTCGTTGAATATGCCTGGCCCCCTTGTAACCCAATCCGGCCTACCAACCTACACATTTCCTAAAGCAATAGTTCTCTCAGTGTAAACAGTCTGCAAAGAATGGGGCCTCTATAAACAACTTGCATAGCTGAAAGTGAAAACTGGACACTTCACGTCAAGAGGTAAAGTGCCAAAATCTACAAGGTGTGACTAATGTGTCTGCAGTAGGTCGGGCGAGGACAACCCAAAATGTGTCATGCCTTACTTATTTCAAACCAGTTGTCTGTAAAGCGTTTGGCAGGCCGGTGCAGGTCACTCTGAAATAGATTTCTCATCCAGGTGTGAGCAGAATGAGCCGCCATAATGTCTCCAGATGATCTATTGTCTTATTCTTTGCCTGGTTTTTGTGAATGCCTATAGCAGTAAAACAATTTCGGTGTAGAGGTCTGTTTGATTTCATTCTTTTGTACACTTTCTAACCTCCAGTTAACTGTGCTTTTGAATCTGTCTTCCCTGTTCCAGGGCCATACTTTTGTTGCCAGGTGTTCACTGGCTTTTGAATGTGCTGCTTAATCTTTAATTTCTTTTGTTGGCAGATTCTCACAAACACAAAGATAAATACAAGGACAAAGAATACAAACACAAGGACCACAAGAAAGACAAAGAACGTGAGAAATCAAAGTACAGCAACAGGTATGAGGTCACTGTAATTCACTCCTACGGTAGATATATAGGTGCTTTACAGTCCAGTTGGCTCTTTACGCCGTGTGTTTGATAAGCAGGGCGTGGCCTTCAGTCTTCAGACCACAGGAAGGAATGTTGGCTTTACTGCTACTTCCTCTGTAAACACTATCATCTATTTGGAGCCGATTTTGTTGATGGACCAGACCATTGTGGCAATTAGATCACGGCATGTTTTATTGCATTTTGGCAGTGAACACAGGGACTCCTCGGATAAAAAGCACAGAGATAAAGAGAGGCTGAAGCTCAAAGATGGATCCTCAGACAAGCAGAAGGACAAATACAAAGAGAAGAGAAAGGAGGAAAGGGTGGGCAGAATCTTACTGATACAAATACTTTCACGTTGCAACAGTTTTATCTTAGCTAAATCCTCTGGCTCTGGAGGAGTTGTAAATAGTCTTTGTGATTCATACAATATTGAGTGCCTTCTACTGACCTCTTTCTGTTGTGTGTATGTCATTTTTGTGTTTCTTTTTTTATTTCCTTCCTCAAAAGGCTTTCGATGGCAAGTTCAAAAAAGAGAAAGAGAATGGATTTGAGAGGTAAGAAAGAACCCTAATTGTGACGGTGAATGACGCAACTATAAGATATGAATGCCATGATGTTTTTTATAAAGGGGTCATAACTTTTTTTTTTTTTTTAATGACATCCCAGATTATGAAAACAATATGTAGAAAAATCAGCAACTCAAATTAGAATCATAAATGACTAGAATTACACTTTCCAATGTTGGGAAGCATTTAGTTGCTACATACCCTTACAGTATTAGTCAATTTCTACACCTTTTTACTCGTAATCTTCCTTTAACACCAAATAGGTGCGATTATGTAAATTGCGCACAGATGTTAATGCTTGAGTTTCTGAAGTCATCAGTCCAACCTCTTTCAATACAGAGGGGCTTTGAGTTCTGAAAGTTACAGTATGTTTTCATTTTACAGTGACTTGTTTATCTCAAAAGATTTTCGGCAAAGGCAAATTTCATTTCCTTATGATTTGATCCCTTTAAGATCAAATGCATAGTTGTAATGGCGTAATTAGAAGCATGAATTTGTCTTGAGACGATTTAGAGGGGATCTCAGTTTTGATCGGATGAGCAAGAAAATGAATAATGCTTGTCTTATCCTTCACGCAGCCCTTTCATCAAGTCTGAACCTGAGAATGATGACTTCTACCACTCTCCTAAACATGAGAAGTCTCTGAAGAGAGTGCGGGATGATGACGAGTAAGTGACATTGCATTCACAGGCCAACTTGAACTCGCTGTGACATAAGAACCTTGGAAGTCCTTGTTTATGAAAGCACATGGATCTGCAAATCTTTGTTTAAATTAGAAAGTAAATGGATCTGGTTATATGGTAAATGAAAGGTGTGGAAATACCAGACATCTTAATGTTTTTGTTGTCTTCAGTGCGGAGTTCAAGCCCAAAAAAATAAAAACCGAGGAAAGTGAAAAGAAGGCAAAGAAACGGAAACAGGAAGAGGAGGTTAGTGGAGAAAGCTCATCTTTCCAGGTTCCACTTCATAAGAATTGTCTTTGCACATGATTAATGTGAGTCTTTTGATTTGCCATAGGACATTAAGCCCAAAAAGAAGACAAAAGACAAGAAAGGAGAAGCTGCCACAGATGGCAAGAAAAAAGCAAAAAAAGAGCCAGAAGAGAAGTGGAAATGGTTAGTCTCACATCCTCTGATGGTCAAGTAATTGTAGGCTGACTCCTCGTCTTTGATTTATTTGGGGATATGGTGCAGATCACAAATGTCCGTGTTCCGGCACTTTACAGAGCAGTTTTTGGTCGCTTGTGTTGGGATGTTGGTTTACATCCTTCTATCTCTGTGTGCGTTTTCAATACCGTTTAGGTGGGAGGAAGAGCGGTACAAAGATGGCATGAAATGGAGGTTTTTGGAACACAAAGGGCCTGTATTTGCGCCACCATATGAGCCTGTTCCCAACCATGTCAAGTTCTATTATGATGGTACGTTGTTTGATTTAATGGCAGTTCACAAGGTGAGTAGATCATCAAAATGGTCAGAGAAGCAGGTGTTGGGTTGTGTAAGCTTCAGATGTTTTAAACGCCTCTGTTATGTTGAACACACAAGCCCTGTCTTTTGTTTCCGTTAGTCTGTTAAAGGCAATGTAGATTTTTCCAATCAAACTCAATCAAAAAAAGTTCTGTATTCCGGATCTTGGCCTTTATCTTTAACTGACTTGAGTACATTCAGATGTTAAGGCTTTAAGAACTTTGAATAAAAAGATGTATTGTGTTCTTTTGCTGCTGTTCTCAAACTGGTATTTTATGGTCTGTCACCAGGAAAACACATGAAACTCAGCCCTGGTGCAGAGGAGGTGGCCACTTTCTTCGCGAAAATGCTGGACCATGAGTACACCACGAAAGATGTGTTTCGGAAAAACTTCTTTAAAGATTGGAGGAAGGTAATGTTGCCAATGTGTAATCTTTCCGCCTTGTTTCTTACAATAATTGTTAGCCTTTTTTACCAACCTTGCATGATCTTGTCACTGTAGGAAATGACGTCTGAAGAGAAATCCAAACTCACTGATCTGAACAAGTGTGACTTTTCAGAAATGAGTGAATATTTCAAAGCTCAATCTGAAGCCAGGAAGGCCATGACTAAAGAAGAGAAGCAGGTACAGTTTTCCCTCTAATTTCTAAAAATTAATTTTGTTTATGTATTGCCATGTTTTTATTTTTTTTATTAATTTTTTTTCCCTAAAAGAAAATTAAAGAGGAGAATGAGCGAATTCTGCAGGAGTATGGCTTCTGTGTCATGGACAATCACAAAGAACGCATTGCTAACTTCCGCATTGAGCCTCCAGGCTTGTTCCGTGGCAGAGGTGACCATCCGAAAATGGGCATGCTAAAGCGTCGTATCCGTCCCGAGGATATTATCATTAATTGCAGCAAGTAAGGAGTGCTTATCACAGTCTGACATCAGCCCAATTGGTTCAAAACATCTTTACGTCATGTGCTTCCCTTTGTAGGGACTCAAAGCATCCTAAACCACCACCTGGAACAAAGTGGAAGGAGGTACGTCATGACAACAAAGTGACATGGCTGGTGTCCTGGACTGAGAATATCCAAGGCTCTATCAAATACATTATGTTGAACCCCAGTTCGAGGATCAAGGTAAAAATTAATTATTATAATTAAGTCCTCGCTAAATAAAATGCTTATTATAAAAAGTCTAAAAATAATAAAATACTTTTTTAAAATTGTCAGTTTGATCACAAAATCTATATTTATTTCAGTTAATGCCACAACCCAAAAAAACAATTATTGGTCATAATTTTAATATTGGTGTATCCCATGCATTTCTTCTTGTAGGGAGAGAAGGATTGGCAGAAATATGAAACTGCCCGTCGGTTGAAAAAATGTGTGGATCGGATCCGTGCGCAATACCGCGAGGACTGGAAATCAAAAGAGATGAGGATCAGACAGCGTGCTGTTGCTCTTTACTTCATTGACAAGGTTTGCATTACTTAGATCAATGTAACATCCTTCGCGTCAAGCCCGTGACCTCGAAAGCTTGTGATTTTAATTTAAAAAAAGTTTAATTGCTCTTTAAAAGCACATTTGGTTCGGTTAAAATCTTTTTCTTCAATGGGCATTTACTGATGTTTGTAGTATCTTTTTTTTAGCAGAAGTTGAAAAGCAGAACGGTGTTATGCATCTCCATTTTTCTTTTGGTGTAGCTGGCTCTGAGAGCAGGTAATGAAAAGGAGGAAGGAGAGACGGCTGACACGGTGGGCTGCTGCTCACTTAGAGTGGAGCATCTATCTCTCCATCAAGAGATGGACGGCCAGGAGTTTGTGGTGGAGTTTGACTTCCTTGGTAAAGACTCCATTAGATACTACAACAAAGTCCCCGTAGAGAAGAGGGTAAGTTGTAGTGTTTCTCCCACCCTCTACAAAGACAGCGTTTTAAGGCATCATAAGCACACCTCTGAAGGCTCATTTTAGTTGAATTATAGGGCAGTCTCGCATGTATTTTTCAGATGAGCAAAATCTTGTAAGTTATTGCAAAAAGTTGAGTTTCCCCCAAGATGGTGGACAAGGAAAACTAAATGTGGATTTATAAATACTTAATTCAATATTGAAAAGCTTACGCTGAGGTCCGCAGCGCTATTGTGTGTCCAAATCAGTCACTTATGAGGTTCCCTTTCGTTGCTGCCTGAGGCATCTCATTAGATTTTGGAACAGAGCTAATATATCCGAAACTCTGCAGCCCGTGTCCTTACACCAAAAATTTCTTGAGCTACAACACAGGTTACTAATTGCATGTAATCAAGTCCTATTTACAGTTTTTAAAACCCATCATGGTCTAGCACCACAATATGCAATAGAATTGATTTACTGCACTATCAAGTTTTGATTGTACTACATGGGTAGCATGCCACATGAAGTTTCACGTTACCATATTTTCAAGACTCTCATTCATTGGCTTGCCGTTGCTCTGTTTGTTGCTTTTCTACAGTCATCAATTCATGCCACGTTTTTTTTTTATTTCTCCTTTTGATTGTTATTGGTAATAGTCTTTTGTTGTAATACTTTGTAAATGTCCTTGGGTTTTTGAAAGGCACGGTATAAATCAAATTACTGGTGTACTAATGAAAAATCTTCATCTGGGTGCTGTTGATTGGCACAGATCTGTTGGTTGTTCCTTTTGTGTGAAATCCATTTAAAATGTTACAGGTTTTCAAAAATCTTCAGCTGTTTATGGAGGACAAGGAGCTGGAGGATGACCTCTTCGACCGTCTCAATGTAAGCCATCGCTTTTGCCAGTCTGTTATTTATTGCTTGTAATGAATGAGAAGTCTTGAATTAAGACGATGTATGTAACCTCAATGTAAAATGACTCTTGCAGACCTCCATTTTGAACAAGCATCTTCAGGAGCTGATGGATGGACTTACGGCTAAAGTGTTCCGTACTTACAACGCCTCCATCACACTACAGCAGCAGCTAAAAGAACTGACAACCTGTAAGTACCGGGTACCGAATGTAAAGAGGATAGTTAACAGACCTGGTTGTGATATGTACAGTATGTGACATCAAGTGTATTTGTTCAGCTGAAGACAATGTTCCTGCGAAGATCCTTTCTTACAATCGCGCAAACCGAGCGGTAGCCATCTTGTGTAACCACCAGAGGGCACCACCCAAAACGTTTGAGAAGTCCATGCAAAATCTTCAGACAAAGGTATGAGACGTTTGTGACCTTGTCCTCGTTGTCTTTATGCTGGTATTTTTTTGTTAGTGCAGGGTCTGTTGGACCATCTAAATGTTTGCCTTTCATGCATTCACTTGTTCATTAAAACCAGATTGATGCAAAGAAGGAACAGCTTGCGGATGCTAAAAGAGAACTGAAGAATGCCAAGGCTGACGCCAAAGTACGCAGAGATGAGAAATCCAAGAAGTGAGTGTCAAAATATTTGCTTGAAGGGGCGCCCAACTGAATTTGGCCCCTTAGTTGCTCATTGTGCGTTCGTATGTGATTGTATGCTGCTTTAATGTTGGTTGTTTTGGCAACCCAGGGCTGTGGAGTCTAAGAAGAAAGCCGTGGAGAGAGTTGAGGAGCAGCTGATGAAGCTGGAGGTACAGGCCACCGACCGGGAGGAGAACAAGCAGATCGCCCTGGGTACCTCCAAGCTCAACTACCTGGACCCACGTATCTCAGTAGCCTGGTGAGAAGGCACTTTCGTATGTGGTGCAGTAATATGCCTTTTTGTCTGTTTCGCCCTCTTATTCCACTTTTCTTCCTCCAGGTGCAAGAAGTTTGGCGTCCCAATAGAGAAGATCTACAACAAAACTCAGCGTGAGAAATTTGCCTGGGCTATCGACATGGCTGAGAAAGACTATGAATTTTAAATCCTTTTTGCTATTTTACTTCTCCCTCCACCCCATCCTTTTTTTTTTTTTTTTTTTTTTTTTTTTTTAATACTTAGTCTAAGTGATTTCCAGCAGGTTAAGAACCTGTCCAGGGAAAAGATGTGAAGCAAGCATAGTGTCGAAGAGGCCTGAATGTCATGAGTTGGGTGACTGATTTTAATTATTTTTTCTTAGGCTGTGACCTGTAATCTTGTAGGTTTTATTGGGTCGGTCTTTTAAGAATGAAGTATGGATGGCCTGTGCGTGAGGTTGCATGGTCTTTAAGCCAGGAACTGGAGAATCAGTGGCTTGACCTTTGAACACTTTTACTGTCTCACTCCCCTCCCATCTCTGGACAAAGGGGCCCAAGGATGTTCGAAAACTATGAACTTACATGGTCCTATAGCTACTGTATTCAACTGCAACTTGCTTTATGGATCGTTTAATTTTTAGTTTTGCTGTATTTTTAGCCCTCCTGTATTAATAATGAATTCTATATTTTAATAGAAGATTAAAAAAAAAAAAAATCAAAGAATTGCTTAAAGTACACCCATACGCCTTTCTAGGAGAAGAAACGTGTACACCAGGTGATATTTTATGGGAAATATGACCATGAAAAGCTGTGTGTTTGAGTGAGTGTTACATGAACTGTTCACTTTTAAACTGGAGTTCTTGTGTAAACTATGTCCAGACCACAAAGTAGGATGCTTGGATGAGCTGCAGGGGACTACAGCTTCAACTATATTTCTTTCAACATGCAGAATGTGAATTTCTTTTCTTTTTTTTTTTTTTGTCACAGCGTATATATTCAGGGTTTTGTTTCCAGTGTAAATGTGAACCAATCCCCCCCCCCTTCTTTGTGCCCCCTTTTGTCTCCAGTATCCTACAGATTGTGTCTTCATGGCTTTGAGTCTCCATCTGGATTTAACTTAATGTGTAATGACTGTTTCCATAAGATTTAAAAAAAAAAGAAAAAAAAAAAAGGAAGAAACTCCTGTATCTGTTACTTGAAAATATCACTATTAGGATGTATTATTTCAGGTTATGGCAAAAGGATTTTTATTTCTGAAGGGTATGTGAGGGAAATCAACATTGCCAAAAACAAAGTCTGTGTTATGATTTTTAAACATTTTTTGTTTTTTGTAATTGTATCAAGATTTAAGGGTAGACTTGTTTTAACATGGACTTTAACAATGTTCATTTAATTTTTTCCACTCCAGTCTGGAAAGAATTGTTAGTAGTGGCAGCCATGTAAACTTTTCCAACTTATCGAGCTCATGCCATAACCTCTGATCATGTTTTTTTTTTTTTCTTTTTTTTTTTCTTTTGCTCAATTGTAGGTTATTTAAAAAAATAAAACCCTACAACTTAACCGGTATGTTGCGTTTTTGAAGCCGAAAGTCTTCTGTTTTGTTTTGTTTTTCTTTGCAAAAACTTGATGCTTGAAGATGCGTTAGATTTAGAATAATGGGTTGAAGACCTTCCTGTGTTCCCAAAACCGTGTGAAACAAGCACCAAGTCTTGCTTTGAGAACAGGCCTCAGGAAGAACTCAGAGGGGGAGCGTAAAAAGACCCTGCCTGTTTGTCTTGGAAGAATGGCCTGTATGATGTATTAGCCAAGCTGTAGTCTTAGGCAAGGTTTCATTCCTTTTGAAAAGTGCACCCGGGACCTCTCTGTGACTCTTGCGTTCAGGAAGGTATTCTAATCATTTCTTCTCAAAATGGTTTTCTTCTGCTCCCTCTTTATTTACGTGCGTGTGTTGACCTGTTGGCATGTGCGTCTTTTTCAGCTGCAATTAACATAAATCCAAGCAAATGTGCATCTGCTGTTGGAAGTTTCTTTAGAATTGGTCTCTGCCAAGTCGTAGTGTATATCTTTCAATGGCATGAAATGCAAGACGCCAGTTCTTAAATTTGACATTCTCCATTTATTACCAAAAGATTTGTAATGTGTAGAAAGGATAACACTCCAGTGCACTGTGTTCTTTTAGACAGACCTGCACAATGGGAACTGATGGGAAGGTAATACTGTAAGTCCAGATAGTATCTTTATGTGTTAACTTTTAAAAGAGAAACCACAAATGCAAATAATAAGGGATGAAAAGCACCTGTTATTCACTTTGGATGGTCTGAACTTAGCAGCATATAAATGATGCATAATGTGTGTATATATATATATATATCATATATATATATTTATATATCGCAGCCCAACTCAAACACGGGGAATATCCAGTAAGCAGAGCACTTGATCTGACCGTCTATGAGAACTGTAATACCCCTCGGATTGTAAGCACACTGTTTAAAACTTTCTCCACCATAAATTAACATCTTTTTTTTTCTTTTTTTTTTAAGCTTTTCACATATAATAGTCTTGTTAATGCTTATTAAAAAAACACCTCCGAAGATATAGCAGCAGTTCTGTTGGGATTTCAAATCCCCAATTTATACACACATCAACACAGTTGCTGAGAAGCTTGTTTGTGCAGCCAGTCATAGAAATAGAAAGGTGATGTTTAAGGCAATGTCTGGCCAATTTGTTGTGTGTGCAGACAGACACCACTAAAGCGAGTTATAGTGCATGATTTGTCGCTAACTGCTCAATGTTTGTGTGAAAAAAATAAGCCATGGAGAACTTATTTGATCTGGACATGAAGGGAAAACGGGTTGGAATATCTCGACGACTATCATAAAACCCAAGGCATTGCAGAAGTGCTGATTATCTGACATATTACAAAGTATCACAATATCTAACTGACATTCCTAACGTCCAGTACACCCTCAATAGTGCAGTTTCAAGCATATACATCATAGTTTCCTACACAGAATTTACCTAAATCAGACCTACATATGTAGCGGCTACTCTCTGGATTGGGCCACCTTCCGAAAACAAGTCCACTGACCATCACAAATGTGTTACAATCTCATCGGCTGTCATATTGAAAGAAAACCAGAAATGTAATGTTCAGGATGAATACGGGATCCTCGGCCTCTTCGCCTCGCGGAGTGCAGTCCTTAAACTTTCAGAAGCTCTCCTCTCAGACAGTCCCTGTTGGGGAGAAAAAGATGTGTAAGACCAGCCAAAACAGAAGGAACAGCATCGCACCATGAACCCCGCAAGAGATCCAAGAGTCCGGCACTTTGCTACACACAATTTTCATCATTTATTCACGTTAAGACACACTTTGAGTAAATCTATAATTCATTAGCCCTGCCTTCACTAACGCCAAAAATAGCCTTTTAAATAAAGCACATAATCATGTGCGTGGCAGTGACTAATCAAAAATAAGCTGATCAAAAGGCCAAATGTTGTTAATATGCACATAATTTAATTCACGTTTCCCAATTAAACTCATTTTAAAATTTCTGCTACTTTGATTACCTTAAACACTGTTATGTAATGTGACAATCCGAGAGTAGCAGACAGCGGTTGAAGACTCAACAAGTCAGTTGCTAGAAAAACTACAATGCGTCTCTTGGGAAGACGCTTAAAATTAGCTGTTTTTATTTTTCTCTAATAACCTGATCAATGGTCCATCAATGGTCTGCAGCCATTACCTTGATTGACTGTCTTGTGCTTGATGCCCCCTCAAACTCTGGTTGCCCATTGGTTGCTGATGCTCCTCATCTTTTATCTCCCAGTAGTCTTGTTCTCGTGTAGTAGGTTTTTCTAAATCCATCGTGGCCTCATTTGATTTCTTCTTTATCGGCAGCATAGGAGTTTCCGAGTCTAGACTCTGAAAAATAATTTTCCGCTCCGGGCGTAAATCGCGTTTAACTTGCTCTGTCTCAAGCCCCACAATGTTATCTGGTTGATGTGGTTCCGTGTTACTTATATCACAAATACGCTCCTCAGTCTCCCGCGGTACATGCTGGTAGCTTTCGTGCCATTCTGAAGACTGGTTCTTTTGGCTGAGACCACCATCATTGATAAAGGTCTCCAACGGCTTGCTGATTAGCTGCTTGCTGTTGGTCTTGTACAAACTCTCTTCTTTGTTCAACGCTACTACGTTTATCTTCATAGGGCTCACATTTGGCTCTTCGTGATAGTCACTGTTGCTTTC
Source organism: Enteromius treurensis (assembly GCA_032275025.1). Taxonomy (NCBI): domain Eukaryota; kingdom Metazoa; phylum Chordata; class Actinopteri; order Cypriniformes; family Cyprinidae; genus Enteromius; species Enteromius treurensis. The sequence goes on from JAUCMU010000013.1 coordinate 16,362,494, forward strand.
CCACTGGTCCACTTCCTGTATGTACTGTCGTAAAAGTGGCATGCCTTGTTTAGCCTGGTTAGTGTTTTCTTTTGTGAAGGTATGTAGTGAGTTCATTAGGTTGCTATGCTCGTTCTTGTCAGCCTTGTAAAATGTATTTGTGATTCCGCTGTGCTTTTCAGAAACCCTTCCCTCGTTTTCTTTTTGCGCTATGTTTCTGTGCAATCTTTCTCTATCAAAATGCGATTGCGTAGAGTCTTTGTCTAAGGCAGGTAAGTGCTTGGGGTCATGTTCCTTGTAGTGGACAGCAGTAAAGTCTGTGGACTGGACCTGAGGTGCTCCCAGCAGGGTTTTTGGAGAAAGTTGCTCCTGAGGAGCAGAAAGGGATGGAGAGGAGTGCTGACTTGTTTCCTCCGGAATACATGAACTTGCTGTAGGGTTAGACTGAAGGGAGCTCTGGGGCATGTTACTAAATGATCCCCCCACAGCAGACTGGGAGTCTGTCAAAGAACGTACGTGGTATGATTGACCTTGGGGTGCATGAAACTGCTTTTGTTCTGGGAATGAGTTATGGATAAAGCTTTGCTTTAAAGTCACTGGTTGCTCAGGTAATACCTTGTTCTTTCCAAGAGATGGATCCATGAGACTTCCAGGCTGTGGGGCCAGGTTGTCGGTAAGGGGTGGTACAAATTGTTCAGCTTGTACGTTGCTGCTGCTGCTACAAATGACACTAGTGTCAGCGTTGCTTTTGCTGGTGTGGTCTAAGATGCTTCCCTCCCTTTTAGTGCAAATAGTACTGTGGCTGGTGCTTTTATAAGTGCTTCCGTTGTTATATTTGCTGGTGGTGGCAAAGCTGCTGTTGCTGTTCTCTTTCGCATTACTGGATGCCTTCTGTTGGCCATAAATGGAAGTTGGACTGATGTTAGATTTGCTGGTGCAATTTGCGTTCCTGTCATTGATGTGACAGTCAATTTTCCTGACTATGTTCGTCAGAGTCATAATGCTGCCCTCACTGTAACTGCTGTTTTGACTCTTGGGAAGGGCAGGCAAGCAGCTAATGCCAGTCTTGATGGACGAGCTGCAGCCAGTCTCACCTTTTCCAGCGTGTCCATGATTGCTAACGCTACCTCCTCTACCTCCGCCTACAACACTGCAGTTCTCAGCTGTCCGACAAGATAAGTAATTTCCAGTTTCCTTAGTGCTGACAGCATGATGGATATTTACCTGCCGCGTCTGGACCACTAGCTGCTGCTGCTTAAGGGATGTGGCCTGGGTGACACTAGGCTGGCTGACTATGACCCCTCCTTTCCAACCCAATACACTTCCCTTTGGTATCTGTGGTATACAGTTAGAACTCAAAGAGCTGGACTGGACAGAAACTAAGTGTTGGGGAATGGGGTGATGCATCTGGTTGCGTGACGTTTTCGGTGTGGCTTGGAATATAGTGTTGAACATCTTTCTACGCGTGTCCTCGATCTCTTCAGGAGACCAGCTGATCCCTTGCTTCAGCCTTTGGGCCGTGAACCAGAGCTTGATCTGCTCCTCTGGGAAGCCAGAGACCACCGTCAAGTAACAGAGCTCTGCTTTGGTAGGGTAAGGAAACTTACCAAAAGACGTTTTAAGAAAACTGCTTAAATCCATGGCTGGATCATAGGTGGGGATGCTACTCAGAGGGATCATGACCTTTGGGAGATCAGTGTTTGAATCAGGTGATGACAGATTAGAGTTCCACAGAGGACCACGGTTATGCATCCCTGGTATACCAAACATGTTGGGGATTTTATGGACCGGAGAGGCACTAATGCCACCGATGATATGTGGTGATGTTGTTAGGGGTAAGGTCCTTACTGAAGTGCCATTGGTTACAGTTGCAGGCTTGTCGCTGCTCGGCTCAGCCCGGTGTACCTCAACAGTATGGGAGACAACAATTTTTTTGTGCCCCCCTTTGGTCATTTTCATTATGGGTGTCTTGGTAATGGATATTCCGGATTCACTTAAATCCTCTTCTGTAAACAGAGTTTGCTCCACTGTGGTAGCCCCATCTCGTCTGGTAACCTGCAAGGAAACTCTCTTGTGCGCTAAATGGAGTTCAGGATGCGATTTTGCGTTATGTAAAGCGAGGCCTTCAAACTTCACAGCTGAAACCTTGCAAGGCAGGCAGTAGAAGTTTGGTTGCGCATGAAAGTCCATGTGACAGCTGTCCATATGGTGAAGAAACAGGTTCAAGTCTCCGGACTCAAAGCAGCACAGAGGGCAGCTATATGTTCCCCTTTCCCAGCATGAAGTCTTCGGTTCAGCTTTCAAGAGATCATGGAATCGTTGCGTATCCTCATCTTTTGAAGAGATACTAAGGATGCTGTCTTCGGGTATTGTGGGCAGGAGCTCAGGTAAGCATCCTAGTATGATGTCCTCCCGCATGTGTTTGCTTTTTGATGGAATCATACAGGGAACGGTGGATTTCCTCTTGCTGGCCATAGTTTAGGATTGTGCAGATGAGTGAAGTGTTAGAAACAAATACTGGAATTGTATGGAGTTGAGGTGTCATCAGCCAGCCTTGATGAACCAGAAACTGGTGAAATTTTCAGCTATCAGGACTTCCCATTGTAAAAGGGAGCGAAGTAACAACTCCCTGTGAACCTAAGGAGAAAAAACATGACATTTTGATATAAAACACTGTGATACAAAATAAAAAAATGAATGTCAGCATGGAATTTGCATTAAAAAATCTTTTCTAAAAGAGAGACGGTTTATTGAAGTGCTCTGGCCAACCACTGTTCAGTGTTTATTATAATCAAATCACTAATATAAAGGTAACATTCTATTTACCTTTTCCTAGTGAAGCTGAATACAGTTCACTATTAGGGGCAGAAACATTGGTGGTACTGATGCGCGGAAATAAAATCTCTTTTTTTATGAGCAACTGAAATAAACAAAATGTGCTCCTAAGAAGCTTTCATTATAAGAGACCTAAATAAACAGATATCAAGATACAATTTCTTGTTATACATATACTCCAAAAATGTTTGTTTCCTAAATTGTGATTGTTTATATTCATACATCGCACAACAAACCAAGTTCTCTGTGATTTCTACATGTTCTCTCTTTCACACACACCTTCTAAATCTTTTTCTTTTTGTTGCACTTCTCCACACACCACACTTCAGTCAGTTAGGCAGCATTTCAGGATAAAGTTCATGTGTGGTTCACATTTTTTTCCCCACCTGTTCTGTTTTAAAAAGAATATGTAAATATATTGTAATATTTTTTACATCTACCATATGTAGTTGACTTTACACATTTAAAGCAAATAATTTTTATAAGATAACCCATAAAAACAAAATAATGGCACTTGCAAAATATTCGTGAAAGAACGTGTTGTCTCCATTTTTAAAAGCTTACAACAGAGCATATAAATTAGTTCATCTTGTCAGAGCGGTTTCAATATTTCAGCTAAATACTAGCTGGAGAATAAATCTAGTAATATAATACTTGTTTTTCCATGCATTATGCATCTGCAAAAGATTCTAATTAAACCACCCAAGACTTCTGTTTAGTGTTTAGCTCTAAATTTCCTTGACCTTCTCTTTCATCAGACTACAAATACATTTTGGATAAAAACAATGTGTTATCCATGTGTATATTTTTTTCTGTATCGCCAGCTGTCTTAAAAAAAAAAAAAAGAAAAAGAAAAAAGAATAAAACCATTCAGAAGTAAAAACACTGCCTAAAATACACAGTGCTCTCAGACATGGCCATGACGTACTCTTTTATTTCTCAAATAAATAAAAATAAATCTAGGTCACCAGCATCTTATGCTGTAATCCTGGTTCCCTGCATCCAGACATGGGCATTTACTGTATGTTCAGCCTGCTTGCGAGTCCATGATACTCAGATTTCATCAATGGATGTTAACCCCTGACATGAATCTGGGTTATTCAAAATGAGCCAGATGTCTCGGAGTAGAAACTATACAAAACGTTGCTTAATAATATTAACACTGCTCATAAAAGTGTGTGTATAAAAGCTTTGGTCCAAATACAGAAAATAAAAGCTATCTTTGTTATTGAAATGAGCGCAGCAGCTCTTCTATGCATGAGTTTTATTTTTGCTACAAAGTTATAGAGTTCAAGCAGAGTTAAAATCTTGTGGAGTGCGTCTGAATGAATGAGGGCACCCACCATTCTCTCAGATGGTAACAAAAATCTGCTTTCCAGATTCTTCTAATATAAACCAAAAAATGTTAACAGTCATGCTAATATCTAGATGACTCCAACACCCAAACTTTGAACCACTAGCCTGATTAGCACCGGACAAGCAGGAGATAGCTCAAAAATGTTACATAAAAAAAAAAAAAACAGGTCACTTGTCATAGAATGGGATGCTTTATCTGGCAACCGAGACGTGCGATTAGACACAGGACAAGAGGTTTCCAGACAGTGAGCTATTGAAAAGGGAACTCAGAAAGAGAGGCCTCGTGTTTCAGCACCGGGGTGAACCAGTCTCACACAAAACAGACTATCCTGCTACTGTGTGCCTCAGTACTTTCGTAGCTTTAGCAGAGAAACCGGAGGCCTTTTTATCCCGGCAACCTGTGGAGTCAAGGCATGCAGTAGATTTGGTTGAAAATTAGCACAACAACGCTGACCTACATTTACGTCTAGGAGCAGTTCGAAACTAAAATATTACATCATGTTACGTGTTACACATTTAATAAGGCTGGCTCTGCTTGAACATTTGAGATAGTGATGCACAGTATTAAATGCAGTGTGGGGCCAAAGGGCTTGGCAATACGGGGCCTTACATAATAAAAGATCCTCTCTCATTATTGATTAAAGGCCGAAGCATCCCAGGCTGGACGTCCTTTATTACATGGGACCATGCTGAATAAGCCTGCAAAGATATCAATAGATTCTCAGCATGGAAATCTTTCATAAGGCCGCTGAAATAAAATCTCTGTTTTTCTGCGCAGCAACAAAATTCATGATAAGGGGTCTAAAATAAACAGATTGTTATAAACAGTCACATTTTTTGAAGCTGCGAGTATGTTTGTATTCTTACATGCCACATTGTACCCGCTTCTCTTTTATTTGATCATATGCTCTCACACACACACACACACACACACTCCCACACCCTCCTAAATCCTCTTCTTTTTTGGTGCACTCCTCCACACTTCAGGCAGTGCGGGAGCATTTTAGGATAAAGTTCATCTGCGGTTCACATTTTTCCTCCTGTTCCGCTTTAACAATTATGTAAATATCTTGCATTGACTGTTAATCTGAGTGTCCACCATATGTAGTAAGTCAATGCAGCGTATATATATATCCTAACATCCCTTTTCAAACCCAACGAAAAAACTGGCACCAGATAAAGTGTGCAGATTAAATCTCTCAGACTTCTCTGAATTTTCATGAGCTTCCCTTTCATTAGACTATAAATACATTTTTATTTTTTTGATAAAAAACAATGTGGTGTCCATGTGTATAGATTTTTTTCCCCACTGATCCCAGCAGTCTTTTAAATGCAGGAGAAAATAAATAAAACTAACTTAAATGATGGTTTATAAAAATACACAGCTCCCAGACACGATCATGACGTCCTCTTTTATTTCTCAGTCTGATTCTCGCTTTATTACACGAGGCCGATATGAATAAGCCTATAGGGATATCGGTTGATTTTAACATGACCATCTTTCATAAGCGCTGCATGAATGAGACTTTTGTTTAATGCCAAGAAGCCATAACAAAGGTCAGGGCACACATGCTATAATAATTATATTTCTATAAATACGAGAAAAAAGGAGGTCAGTGTATGAGCTTGTCGTGACCATTTTTCTTCATTTTACACAATGGCACTCCCATTTACGAGGGAAATATGACACTAAGCCGGAAACCATATGCAGTGCCCTCAATGCTCGCATGCCATTGAAATATTTCCTGAATGTGTGTGCCAGTACGTAAGATGGGCATGTGACTACATGCCATCAGTGTACCGTGCTGTTTGCAAGCTATATCAGTGACGGCGTCAAACACGTCCACATTAATTATGTAGAGACCGAAGCGCCGCTGAGGCATCCTACAGTTCACCTTCATTATAGGATGTGACTCATTAGCAAAATGCCACCAACACAGGCGTTTGTACCATCAGCTATTCCTGGGCGGCCCATGTTTATGTTTAAATCCAGTCAATGGACCTTATGCGAGTACTACAGAAAGCTGGGTGCCATCAGAAGTGCCCGTTTGCCCCCCTTACCTCGGTGACTGCTGCACGGACTCTTGGGAGGCCAGTCTGCGCTTCCACTCATGTGTTAACATTGCCATAGCAACCCCTCTCCTTTCCCTTTCCTTGCCCACAACACACAGAGGGGACTAAATCCTCTATTCTTCACCAAAAGACACACACTTGGGGGACATTTTTCGCAGCCCTCCAACCCAAAAGAGACAAAACTCTGAATATTTCATTTGACTGTGCTATTTGTTTATGCCAATATACAAATTGGAAACAAATGAGGATCAGTCTCTTTTTCTGCTCTGCAATAATGGCAGATTTTTTTTTTTTTTTTTAGGAAAAGAGCACCCCGGATTTTTACAAAAGGCGTTTTGCGCTTTTAGAATTACTTCGCCAGTCTTGCGACGCGAAAATCTCCCGGTAAAAGCACGGAAAAGATTTAGAAATTCGCACGAGAGGGAAAGAAAGTAGTTTGCAAATAAGGGAGAAATGATCATTGATGCGATGTGCTGAGTTTGATCACCGGTGCGACACACTCATTAGTTGCAAAAAAAAGAAAGATGGCGGAGCACCATGAATTGTACTGAGTCAAGTGCCAGGTCTCAGCAAATGCCAGGCTCCTCCATACAAAACCGAGCTGGAGCAGCTGAAATACTTGTATGGCCGACACTTCGCCGTTAAGCCAAAAGTTTGTCTCGAAAAGTACTTAAGGTTAATACGGGCTTTTCAGGGAGGTTTTGGGGATATACTCCTATTGTGGAGCTCATTCCCGTCTGTTACTCCGTGACATTCATCCACTCTTTAGATTTACAAATTTAATAAGGTTATGTGAGATATCACAGAAGGGCATTTTTGTTATTACATGCACAGTGAGCTTTTCATTATAAATAATTTAATCATTTTGACTGCTTTTATAGCACGGATGAAGGACATAGAGCCTCCGCAATTATAATTCTGCTTAGGCATTAGGCAGACAATTCTCCTCTCTTAATTCAAGGAATATTACATAAACGGACAGCTTTTACTGGAAACCAACATACAATAAAGTGCACACGCAAGCGACTTAACATTTAGTCCTTCATTTTGGGCAGTCGCTCTGTTCTAATCTGACACAATAATAAATGGGGAAACTGTGCATGTATGTACAAATTGCATTTTCTTTAGTCTGTAGGCACAAACACTTTGGGAAGGTCACGTTCTGTACGCTTTAGTGTCCTAATTGCTCAAATTCAGGATGAAAGGCAACATCGCCTTGCCTTCTTACAACACTGCAGACCAGAACACTATTCCCACAAGAGAACAGACGTTCACCCGAAACACACTGCATGCTAAAGGAACCTACGGAAAGCATGCATCCTGACCTTCTGACGCATTTTACCATGTCATCCTGCCTGCTAACTTTTAAAAAGTAGAGCACTTTAGCAGAAAGTGTTGTTTACTGTAGAGAGAGAGGCTCGAGGCAGAGAGTTGAGATGAAGCACGCTGAGAGCCTGCGATTCAAAATAATGATTTATAATGTGTGGTATCAGAGCCAGGGTTATGATCTGGAGTTAAATCCGAGTTTGAGTACATTCTGTACCCATTAACAGTTGACAGCGCATGCTTGTCTAGGTCTGCACCAGCTTTAAAGTACAGGCACCCCCGAAAGGTTCGGGTTCGTCATCATAAAGATCACTTTTGGAAATCGATTATGCGCCAATATTTCGCCGGCGATCAACCCGAGACTCGGCTCCCATTTCGACCCGCGTTTGAAGTAGAAATCTTTACGCGTGACGCGTGACTATAGAAACATCACATAGGCACGTTGTAGCGTGCGAATAATCAAATTGGAAGCAGACGAGAACATTGAGTAACAAACTGTAACAAACTGGTAAGTTAACCCTTTCGCTTCGTATCGAGGCACTAGTAACCTCCATCCGGCTAGACGTCTCTCGCGAGTTTGAGTGAGGAGCAATAATTTTGGCTATTACCAAAATTTTTAACTAAGCACTCCCATCTACTGTCGCCATTTTATACATAGAGGCGACTTCACGCGCCGCATATGAGTGGAATAACAAGGCACGCTTCTCTCTACTAGAACTACTTTTGAAGACTGTTCGCGTCACCTAAATGAATCGCTTTCACTTCTTTGAAAAGTCAAAGTTCCCTACCTTTTCGTCGGCTCTGGTGACTGCGAATGGAAATCCGTTATCGATACAGAAATAAATAACATTTAGGTTTCGCTCCGCTCCGGGTCTCGGGGGAACAGGAGGGGCCGAGACCTCTCCTCAGATGAACCCTGTGAACTAAAGTGAACCCGTCGGGTCACCGCGATAAGGAGCATCTACTGCTTTATGGCACACTGATTATGTGCCCGGCTGACATGGGCGCTGCTGGAGTGGCGAGAAGGAAAAGAAATGTACGCCAGGCGCTCTCAAATAAGGGCACGTGATTAAAACGCGTCACCCAAACCCAAAATCCTGATCCTACCCCTCTCTGTTCTAGGACGGGCTGAGCAGACACACTGAAGGGAGTGACTCATGCGCAAATGTCTAATATAGCCAGAAATATGGAGCAGCGCTTTCGGTCAGTAGGTCGTATAAGGACGAGGGGGGAAAACAACCATAGTAGAAGACGAGCGATCGCGAGCATGTGCCTACTACATACTGACTACTACACACGCATGTTTGAAACCACCGCACGGAATACGAATAGTAATGTTATGGCTATGTTACAACAGAGTGAAACAAAACACAATAAAATAAAATAGAACACAATAAAAAAATATATCTATAGCCACGCAATCAAACTGGAAATTGTTGCGCAACATGCAATTTATCTTATTAGAATAGAACAGATTGTAATAGAATAGAATAGAATAGAATAGAATAGGAACCCCGTTGATACACATACGTGTGTGGGGAGAATTACTGTGCAACATGCAACAGAATACACATGGAACAGAATAGAATCTCATTAGCCACACAACCAAATTGAATTCATGCTGTTCATACTAATACTAGAATAAAATAGAATAGAATATGATCTCCATTGCTACACAACCGTGGCCAGGGGAAATTAATATGCAATTATTATTGGTATTATTCACGGAATAGAATAGAATGGATGATGATGCTCATGTTGTGCAACATACAATTAATACAGACATTATTTTTGTCAGTATTGTAACATTACTATTATTATTTTTATACAATGGGTAGAGAGACTATTTCGCCACAATTACCAGTTACTATTCCGGTTATTATCTTTGGGTAATAATCACCTGAAATACTTGTACATTTTATAACTACTGATGATGAATATGCACAGCTGTGCTCAAATGTGTCCTTGGTTCTGCCATTGTAACCATTAACAATTTCAGAAACATTGACATTCTACTTGGTTTTTTTTTTTTTTTGTTTGTTTTTTTTAATTTTTTTTTTATTTTAGAGAGGGTCAAATAAGGTGGAAGTAAATCTGAGAGTTCCCGCAGCTCGCCCTCTGAATTAATAACATCCAGTCAACCAGAGTGTGACAAACACCGGCCTGTCTATTATCAACAGGTTGTGTTATACTCAGTCCTTACACACACATAAAATACTTTTCTTAGGATGTGGTGGAAGACCTGCTATCCAGGGGCTCCCCCTCACGCCACAGTAGCAATTACACCTTCAGATGTGCAGCTTTTTTTTTTTTTTTTGACAGTACAGGAAGACATGAATCTGATTGGATAAAGCCCGAAAACACCTACTGTCCATTATGAGATGGTTGCCATGCGGTTTGGGCTTTTCCTTCATTAAGGCCTCACACAAATTTTTCATTTTGTGGTGTAAATGCACAATGAACATAGTTTAGCTTTATAAAACTTACACAGAGGACATTGAGGTTGTCAGAGTCACTATATTTTGGTAATAAGGTTTTGAGTCAAAAGTCCAATGGCATAAATGTGTTTTTCTTGCAGTAATTATATTTGTTCTGAAACATGTTTGTTATGAATTTTGTCCAACAAACTATAATGTCATTGCCTTTTTAAATTTTTTTTTGCTGTAGCTATTGAATAATCACCATATAAATCAGTGAATATAACAATATAATTGAATTTAAGATATTTTAGAGTGGCTTGCTGTTTTTATATTATATTTTACATTACTGCTATTATATTTTTTGCTTTTTTAATTGTTTGATTTTGTTTTAGAATTGTTTTACTGTTTTTTTGCGGAGAAGCCTGGATGACAGGCTTTTAAAAGGTGTCTTTAATAAACTGTATTTTTCCAAGCAGTAATGTTAAAAACGTTGAGTTAATGTTTAAGTCTTTAAAGTTTGTGCCTGTGCATAGAATATACAGCAGTCTAGACTAGCTTTATTGTGTTACAAATAACAGATTCAGATAAGCATAGTACATTTGTATAATATTGTAATAAATATGCCTCGCTAACAATCTACAAGTTACTTCAGCAAGAATGGGAGTTTTAGAGGAGGGCTTCTTAGACATGTCGCCATAATCTTAATAATAATCATAAGCTGATTTTATATTGGTGTTTATGTGGTGTATTATTACTTGAATTTTATGAGGCCATTTAGTTTCACTACACCATCGTGAGTATTTCACGTTCAACAACACAGTGGAGAGTCATATACGCCGCCTTTGTTTGCCTCCGAATTCAAACTCTTAGCCAATAGGCGCAGGGCAGGTTATCCAATGGCGTTCTTTCTTGGCGGACACGTGACGCCACAACTTGACTGGCAACAACGCAGCAGCCAATGGCCGTAACGCTAGCGGTGGGATGGGGCCTCTGCCTGGACAGAGCACAGGTGTTAAAAGAGTGTAGTATTCGTCCCAGGAAACGTTAGTGTGATTAATAAACTTTAAGTTATGGCGCTTTCCCAGTGTCTTGAAGACTCCCCGGGCTGGAGGACACCGAGGACATGCCAGGACCTAAACTTGAAAGAGCTTTACAATGAGAGACACCGACTCGCTCTGGAGGCGCTAGTCGCCGGCGGAGTCGAAGGCTTCATGGGATTCCTGCAGAGAGAGAGGATCCCTAACTTTCTCTCGGACGACGAGATCAGGCGCATCTCCCGCGCGGCTGTAGTGCCTAAATCAGTGTCTTTGAACGGAGACGATTCTCATTTGGACCAGTCTGGCACACTGGACTGCTCATCTGTCACTTATTTCCCTGATATCTCAGATATTGAGCCTCCAGTTTTAGAGATGGGCTGGCCTGCGTTCACCGCGGGCTCTTTCCGGGGAGTAACACGCGCCGTCGCCTACTTCCAGCCGAGTTACGGAGAGTGCATTTATAGTTGCAAAGAAGCAGCCAGGAGGATGATAAAAAATGCAAAAGAGGTATTTCTCAGGCCAAAAAAAAAAAAAATACACACACACATATATATATATATATATATATATATATATATATATTACATATAGGTATACATGTTACCTTAGCTGTTGCAATAATTCATCTGTTCTAAAGCAACTTTATAAAAAATAATGCCTAATTGCAAGCTTTAAAAATGTAAGCATTACTATCAACACATCTATTAAGTATATTTAATTTTTTTTGTTACAGGTATTCATTCTGAAATTACTAGTATGTACTATTATCTTTTTTTTAATTATTATTATTTTACTATTCAATAGATATTGGTGCTTATTCCAAAAGAGACTAACGTTACTTCGTTTCAGTTAACATAGTGGCATTACAACTTGTCATTATTAAAACATCATTTAAATGGACCAGATTTAATTCTGTGTAGATTTGCTTCGTATATCCAACTAGTATGAATTCCAGTTGTTGCTGGTACTTATTTACAAGTAGATGTTTCTAGTTACTAGTTATATATTTCACTTGTCTAGTTCTTTTTACAGGTATTTATTAAGCAGTAGTCGAGGCATCAAAAACGAGGAGCTAATAAATAGCTGCTAATAAAATGGAAACAGATGTCCGTCTTTGTTAAAGTAATAATTAAAAACCAAGTAGCAAAAATAGATCCAAATTGGAAGTAATATTTAAATGTCATAGCACCTTTTTTTATTATTATTCATTTACTGGCATCAAACTGGGAGATTACCAGTTGAAACTTTTAAGAGGAATAAAAAGATATCAAATAGCAAGCAACAGCAATTAAAAGAATATCAAAGAATTCAAGATTATGATGATTTAGAAATCTCTTACTTCTGTTTTATTAAATAAATAAATAAATAAATAAAATCAGCCTTTGGGTTTTTCAGGTAGTGGAAGGGTATGTGTGTGACTTATTCAGAGTAGCGTTATGGATCTTGAATGTGGAATGGTAAGAATGCACAGAAGCATCTATCACACTGAACTGTTACCTCTCAGGGTTTGAACCTAGAGGTGCCACAACAGGCTCTTCAGTCCTTCAAATGAGCTGAATGTATTGAGGTTATACCTGCAGGCACCCTGGATCTGTTCCAGCTTGCATGTACTTAAAACCAAACGTAATAAGAAATCATCAAGGTGTGTAGCCAGCGGCTGTGCAGTCATGACATTCATACCAATGAGCTAGAACGTTGAGCTCAGTGATGCTGAAGCTCTAAGATGTTAATTTATTTCCCACCATGTTTAACCAAACAATACTCAGTTGCATAAAGACCTGTTTACTGCTGTTAATTTCTCATTAATCAGAAATGATTTATATCCTTAGGTGATTGCCATTGTGACAGACTCCTTGACAGACCTGGACATCTTCCAAGACCTTCAGGAAGCTTGCACACGCCGCAGAGTTCCTGTGTATATTCTTTTAGACCAGTCTTCTGTTCCTTCATTCTTACAGATGTGTAAAAGCCTTCGTGTACAGCTGGATGAGCTGCTGGTATTGTTGTTTGTTGTTTTTAATATTTGATACGATTAGTATTTTAAATTGAATTTTTAAAATGTGTTTTGTTTTGTTTATGAAGCAAATGAAAGTACGAAGCATAACGGGTTCTACCTACTACATGAGATCAGGTGCTCGGATCACTGGAAAGGTTCATGAGCGTTTCATGCTGATTGATGGAAACAGAGTGGCTACAGGTTCTTATAGGTAATAATGACTCCTCATCCACAAGATCTTTAAGCTGCAGTTCATACCTTTTTTGGTTCATAATGCATCATTACGCCACGTCTGTAAACACAAAGAAGTTGTCCCGGCTACTAGGCTATAGCACGAGAGGATGCTGCATGTGGTGCATCGTTTATAGCCTTTTCTCACAGCAGCTAGAATTACAATTTTGATGGCGGCTTCTAATCCAGAAAGGATAATATGAAACGTGTGTGAATGAAATGAAATAAAAAAACAACCAATTAGAAAGGAGCATAGTTTGTTTTTTGTGGTCAAAAGAATTTCTTAATATGAAATTCGAATGATGTGACAATTAGAGATTGGACTGTTCAGGAATTAAAATCTACATGCTAATACACACTGTACTAATAATCTTACAATGCTCTTGTTGTTAAAAAATAATTTGAGAAAAAGGTTTAACAATAATAATTAATCATTTGCACAGTTTGATGTAGGGCTGGGGTTTTGACACATACCGTAGCAGAAGTAATGTGTTTTAAAATGAAAACGCACTAATGTAAACAGGGCCTTTGCAACTTTTTGCTTTTCAGTTACAATTATATAATATTTTATATATATATATAACATAATGGCGACTGTAATAAAAACTTGATGGATTTATTCAAATGTAAATTAAACACTGAAGAACAGGAAAACATTATATGTTATGTGATGTATATGTAAAATCTTCCTCTTTGTTTAGTCTTGCTTATTTTTTGCTGAAACTGGTATTAATGCGTCTGTTGAACTGAGGCGCTACATTGATCTGACACTCCACAGGGCCAAAACGGCACTTATTGTTTGAATACTGCAATACAATGGACAGAATTTGAAATTTGTGATGTTCTGTAAAATGAGAATTGATTTATATCGAGATATACATTTTTTTTTACCCAATCCTAGTTTGATGTGATATGAGCTAATCGATCTTTAAATTAAATCACTATTGTTAGCACTAGGGCTGGGCGATGTATATCGAACGATATATTATGCGCATCTTTTCAGTAAAGCCGGTAAATCTCCATCAGCTGTTTTCAAAAGGAACGCCAGCTTATGAACAGAGCCGTAGATCACAAACAAGCTGCGCGCTGAGTTTCGCGGGCGATTCAATGGCGCAGCTTGTCAGTGATCTATGGCTCTGTGTATAAGCTGGCGTTCCTTTTGAAAAACGCTGATGGAGATTTACTGCTAATCAAAGAACCGGCTTTACTGACGAGATGCGCATAATATATCGTCCGATATATATCGCCCAGCCCTACTTAGCGCGATTTATTGTAATGCTTTTGTACTCAGTTCGTCAGAATAAGCATGGCAGACTTGTTTAGAAGACAATATACATGAAAAAAAATCTTATTTGGGTCATATATTCTGAGAGCTAGGTTAGAATCTGTGATTAGTAACTGACATGGATTAATCACGTTGGAAAAAAAAGAAACCGCAAGGAACTGCAATTCCAGGTTTTCAAACAAGACGGTGAGAGAAAGAGGTGAAACCTACGGACTGCAGCTTTAAAGGAATAATCAGAAAAAAGAAAAAAAAATCAGGAATAAATGAAAATTTGTTGTTCCGAAACTTTTTAAAAAACATTATTTAAAAATTTTCCAATATTGTTACACTGGCCTTTCACAGTATGGACTAAAATGTTCTGCTTCCTATTTTGCAAGGTTGTAACTTTTCAGACAGAGTAGAATAATCACATAGAAGTTATGTATTTTGTTACATTAAATGAGTCTATTTTAAACTTTGCAAATGCCAGACAAACCTATGCATATTAGACATGCCTCCAATTCTATTTATAAGTTTCCCATTTATTTTGGCACATTTTTATCTACAGGTTTAACTGGACAGATGGCAAACTAAACAGCAGCAACCTTATCGAATTATCTGGCCAGATAACCGAGAAATTCGATGAAGAGTTCCGCATCCTCTATGCCCAGTCCCTGCCACTGCCAGCGAATACAAGAGCTCCCTCTAGTGCCAGAAGCAGCAGTTTATATGACCATCTTGTCCTCAAACCACCTGGAACGCCTCACTCCTACTTGGCACGGACAACAAAGGCTCAACCAGAATGTCTGACGAGCACTCCAGCCAGACTTCATACCCCAGAGATCCAACAGATGAATAAAGACACTGAAGATCGAGACAGAAAGAGTAACCCAGTTTCTGATACTTCCACTCTAGGTGAGGACTGGATCGAGCAAGAACTCAGAGAGGAAGCTCTCACCTCGGATGACCCTCCTCGTTTGCCGGCAGCGAATGTTCCTACTCAGACAGTCGATGTGATGATCTCTCCCCCCATACCTTCCTGCGACATTTCAACACAAACCACCTGCCAAACGGCAGAAATGAGCGTGCAAACATGCGCCGACAACAAATTGAAAACCTCATCCAGCTGCAACCAGATCAACCCCGCTTCCAACCTACAGGAGGTGGACTGTCACCCACCTGTCTGTCTTGCCCCACAAGAGCTCAACCTGAGGGAGTGCTTCCTCAAGATCACCAAAGAGCGACAGCACCACTACAGCTCCATTCGCTCCAAGCTCGACCACATGGTGACACTGCTTTCTCACAAGAGAGAACTAGTGGACCTCACTAACCTAACGCTGAGGCCCGGCCTGCACAGAGGTCACAAGGGTCAGCAGGAGGGCAGGCAGGCTCACAGTACACTTGACAATGTGATTACGGGGACTTGGCCCAGGTCGAGATGTCTGCAGTAACATGGAAACAGGAAAACAGCGCAGGTGGTGGTCTGCTATGCTTTAGCACTTTTACAAATCAGAACAAAGCTTGTAGATGCATCCGAAAAATTGTTTGAATGATTTTGTATGCAATATAAAAAAGACAAATGTGCAAATATACTGATTTTTGTTTTTCTGAGCTTGAATATTTGATGGGTAATTATTAGTCTTTATATACTGTAGTTGGATTATTTTCGGTGATCGCCTGTTTTGAAATCCACTTTGTCTGTATTTGGTTGTCTGTTTCTTTCTGTGTTGTTAAAAGTTGTGAAATTGTGACAATGACCTCTTTTGTAACACTATTGCTTTTATATTCATATATTGAAGAGGAAAAAAAGAAACCCAAAAAACAAAAGTCACTCGTGATTATGTGTTTGATGTGCCTTGGATGATGTTAGTGAAAGGAATGAATCAAAACAGTTGTACTAAAATGTACTTTGACTAATCTTGAGGCATTTGAATATTTATTTCTCCAAAGCTAGTGGGGGGAAAAACAGTTCATTGTTTTATGATTGCCTCATTTTAATAAAACTCTTCAGTCGATGAACACTTTGTTGGAGATGTTTTGTGGGGGTGTGGAATATGAGTTATTTATAAAGGCTCACTTGGTATTAAATTTAGCTTAAATACAGGAATCTCATGTTTAAATCTATATTCTTATACAGAGATTTTCTAAATATTTTAAAAGGTTGGGGTCAGTCATTACACCGCATTGAAAAAAGGGTGAGAGTGAAGACAATGTTACATACGATTTTAGAAATACTTAAATTATTGTATTTTACCATTTTGATCAAATAAAAAAAAGTATTGTAAAGCACAAGGCACTTCTTTTATAACCAAATGAAAAAATCTTACCAACAACCTTTTTGCACACTTTAAAATGTTAATGTGCTGTAAGTAGTTACTGACTTGCATGCTTATAATAACAGTGAGTTTTGATTGGGTTATGTATTATGATTATGTGTAAATGCTTCCTTAGAAAATGCTTGATATGCTCCAGGGCTGCACTAATCGAATGGGCATTTCACTATTAAGGACTGTGTTGCAAATTTTGTATTTGTTTTATTAACCATGAGGGTGAATTCGGGTAAATCAGGCTGTTATTCTCAGTAAAAAAATAAATAAATAAATAAACAAACTGACCCAATTTTCAAAACTTTTTTAAAATGTATATTTAAAGTTAATACATAAAATGAATAAGTAATGTGTAAGATTCTGCACCATATCTAGGTCATTAATAAAAGCAAATGTGTGACGGATCATATAAACTCCTTTGTTCAGATATTCTTGTTTCCACTGAATCACTCAGTAAAATGCACGTAGGCCTATATTTTAAAACTCAATAATCTCGTTTAAATCATTGTGCAGGTAATTTGTAATGAAATGTTTTGTGTTGGTTTCGTACAGAGCCTACTTCAGGACCCACTGTATTTAACAGTAATTCAACGGATATTGCATAAAACTGACTCATTGCAAGAGTTACTTTTTGATTATTAATTATTAGAATAAAAAATAAATTAATAATAACACAGTTGTCCTTATTTTAGGTCACTAACTGTTCACAGAAGGAGGAAGTCTGTCACACCAGTAATAGATCTCTGTAAACCACAGAGGGCGCTAGCAACTCACTTCATAAGACGGAGGATAATACTGTAGAAAATATACATACATTTAACGGAATAAGTTTTTTCACAATATTATAAAGATTTGTATTACAAACAAACTTCTCTTTTTTTTCTTTCCCCCCCCATTATTTCAAGAACCTTGAAAAAAAACACTGCTTTACCATTTTCAACAAATAATAATTATAAGTTTGATCATTATATATTGAAATGATTTTCAAGGATTGTTTTTTTAAAATAAGTTTTACTATTACAGAGAAAAAGTCAAATATTAATGTTTTAACTGTATTTTTGATCAAATTATTGCAGCTTTAGACTCTTCAAAAACAAAAACAAATCTTACTTACAGCCTTTGAAGGGTACTTTATATTTATGGGGGGGGTTTTTCACACGCTGTTTTACAGGATCAGTCTCTTATTGATTTCTGGTTTATTTTAAAGATTTATGCATACTGCCTCACAACCGAAGTGTCAAAATATTGCAGAAAAACTCTCTTAGTCGTGTGTTGTTTGCTGTAAAATCCACATGGGTTGTTTATGTGAATTGTAATTACATTTTAACATGAAAAAGTGCCTTTTAAAAATGAATAAACATTACAAAATTTAATTCAACTTAAAATTCAGGCAATGAAGGCCGTAATTAGCACTCAAAACAAATTACCATTCAGATGCTGTTTACTATCTTGAATTTTTATACGTTCAAAAGCCACCCCTGAGCTTTACTATTAATAGCTTGATTAAACAGAACAACAAGTGATTGTTGGCGGTTAATTATTTATCTTGTTTTCATGAGTGTTTTGAGCCACAGCCTCCCCCTCAGGTACAGCTCAATGACTGTCCAATGATCACAGCTTTAATCACTCCTCTTGAGTAATGAAACCCGCTTGTGGTTTTTAAAAAGCAGTCGTAGCTACTAAATATACAGTACATATTTAATCATGTTAAATTTTTTTCTACCTAAACCCAAACAAGTAGGTCCATAATTATAGGGCAATCTATAAATTACACAAGCAATTATGAACTTTTATATATTAAAATGGCATTCAAAGTTTCTACTTAATTTAATGGAGTGATGGGGGAAGAAAAATAAACAATTCAAATAAGAAACAAGACATTTTTTTGTATTTTTCTCTTGCTACTTGTCAGAATCAAAAAACATCTTATCTCATTTCTATGTTATTATACACACATTATACATATATATACACACATACAGTTATGTAAAAAAGTAAGGATATCCTATTAACATGGTAAAACATAAATACATGACGGTTCAGTTAGAAAAATTTGGGACAAGTATGCCTTGTTTGGGAGTTTTTGCCAGAAACAAGCCTCTTCTATCTACAAAGCATTTTTTGCTTTTAAAGTTGCATTTAAACAAAGCAAAGTCTGCAAGAACCATGACCTTTGAACAGATGAGACCAAAGTGGAAATGTTTGACCATAATGCACAGCATCACTTTTGGTGAAAACCTAAAGAGCCTATCAGCACAAACACCTCAGTCACACATGCTGGTGGACGGCTGATGATTTTGGCCCTGTTTTGTAGCCACGGGACCTGGCAACTCACAGTCAATGAACAAGTCACAGTCAAGTCGGCCATGAACGCTGTATACCAAAGTGCATCGGGACAATGATCCCAAGCACACCAGAAAATCTACAACAGAACAACTGTAAAGAAAACGAATCAAATGCTCACAAACAATGATAAACTAGAGCAACGATGCAAAGAAAAGAGAGACAAACTAGAGCCTGAAAGAGGATTTACAGGCAGCTGAATTAACTTTGTCACACATGGCTTTTCCATATTAGCCTTATTTTTATTAATCAAATAATGGCACAGTGTGATTTTATTTTAAGTAAATGCATTTTGAAATTGGGATGCTTGTGCTAAAATTATTTTATTTATTTATTTTCTGTGGAACATAAAAGATATTTTGAAGAATTTTTTGTTTGTAAAACTAAAGTCTAAACAGCACTAAACCCCACACAAGATTTTTCAACCACAACAAAATCGTGTGTGTTCCAGACAACATGAGGATGAGTAAATGATTTCTGTCTGAACTGTCACTTTAAGATCTCAACAACTGTGTGCTGAGCATGAACAGAAATGCCTACAGAAACAAATGCAAGCAATTCATGCTTGATGGAAAAAACTTTACTCGAGATGTTATATGCTGGCAAGTTCTCTTACCATTTTAAAAGGGAAATCGGACAAACTTGGCCACACATGGGTGTATATCCATCCCTAACACAGGTCTGTGTCATCCCAATTAAACCAGACTCGCAGGTGAAGAGCTTTTGTTACCTGACTGCCCTCGTCAGCTCTTCTGCCCTCATTGGGCTCTAGTAAACACCTGACTTTCTATCGAGAGGAGACTAGAACAGTCACCATCTGGAGGAGGGTGTTTGGCCTGAGGATACAAAACAATGACATGAAAATACAAGTCAGGGGAAAACAATGTGATGATGCGTGCCAAAACGGCTGGGCCG
Source organism: Enteromius treurensis (assembly GCA_032275025.1). Lineage (NCBI taxonomy): Eukaryota > Metazoa > Chordata > Actinopteri > Cypriniformes > Cyprinidae > Enteromius > Enteromius treurensis. The sequence continues at coordinate 16,382,596 of JAUCMU010000013.1, forward strand.
ACTCTTTTGTAGTTTTCGAGAGAGATTTCGGTTTCAACGCCCCCGCTCCTATTTTCGGCCTTCAAATGATGATGACACACGGTTGTTTTCAATCCCTGTGGATCCGGCGTTGCGCGGCATGTTGGAGTTGATGGCATGTGTAAACTTTTTTTGCTATCTCCCCCGGTGTGACATGTTCTTGCCCTTTGTTTCGTATCTCCTCCTAGTACATTTAAAGCTCGCAGGCTTCCTTTGACCAAAAAGAGCGGAGATAAATAATGCGAGAGCTATTTGTCAGTGTTTTAGCTTCATGACCTTGGTTCACACTCTCTCAGCACATGAGTAATACAAGCCACATTATAGTAACTGCTGTCAGTGAAGGTAACCACCACCGCTACTTCTAGATGTGTGTGTCAGCACCACTGCCGAACTGTGCTATTAATAGAAGCCACAGTGTGTCTCAGGTGAAAGCAGTCTTTGTGTCCTGTGGTCTTTGCTGTGTGGGCTGAGCGTGTGGCTTGGGGAAGGTGACAGGTGCAGCTCTGTGTTCAGGCCAGCTCATCTGTTTTGCACTTTTGTCTTTGCAATGCAGAAACAACGCAGAGCTCCTTGGCTAAAAAATGCAGGAAAAGCTAGAAGGGGATGATGCACAGTTTGCGTGCTGCTTCTTTCATCTAACACTCACATTTATCACTACCTGTGCTGTGAAATGATTAAACGCTATTAATCGCGTCCAAAATAAAGGTTTCTGTTTACATAATATATGTGAGTGTGTATATTTATTGTGCATACATAAAAGATACACACATACAGTATATATCTTGAAAATAATTACATGTATATACATATTTGTTTTTTTATATACATATATCAAATCAAATCAAATCAAATTTATTTATATAGCACGTTTAAAAACAACTGATGTTGACCAAAGTGCTTTACAAAAGCAAGCAAAAGCAAATATAGTATATAAACATAAAATATTTCTCTTAAATATTCATGTTTGTGTAAAAATTTTGTTTGGGATGCGCTCAAACGTGATTAATTGTTTGACAGCACTAATTTCTACCAATAATTACAATACTACTAACAATTATGCATTCATACAATGTAGCAGCACTATGTTGGTTATTTGTCAATTTGACTATCAGTATCAGATATATTTCCTTCATATTCATATACTACTAACAAAACTAATGCATTCCTACAAAATATATTTATTTTCTGCTGTAAATATATCAAAATCTACTTTTTGATTAGTAATATGCATCGCTAAGATTTCAGATTTTAAATATCTCGGCTAAATATTGTCCAATCCAAACAAACCATTTATGAATGGAGAGCTTATTTACCCAGCTTTCAGATTATGTGTAATATATAATATTTATATATATATATATATATATATATATATATATATATATATTTTGGAAAATTGGCCCTTATGACTGTTGTTGTCCATGGTCACAAATATAATATGCATTAAATCTGCATTATTATCTGCAAATACATATCCATTTGTAATACTGTATATTACATGCTATAAATCACTTGCATCCTTTAAAATGATTGATTTTAGTATTTTGTGTTTTATTTCATGTATTATCTTATGTATCTTATTTATGTACACAAAAAAGAATTGTAATTAGGTTATCTAGGCCTTCCATAATATGAAAATAATTCTCGGCCTACTGTATCAGCCAAACTTTTCATATCCGAACAGCCCTAACAAATACAGCAAATATAGCACTTACATGAATAAAAAAATTAAACACTGACCTCCAAAGTCAAGTTATTGAAGCACTAATTGCCCTTTAGACCGTTATAATGGTTCATAACCACAAGTTTCAGTTTTAATTTAAAAAAAGTTCAAGGCAATTGATGATTTTTATTCTTTTTTTTTTTTTTATCAAGATTGAAAAATCTGATTGCATGTGGTTAAAGAGATGCCTGAGAGGAGAGCGCTGTTTAAAACAGATAAGGCCCCTTTCTGCTTGACTCGCTCGCCCTCATCCAACGTTTCCTGCAACCTCAGAGTCTTTATCTCAGCTCATCTCCCAGCTCGGATACACCGCGAACACTCTCACGGTTTAACCAGCGGCTGTCGAGGAGAAGCGCCTGCTCTACCCGCTCTCTTTCCATCTGCCTCATCAGTTTGTGACAGAGTGTGAAGTTACAGCTGATCCTAGGAGCTGTTAAAGCCTTTCTAACCCATCCAGCATTGACAGTTGACACAAATATTCGCTTTTAAATGTCACATTTCAACTTATTAAAACGAATGGGTTCTGGCTTCTTGCTGTGAATTAACATACTCTTGGCTATTGATCAGTACCGTCTTGGGGTCTGTTTCACAGACTCTCCATCTACTTATTGATTCATGCAAATTGATTTCATTTATGGATTTTGTGATGTAATCTATTAGCTGCTCATGTGTCTGCTGAAGGCTTTTAAATAATCAGCCAAATTGAGCTGTAGGCTAAATGAGGTCAAGAATAATGACCACCTGACAGACTGCAAAGAGACTGGAAATGAAACAAAGCAAGTCGGCGGAGAAAAATTACATGGAAGTACTACAGTTTGACATTACTGAGAAAGGAAACAGGGAAGGTCTCTTGTTGACTCAAGATGACTAAATTAATTTGGATTTTACTTCTTAATATTGAAACTTATTTTCCGACGATGCATTTGCAATGAAAAGTCACTTTCTTTCATTTTAAGCATAAAAAAAATATTTTGTCCTGTGTTAAATACACATGTTATGTCCTATAATCTTGTTTTGATAATGCAATATATTTACAGAAAATCAAATCCTAAATTCTTTGACAAAGGTCAATGATCCTTAATGATTATTTACTGCATTTTCATTTTTAAAAAAAGTAAAATTAACAACAAGGAAGCAGCAGCTGCTCTTATTATTACACAACCCCAGGCAGAATGGCTTTTTATTCTGTCTGACCTTTGCAGATTTAACTTTTCTAATATGCGTTCCTTAAGCTGGATGTTTTTATTGTTCCAGTCAGTTTCAAATCACACACCACATTCTTCTGCCAAAAAGCATTACAAAAGGCAAGTGTGCATTGCTAAACATTTACTCACCCTTCAGCAGCCCAAGGGGTTGCATTACATGTATGAGAGATTGAGAACCTAATGCAATCATCAAACAATTAGTCAAAAGCACTTGTCTATGTCAATGTGAACGCTGTCTGAATTATGCAGATGGTGCAATCTGTATCTCTCCTGTGAGGTGCTATGAACTTGAATTAAACTCAAGGGTATATACCCTGCACTCCAAAATGGCTGGCTAGAAGAAAAAAACAAATCAGGGTGACGTCTTCTACACATGCTGACGTTTATCATGCTACATTCAGCGGGGGTAATGTGTTTAGACGCATGTGTCTGGAGGACCACTGGTGTTGGGATGGAGGGGGAAGGGAAACTTAGCTTGTCCTGCAAGATCAGCACAACTTTGATTTCATTGATTGAGTCAACTGCAGAGGACATCTGAACAGCAATATTACACAAAGAAAGCAATGGAAAGCATATGTCGGTAGAAATATTTAGCCCTCCTTAAAAATTATATATAATCACCCCACAACATTTATGAATTTGTATCCTGTTTACGGAAACCTGACCAGCTTAATTAGAATTCATTTTTGCATGCATTTTTCTTTCAATAGACTCCTATAGTTCTGTCATAGGATATTACATTTTAATTTATTTTATTATTGTAATTATCTTTTTTCATTTCTTCATGGTTGTTGTTCAGTGTTCTGTGAAAAAGCAGTACACGTTTTAAATAACACATTTATTTAAAAATTAAATAAACAAATAAAACTTTACCTAATTTATTTAATAAAAAGTTATAATAGAATACAATAGAATTTTAGATTCACAATGCACTAACAATAATACCAATGCTAAATAATTGGCAAAATGATTACAGTGTTCATTTAATCATATAATGTAGTTAAATTTTTCTGTGTATATATTTTAGTTATAAATATTGTACATCATTGAAGTATATTGTATGAAAATTACAAAACATAATATAAAATTTAATATTGCTAACAATAAATCATTTGCTAATAGTTTTCTTCTTATCACTATTGGAGAAGTGTTTGTTTCAAAAGACTGTCTGAATATTAAATTAATTTAAAACGAACTTTAATTTGACAAAATTTAATTTGAAAAACGATCCTGTCTCACTACATGAAAATAAAAAACAATAATAATTAAAAATTATTATTGTCTTTTGTGTAATATAGTAAACAACCAAAAGTATATAGATGTTTAGTTAAATTGAAAACCCTTCTATATAACGAACACATAAACCTTGTACTTAAACTCTTGTACTGAATTACACACTAAGAAACAACTTCCATGGTACATCCTGTTGGCCAACGTCAAGTACTATTGTAAAGATGAACGACTCATTATCAAGGCTTAGAAAAAAAAATCGTTATCAAAGCTGTAGCTAATTTGATTTCTGTCAGATCATCAGGACGAGTTATTATGTATACAGCAACAGACATCATAGACAGTCCTAATCCTGTGACTGACAAACATGCAGTTTTCTCACACCACAAAAAGTCTTTCTGCAGACTCAGTGCTTTGTTTATCAGCGGTATTTATACACTTCTTCTTTATGGTGGCTTGACAGCAGGGAGTGGCACGCTACTGTTCTCAGTATCACAGTTTGTTGTGGAGGTGACAGAGTGGATCCTTTCCCATAATTGTGTGTTTCTTTCTCTGTCTCCAAGCACTAAATGCTTGTTTACAGTGCACATGCAGCGAGATGGATATTTGCATGAATTTGGTAGTAAAACTACCAGCAGTTACAATTAAGAGCTCTGTTTTTTCATCGAGGTGTCTGTCTTCACACTCACCGTCTTGTTTTACAGAGGTTTTCACTGGCTGACCAAAAATACGAAGTGCAACGAATGCATGCCATCTTTAAGAGGTTCCATGCCGACAGATGTCAAAAGCTGGCTTATTGTATTGTACAAACTGCCTTTTGGTTGGGACAGACAGATAATAAACAGATAAAACTGCTTGTCATTTTTTGCCAGATTCACCTCTCACTTGACTACTCTGAGAAGGTGGGCTTCTTCACCTTTCTGCCAGGTATGAAAACAAGATCAGAGAGCAAGGAAGAATTTAAGAGGACTGGCATCAGAGCACTTGTCAGTTTCTCAGGGTGCTTCTTCGACTACGGCACTTTTGGCTTTTAGTTTGCACACATTGGATTTCATTTCTTTTTAAGAAATTAAAATGCTTATGAAGCAAGGATGCATTTGAATTTTCAAAAGTAACTGTAAGATTTTAAAATAAATGCTGTTCTTTTGAACTCATCAAGACATTCTGAAAAATGTATCAGTGTCCACAAAAGTGTAACGCTGCACTGTTCAATAATTTTTAAATGATTTCTGTAAGACACTCAAGATTGGAGTGAGGGCTGCTGATGAAACACAGTTTTGCCATCACAGAAATACATTACATCTTAAAATATATAGGCCTACAAATAGAAAACTTTCAATTTCAATAATATTTCACAATAATTCTGGTTTACAGTATTTAAAACAAAACAAACAAACTAACTAAAAAAAAAAAAATCACAAATGTTTGAACAGTAGTGTATTTTGAAAGCCCTCTGTGGTGGACATTATACATTTTAAAAAAATGTAAACTATTTTTTTATATTATTTTAATAATAATTTAATAATATTCTATTAAATTATATCGGATTTAATTTTCTGCACTAACAAAGTAAATGATCAAGATAGGAATTTACCATAAAATAACTAAAAATATTCTCGTTAGCGTTGCTTTAATCTTTCCTTTTTTTTCGATTTTACATGATCTCGAGCCTGCTTATTACTGACCAAGAAAACAATGTCAAAAAAGGCCTAAAAGTGTTGGTTATCCTATAAAAAAAGTATATAAATTTATATAGACAAAATGTATACAAATAACTTTTACACAAAACATATTTTCAAGCTGATCATTTAATTTACTAAACGTTTAGATTGTTATTGTTTATATATATATATATATATATATATACACACACACACACACACACACACACACACTCACTCACACACACACACACACACACACACACACACTCTCTCTCTCTCACTTACACACAAACACACACACTCTCTCTCTCTCTC
>JAUCMU010000013.1:16388850-16403077 GCA_032275025.1 Enteromius treurensis
CATATTTTCAAGCTGATCATTTAATTTACTAAACGTTTAGATTGTTATTGTTTATATATATATATATATATATATACACACACACACACACACATACATACACATACATACACACACACATATATATACACATTTACATATATAAATGCTAAAAAAGGGTTGGTTGTCATATTAGGAATAAGTCAAAATTTAAGTTTTACACAATTAATATTTTAAGTTAATTTATTTTACTAAATGTTTAGATGATTAAAGTTTTTATATTTCATTTATTTTTTAGTAGCAAAAATGTAGGCATGGTAAACAAAATAAATGTTTCCAAGGGGAGTTTTAATATGACCTTCATAAACAACACAGAAAAGAAATTAGCCTGTAGCTGAAGTAAAGTAATAGCCATCTACAAAATCAGCTTCGTTTGATTTTTTGATTGTGTGTATTGTGGTATATATATTACAAAATAAGTATACATAACGCAGTCTCATTACGAAAAACAACAATGCAGATAAATGTTTGTGAAATGTCACCTCAAATTAACACATAACTTCCTCATTCTGTTGATGCACATAAGAGTGAGAGTGTCAAATGCCCTTGGTGGAGAAAGTGCTGACAAGTGAGCTCGACATGAGATGGCGAGGCCTGATAACACCTTTTGAAGCCTGATCCCTATTTGCCACCTGTGGGAAAGCTCGTCTTCTCTGTCCCCATGTTCTTTCGCCATCATGGTCCTGTTTTGCTATAAGAGCTGGTTTCAAGATCAGCAGAGACAAACACAAGCGGTAAAACCCCAGCTGGAGGAGTGAAACGTTTCACGCTTTGTCCGATAACTTCTTTACTCAGACTTTGATATTATGTCATCCCTTATGTTATTGAGACAAAAGGTTGAGATCATTTGTTATTTGCAGGGATATAAAAGTTCATAAAATAAAATAAACACTACCTGGAATTAGATAAAATTAATATAACATAGAGGTACTAAACTGAGTAAACAAAACTGTAATAAAAGCTCTACAGACAAAAATGACTACAACACAATTACCAAAAATAAACTACCATTAAAATACTAAAATATGTGTCACAGCATGAGTTATTGTCTCTCATCCCTGTCCAATTCACATTTTTGTCACACTTTTTTGGGCTGTCATAAAAAATGTATAGTTCAATCCACAATTTTTAGAAACTTTATGACATTGTGGACTGCACACTTAGCCTGTGGTAGTTTTAAACAACATTAGAGAAGACTGCTGCTATATCTGTTAGCAATCAACCCGTTTGCTGCATGAACCACTGTCATATATTATTCCATTACACCACGTATTGTCTGCTACATTTGACCCCACCTAAAGTATATTAAGATTAAAGGATGGTGAAAGTCAGTGTTCAGTGGAAAACGTGTATTTTTAATTTTATTGAACATGACACTTTTTTTTTTTTAGCTGATTGGGTAATTTTAACTGTTAAACAGATATAAATCTGTATAAATATAAATACAAAAACAATCCTTTTAGCATCTGTTTTTATTTTTCAAGGTTTAGAAATTAAATCTAATTCACGATACACTCTTTAAAAATAAATCTGCAAACAATGGGGTTTACAGCAAACCATTTTGAGCATAAAACGAACATTTTAAAAATGTTTCTATGGAATGAAAAGGTTCCATTGATTTTAAAAGGTTCTTGATGTAACCATCAATGCCAATAAAGAACTTCATGTTTACGAGTGTATCCTGAGGTGGCTGCATGGGTGAAATATTCAGGATGTAGTCTTTGTGGCTCCAGACTTACAATTGTGCCCCTTTTGTCAACTCAGTGCTCATGAAATGTTCAGCCTTTAAGTTTGTGATGACCCACAGAGTTTTCACGGCCGGTTTAATCCTGCACTTTAGCCGGTCTAAAAGGCAAGTGTATCAGTGGCAGAGGGAGAAGGAAGTGACAGTGTGGGAGGAAGCCTGAATTCTCCTCAGTGGGTCATGTGTATGTTGTGTGCTCATGAAGTGCTGTCATCAGTTCTGACGCACAAGAGACCAGCGAGCATCTGCTTAGCTGAGGTTTTCTTCTGAAAATGCACAATGCAAAATTCCTAAGCTTCCATTTTTGCTAAACTTATTTGTAGGTATGTAGTAAAACGACACTGAATGGTTAGTCCTAAGTCATCATTTACTCCTTCTAATGTCATTTCAAACATGTATGACTTTACATGGTTTTGGAATAAACAATAGGTGAACATATAGATTTTTTTATTTTATTTTTTCAATTTTCCCTTTGATTTACAAGTTTGGCTTCTGTGCATTATTTCTGCATGAAATTACTGTCACTACATAGCAAAATTAGTCCACAACTTATGAAACCTAGACGATTCACTTATTTAAAGTGCTTGCAACATCGTAAATCACAATGAATCACAACCCCACTAGCTGTCATGGCTCCAAACGCAGAAACAAGTAGACATCCTGAGCGGAAACCACCAACCCCACCGCCGCATTGCATTCCTTCACTTCATCTCCCCTCACTCTCGAACAAAGTCACTTGACCAGACCCCTATTTAGGAAGTGAAAGAGGAAGCCCCATATATCCCCATCCATCCTCACTGCCACACGGCTGCTGCTGTTCACGTGAAGGGTGAGAGAGATAGAGGACATTGGTATTATCCACACTACAAAACAGCAAGAAAGCAGGAACAGACCAGTTCTGACCAGCCAAGTTCTGCTTGAGAGATCAGGCACTTTTGACTCAATGTTAGGCCAGAGACTTTTTAGTGGTCTAACTGAAATTAACTTGCTTTTGTTTTTGTACCGTAACTACTAATAGCCATTAAAAAAAAAATGTAAAAAAAAAACTTCTACAAGGCATAACGTAGATCTTGTTTGATTTAACTGATACACAGTACTAAATGTATGATTTTAATAAATATACAATTCTGAATAAATTATAAATGTATATTACATTAATAATATAATAGTATTAGTATTATAATATAATATTTCAATTCTAAATTAATTCTATATTTCAATATTCTAAATGTTGCCAATTTAATTCTCATTTTAATTTGTGTTATTAATATTATTAATTTCAATATTATTATCAATCAAACCATATCATATGAAATTCTAATTGTATTATAAATTTTTGAATGCAATATAATGTATAGCATGTGAACATTTAAAAAAACTAATACATTTATACAATTATAAATAAAATAAAATCATATAAATTATATATTATATAAAAAAGCAATGCTCATTTAAATATAAATTATATTATTCATTATCATTTTACTTTTAATAATATAATATTCTAAATGCATATTGTGTCAAATGTATAACTGAAATAAATATATTCAAATAAATGTATTATATATTATAAATAATTGTAAAGGTATTACATGTAATACAAAAAGGTATATTTTATTTAAATAATAAATAAATAACGTTTGTTTTTTAAAAATCATGTTTTTTTATTATATTATGTTTGTAAGGCGTTTTATTGTGTTAGTTAGCCGTATTCATTTATTTTACCTATTCAAAATAACTCAACTCCAATTCAATTTAGATTAATTGGAAGTTTTGAATTATCTGTTTTTGCAAATGAACTCTACGAATAAAATGTTATTAATTTTATTAGATGGCTGTTACAGCAAAATACTGCAATAATAAATGAAATTAATAATAAATTATAAATGATTTCATTCTAAATGTAATAATAAAAATAATAAAATGTTTTTGCAGTTATTTTACAGATGCCGTACAATCTGGCAGGTTGACAAATGAATACTAAACATAAACTAAACAGTACATTTATGTGTATAATAAATATTTCAAACCCATCTCATCCTGTACAGAGTCATAACTACCATTTAACAACCAGAATTTGTAAGCCCCTGTTAGTCTAATACTATCTTTTTTTGCACTTTTGCTTGTTTGTGGCATCAGAGGGTCACTGAAACTAGAAAAGCAGAGAACACTGAGCAGCAGACACCTTGGGTAGAGTGCTGACTCGATGGCCTCCTCCCCCTCGGGCAAAGGCAGAGCGGGGGAAGGAGCGGACGGCCACAATATCTCACACGCAAGGAGAGGTTGTTACAGACTTTTACAACGGCACTGCTTTCCTGTGATAAAACACTGTACACCGAGTCTTTCTCACTACAAGAACAGCACAAAACAACATGAAACACAGATTAATGATACAAAAGATTATCTGCATTTTAAAAAACACATGTATACTGTGAAAACCCCCCAGAGAGCGTACCAAACAGCGTACAGAATAAAAAATGAACCTGATGTCAATAATGAGCTTATCTCTAAAGTCTTATGGCACGTTAGTGCAGTTTTTATTGATCAGACCATGCAATGTTTTCATAAAAATCATTCTCAGGAATGACAAGCTAATGTTGGGATGAGGAAGGGATCATAAAGCTGTTGCTTCGTGAAAAACTGCTTTTGCACCTGTGACCCTGTGTTGCACAGGTGGCACGTCATTACAAGGAGGTCAGTCTTGCGCTAACTGTTAAGGAGCAGTTGACAACAAGGTCGGGGGTTAAAGGCTGTTTTGCCACACATGCTGTTTGGATCCAAAGAAAAGGAGAGTTGTGTAAAACAAAAATAACAACCAGTGTTTGAAGATCTATTTATGTCAGTGTTGTGAAAGTGTTGCGCACTAAAGCTTTGCTCTTTTCATTTACCTGCATGACTTTAAAGGAACAGTTCACCCAAAAATGAAACTCTGTCATCGTTGACTTACCCTCTGTTTTCATCAGAACAAAGAAATCCATCAAGGTTTGGGTGAGAAAATGATGACAGAATTTTCATTTCTGGGTGAACTATTCCTTTAAGTAGGCTATGCGTATTTCAGTAGCTTTCGATTCACTGCCAAAGTGCAAATGTTCCAACATTGTGGTTTAGAGTGTAGATTACTCATTTTGCTCGTAAACTTTGTCATAATGGGCTGGCCTTACCAGCAAAACCTTCAGTGTTACTGGAGTTCGTAGTACAATTGCTTTCAAGAGAAATAAAAAAAAACAGTTCGGATGGATGGCCTTTGCTTTCCTCCTAAGGAGAGGGCAAAACTTATTTCCACCTTAGTACAATCAGCGCCGTGCAGCTCTTCTCCAAGTCTCTCGAGTCATTAGGAACGCAGTTGTCTCAGGAAACAGCCGTTAAGCAGGGTCAAAGGTTGCTGCGTACACATACCTGTGTACTAGTTTTTTATGTTCTCATGATATTTTGTGTGTGTGTGTGTGTGTGTGTGTGTGATTCAAGTCAGTCTGTTTATGGGTTACATATAAAAAATCCTTGCTACATATGTTTCATGCAAAAACACAGTTTGAACTGCATTCTAGGGAAGTGTAAGAAAAACAAGGGAACCCAAATGCTTTTTTTTTTCTTCAAAAATTTATTCTGGAGGTAACAATGAAATGCAAATCACAATCGTCTACTCTTCAGAAGAGTTTTGAGGAACGTGTAATACAACTGATTAATGAAACTAATTAAAGACATACAAGTTCAAACAAACAAACAAAAATACCAACGCAATGCATCTATTGCCAAAAAGGTCAAATGTCATTTGCATAGCTGAGATGACTGATGGAGACTGTTGTGAAAACTACAAGATAAAAGATACATTATCAAAACCAGCTTGACATGTCTGAGATAAAGTTGAGTGAAAATATAAAATACAGAATAACCAATTAAAACTTTTTCCTCTGCCGAAAATAACACCTAAAAGAAGTCTGAGATGGTTTTCTGGTCTTTCAGCTGCACGGTCAGACCAGCGAACAATCTTAAGCTGTTTTTTTTTATATTATTAAAGACAAACTTTATCAACTTTAAATATAGATGCAGAACTATCGCAAGAATTTAGGCGATGAGGGATTTTCACAAGATGGTCCATTACTCTGGCAGTTCATTCCGACAACTAGCCTCTCGCACTTGAGTTTGTACGCGTCCCTCTCGCGCACCAGTCTGCTGAGCTCGTGCTTCAGCTGCTCCACTTGCGTCGCGAGGCTCGTCTTCTCGTTCTCCAGTATGTGTTTCTGCTGAACGCGTTTGTGCCGACACGACTGAGCGTACCCGCGGTTTTTCAAGGTACGGCGTTTCTGCTTCAGCCGGATAATATCGTCCTTGCTCATGCCGCGGAGGTGTCGGTTGAGCTCGCGCACAGACATGGACACCAGCTGCTGGTCGGAGAAGCGGCTCTCCGCGCGCTCGCGTCTGTGGTGCGTCTGCTGGTGGGCATTATGCGACTTCAGGTGCGTCGGGCCTTGAGGTGCACAGTCGAGCTGCATTAACTGATCCACGCTTTTGCCGTGCGCGAAGTCGGGATTGTGGCCGAGCTCGGTGTACTGCTGCTGATGGTATTGATTCATGTTTGGTGCGTGGAACTGACCGATGCTCCTGTATCCATGCTCCATCTCTGCCTGGTGGAGCTGAGACGGGTGCGCGTGCATGAGATTGGCGCTTAAGGCTTCCCGGACATCCTCGGGTGTCAGTTCAAGGCAGTGTGGGTCTGCGTGCTGCGGATAAGCCCCCGTGCTCAGGGTCCAGTAGAGATCTTCAGCACCGCTCCTCTGTCCGCTTGGGCTGAAGCTAGGGGATGAAGGCACGGAGCTGCATGGGGTGCTCATGGGTGTGCTGGACACGGAGCCTGGCACGTGCACACCGCACTGCTGGATAAAAGAGCGGTCCGGTCCCAAAGCTGCAGTCTCCTTTTTCACATCAAACCTCATGTCAAAGTCACCGTAGTCCAAATTCAGCTGATGCTGCTCCGCCGTCATGATTTCTGCTGATGTTTCGATGAAGTAAACAAGTTGTTACTGCGTTTTAGGTTGCATTAACGTTCAGAAAACACGGTTCCGCCTCTTATAAAATCGAGCTGGAAGTCAAGGTAGCTCTTTTAGCCCCCCTCCTTAACGCTTGCAAGTCGCTCTTTAGTTTCAGATGGTCTCTCGGAGTACAGCGCAGGATGTAGCTGTGTTGAACAGAAAGTAAATCACGCAGCTTTAAAAGCAGCCGCGCAGCGAGGCCACGCCCTCTTCCATATCACAGCTGTCACTCTCACCAAAACACGTCCAAGTTACGTTTAGCAGCCTACTCCAAATCAAAAGAAAGTTGCATTTTGTATAGACTAACAATAAGGAACCTATAAATAAAATGTTTTATATATATTAAAAAAAGACTAAACTTTTTAGTTTGTCATTTGTGAGGGTTTGTCAGTCTCGTAACACAGAATTTCTTTTTTTTTTTCAAATAAGCAGTCCTCAAGTTAAAGACGAACACGCTACTATTACAATAGCACATACTTTACAGCACGACGATCACCGACAGTGACGAACATTAGGGGACACACTTTTGTGACTCTTAGCTGACTTTCCCTAATTGCCATAATAAATCTGAGCTATTAAAACCTGAATGTCATTGTAAAATGCACTGATACTCACAGGTGGTGCACTTAAAGTTGGCCTCTACAACTGCGACCAACAACAATAAAGATAGAGCACAGTGTCATCCACACAAGACCATCAGGGTAGCACATGACACTAAATTAAGGCTTTAACTAAATAACATACTGAAGGTAATAAACAACGTAACATAATAGATAAGAACATTTTAAAAATTTTGAATTATGTGAATTCCCCCCAGACAAACAAACAAATAGTACAGCTGCAGTTTTAGCTACATATTTATCATTTTGGGGAAAAATTTGACCTTGACGTATTGTGCGACGAGCCACCCAGCTCAATGTATTATTTATCGGCTATATATATACATACACACACACACACAGTAAATACTTTTGTAATGTAAAAAAGCATTTTTCTTATATTTTTATATTTATTGTAAATACTTAATACATACATATTTTTGATTCTAAAAAGGATTTCTTCTATATACTCATGTATACATGTCACATTCTCTGAAACAATACTTTATAACTGTACCAGGACAGTAATGTAAAATAAAATAATACATATTTAAAAGGAAGCAATTTTAAGATAAGCAAATACAACTTGAGATGGTATTTGGACCCGAGACTAAAACTTAGCGACTGAGTCTTAAGAACCTCTGAAACATCATGTGGTATGACGGTGTATGTTTCTCTATTAACACTTTTACTGACACCATGCGGCCATTATGTGAAGCTGCTGATATGTTTTCCGATGTCTGATAGGGTAAATAATTCTTTTAGACAGCATCATTTAAGTTAAGACTAACGTTACCTTTAACCCATGAGGACCCACGGCGATGCGAGTGTCACAAATACTGATTATCTGGAAAGGTCTTTTTAAAGCATTGTCCCTCACTTTCAACTCTGGAAGTCCCTAAGTGACATATAATTAAAACTCAGGTTCAGTCATGTGACAATATTAGCATTTTTTGTTGCCATGACAACATTTCCAAAATGTTGGTCAGTCTAGATATAATGTTGCAGATTCAGCAATTTTAAAAATGTTTAGTTTTTGTTACTAAAGGTATGTTTCAACCCATGCAACAATTCTTTTGTTTTAATAACATATCCTAGATTAAACTTAACCTGGTTTTAATGCATTTCTTGAACAAAATGATTTAAAACAAGTTACAAAAATGTATAATTAACGCCCAATGTCATGTCTATGTAACATTACAGATCTCTCACAAGGAGGGGTTGAATTTTAAAAACAACTGCATAAACATGTTATAAGTGATCCATTTGGTCTGTTTTATATGCCTCATAATTTTCCTATAAGGAGAAATTGGTCCGGGTCCTTATATGGGTTAAATTAGTTGTCAATAAAGTCTTGGCTGTAAAATCACCCCAAACCTGGAACAATTTTTAAAGCACTTGTAACAAGTAACATGTAGAGAGGGAATATCTTTGTATACACAACATTCACTGTATTGAAGAACTGGTGCCTCGATGTTCTGAATATTTAGTAAATACAAAAGCACCAATAAAGCGCAGGAAACAAGTGCACAGAAGCACAGACTAGACATGGAGCTACTGGGAAACGTTCAATGTAAAATGATGACAAGACACCAAAAGGCTGAGGTAATGATTGCCGGAGAACAGCTAAGGTAAGCTACACTAAGTTAGTCCAAGGATTTACACGCATCTCACCATATTTCAAGACTTTATATTTAGATTTTTTTTGTTACATATTGAAACATTGTTTGTATGTTTCAATATTCGTAGGTCTTAATATTTGCGTAATAATGGTTGCTAATACAACTATCATGATTTCGAAGATTGCGACTACATGACAGCAAGTTGATCAAGGACCGCAGACACCATTTGCGAACGTACCCAAATTGTTTTGTGGCTCAGGAGATTATTGACTGGCTGATTGCTCATAAAGAAGTGCCTGATCGAGAGACTGCAGTCCAGCTCATGCAGCACCTCATGGACCATGATATCATTCACCACGGTACAATATTATTTACTGTACACCAAGTGCAAAGCGAATGATATGACAAGGTCGTGTCTGTTTTCCTTCTCTGTTGACTCATATTAGGACCTATTTATTTGACTCTTAATGTTTAAGAAAACAGATTGCTTACTTTACTATCTTTTCATCTTTATAGTGTGTGATAAATGGCCCGGCTTCAAAGACGCCCAATATTTGTACAGATTTCGAAAGGATGATGGCACATTTCCTTTCAACATAGAGGTTAAGATCTTCATGCATGGACAGAGGCTGTATGAACAGTAAGACATTTTTTAGAAAGTGAAAGAATGTTAATTTAAATGTTAATTTGGTAGGCTGCATAATTTTGAAATAAGTTTTAATTGCATTAAAGCTACCTTCCCCAAAGACTTTAAGCCTGCTATATATATATATATATATATATTAGGGATGTAACAGTATCAAAACTTCACGGTACGGTAATACCTCAGGATGAATGGGGAGGTACGGTATTTCTTAAATTATTTACAGGAAAAACAAAACTAATGAAGAGACTCAAAAAATTGCCAGGAGTGTTTATTAAACAGTTTACATGAACATTGCACATATCAATGGCATACAAATTAGCCATCTATCTGTAAACTTTGAAACGGGAACTTAAAAGAATGATTAAACCTTCCACACATCATATGCATATTTATTACGTCAGTGCGTCATATTATCTTGTTTTTCTGTGGTCATATAATGTTATTTAATGCACCCTAATTCTCAATATAACTGTTTTCACTGATATATTTAATGGTTTTTGTTGTCAGAAAAACGGAATGAGTATGAAATAGTGACTGAAATGCACGCCATTATAATGCCAACTCAACTAGCTCTACCTTACATCTATATATATATATATATATATATATGAACTCTGTTAAGCAAGGGTGTAGTGCGGTACGCCGGTATTTACAATGCTGTTACATCCCTAATAAATTTACAAATGAACTCTGTTAAGCAGCATTGATCAAAAGTGACAGTAAATTTGTAATGTTAAAAAATTTTATAAAAAAAAAAAAATTTCTATTGATTGACTTTTTTGTAGGTATTAGTGTGTTAAATGTGTTTACCTATTTTCATACACGTACAAAAAACACAGCTCGAGGCGCAAACTTTTGAAATTTTACAGGTGGCACTGTTGAGTCATTTTGCCACACCCACTTCTGAAACTTATACAAGACGTTCATTTTCGGCAGTTCTGATGCATGTGCAAAGTTTTCGTGTCTTTTCAAGTATGCTTAGGCGAATGGCTGCAATATAACAAAATGTGGAAAATTTAACGGGGTCTGAATACTTTCCGTACCCACTGTATATATGAGTTTGGAGAGTGTAGGAAAGACTAACTTTTGACAAAACGTGGCGCTGTAGAGTGCGCTCCACGCCCATTTATGAGCTTTTTCTAACTACCTTCAATATTGATATGTGTATTGAGTTTCATGTAATTCTAAGCATGTTATCTACCTCAAAAACAATGTTAAAGTTTAAAACGTTGCCATGGCAACAGCATTTACGGTATCAGTATTACATCAACAGTTTTACATTGGCCTTATTTCTTCATTATTCTGATGAAGTTTGAAGTATATAGAGTGAAAATAAAATGTAAAATAAAATGACACACTCCCTGCTGCCAGTTGGTGGCGCTATAAATTAGACTCCTAATAGTCACATCTATGTGTTTGATCAAAATCAGACAATGTATGTGGACATTATTAGATACTTCCTGTTTCTTATTTTTCACCGAAATGTTATCGACTCGCCACGGGCAAACCGTTTGAGATATCAAAAAACCCTTCACGATTTAGCATCCCCAATGTCTTCAGATCAGTTTCACTGACTTTCGAGGCAAACATTTGGAAAACCTCAGAGGTGTATTTCAAATTCAAGAGCATGCACTTTTTAAACAGCCCTGAATATCAGGCCTTCTTATTGGGCAAAGCACTGACTGTCAACGTGAAATGTTATTCGGCTCTATGAGATCTATATGTGTACTGAGTTTCGTATGAATATGTGTGTATGTGTTAGCTACACATCTTTTTTTCCGGCTGTGTTCAGGGGGTTGCCATAGAGCCCCTGTGTCACGCCCAGGTCCCAGCCTCTGCGGCTTCCTGATGACCACAGATTCCAAAGTGTGTGCCAATTTTCAAGAGTTTTTGAACACGTTAGGGTCCCCAAAAGGCCCCGAATAGTTGAGGGGAAAATACAATCCTTGGAAAAACAATTAGGCCCTCTGCCTAGTGGCTCAGGCCCTAATAACAAAAATAATGATAATAATAATAAAAAACTAAGCAATTCCAAGAGAGTCTTTGCACCGCAGTGCTCGAGCCCTATATGCACATCTTTTTAAAAATTACATGATTTTAACTAACCCTTAACATGTGAATGATAGTATGTGAATACATGTAGTAATTAATAATAATAAATGTTAATAAATAAGTATTTTCATACTTTTCAAAATGCATATGTTGCTTTTTACAGTTTGATTACAAGCAAAGACTCCATCTTACAGCTGAGACAGGAAAAGGGAGTGACTTATGAACGTTCTTTCCCTGGTTACATGTTAATTGATTGGCTGCTACAGAACGGTGAAATAGAGAGTCGAAGACAAGGACTGGACCTCTGTAAGGCCTTGCTAGAGCATGGTATCATGCAGCATGGTAAGAACAATAACTATCATCTGTTTTATTTCCCCATTAACCAGGTCTAAATGCACTGCTTGTTAAGTTAATTTAATGCAACATACCTGCATAGGGCGATGACCTCTTGAGGAAACGTTATAACTGCAGTGATTTCATGCTTTGCCTTGCGGAAACAGACTCTTCTTTTCACTCTGCAGTCTCTCTGAAGCACCACTTCTTTGACAGCGGGCTGCTGTATCAATTCTGCATTAACTTTCGCCGCCGGTGCCGTCTTTCTGAACTGTTGCATGAGACAGAGAATGAAGAGGTTGAATGTATAACACACCAAAGCCAAGAAGACCAGCCTGACAGTCCCTTTACAGTACCCAAAACACCTTCACTTGAAGGCAACAGTGATTTCTTATCTGGTAGTAAGATCAGTACAAATACTACAAATATATTTCAGAGCCTTGATACGGAGTGTTAGAGCTTGAGAGGTGGTGCTTGGGCAAATGGCCCAATTTAACCAGAGGGAGTTTCAGCACACTAATTGCCTGGTCAACCCCTCTGGAGTAATGAAAGCAATATGAAGTTAAGTGCCTTGCTCAAGGGCACAGCTGGGATATCACAGCATAATGAGCTCAGTAACTCTCCATTCTCGTGGACACCCATTCATGTAACCTGCAACCTTTGTGTCAGCAACCCAGCACCTTAACCTAGGGTTTCTCATTATTTTATTTTACACTAAAGGCTCCTTTTCATAAGCCCAAACTACTCATGGACCCCCTGACACATAACAAAATCCAATACAAGACTACCTGTTAGGCCAACATAACCATTTGAGCAAATTGCTTACATATTTTTGGAATTATTACGATAATTGAATGGGGTCAGTATATAGTTTATTTAAAAAAAATACTTTATTCAATAGAGTTGAAGAAAAAGTAAAAATATAAGCAAAAATTATGAAAGGAAATTAAGCAGCACAATTGTTTTCAACACATATTTCTAAGCATATATTATGATTGATTTCTAAAGGAGCATGCGACACCAAAATAATAATTCAGCTTTGCTCTCACAGGAATAAATAACATTTCAAAATATATTCAAATAGAAACGTTTTTTAAATTGTGCAAATATTTTACAATATTACTAGAATAGTCTTATTCTATTGAATACATGTGAGCCTCAGGATATAAGTCATGCCGAACAAACAGCATTGTAGATCAACGTATAAACTTCAAAATGTCTCATTTCTATATTTCTAATTCCAGTTCAACCCATTTTGGACGGACGTTGTGGAAGTTTGACCCACCAGCAGTATAGTTCTCGTGGATACCCACTCACAGCTTCTGTTACCTCTGCCCTTGCAGTACGATGCAATCCCACATCAGGTTATAGGAGAGCATTTGCATGTTTTTAAACTCTATTACAGGCATTACTGTTTAATTCCGTGTTATCTAACATTATTAATTGTGACAGTGCTGAAAAGACATGTAACCTGTGAGGAGCTGTTATCTTCAGGTGCTCCTTATGTAAAAAGAGTTCTTACGGTAAGCATTGCATACATCACGCTAAGCTGGCCATGAAAAGAACATTGAACTACTACAGTTTGTTTATGTGAGTTTTATAATTAAAGATCCTCGGTGATGCCCTAGGCTGGGGCTTTGTAGTGCGCGGAAAATCACCTTGTTATGTGCAGGCTGTGGATCCTGCAAGCCCTGCTGCGGCAGCAGGAATTAAGGTGATCATAACACGTAAACACAAAACACAGTTGCTTACGCAATACAAATTTTGAATCCATCATCAGCTGGTCTCCAATTTTTTTTTTTTTTTCTTGCTTAGGTTCGCCAGTTTGTGTGCCGAGTGAATGGACGCAGTGTGCTTCATCTGGACTATCGTACTCTTTCAAAGCTCGTGATGACTGGACCCCGTGCTGTTACATTGGAAGTCATGGAACCACTGGATTAATTCAGTATAGGTGTATATATATTAGAGTTGAGCCGGATACTTTGTCTGCTACACACACATACAGATTTATTGTGTTGCTGTGTCCCGCTCTGTTCACACACACACACAGAACACTGAGAAGAGAACAGCGCTCTCTCTCTCTCTCTGTCTCTCCCTCAGTCACTCAAGTTCGCGGGTTTTTTTCGTTAACGTTTAGGGTTTCTTTAGCTTCAGGTTTGTTTTTT
>JAUCMU010000013.1:16403177-16417415 GCA_032275025.1 Enteromius treurensis
CTTCATTGGATGTTGGATCCATTTGATTTGAGTCAGGTGTTGTGAAGCTGGGTTGTATGAAAAACTTAGAGGACTGCAGCCCTCGAGGACCAGGGTTCACCCCCCCTGCATTATATTGTGGCAGAAATGATTGATGTGCTGTATGTAATGTACTTTTTGTATACAAACAGTAGACTCGTGTAAAGCTATCTATACTATATAGCAAATTTCGTTGCCAAATTAAACTCTATAATCCCCCAATTTTTTTCTATAAAGCAACATATATAAGTTTTCATACAGTATATTACCCAAATAATTATATACTATTTAGAAAATCTCAGCTGCTTCATTGCTTAGAAAGTATCACAGCAAAATGTAAACTACATTTTCACCCAGCTCTATATTTTCTGCATATTTAGTATAGGACAAGAAAATATTGTATCCCTTAACTCAATTATTTTATTTGGAAACAAATGTGTACTGTGAAAATTCTATATAAATAATTTTATCTTGACATGATGTAATCACAAACCGTTATAATAATGTTTTTTGTTGTTGTTTTTACATACCAGCCTCTTTTTTGGTCTGATGAGGGGTCTGTTCTGGCCATTCATCTTATGGTACAGTCCGCAAGCATTACAGAGGTAGTGGCCCGTTCCATCTCGACGCCACAGAGGGGTGGCAGTGGCACCACAATTCACGCATTCACGTGCCTCTGTCAAATTCAAAAGTAACTATTATGCTGAATCATACATGATTTTAACTTTCTTCAAACACTTCCAGTGGAGATGTACTAACCTGGAGGAGAAAGTCTCATCTTGTTGCGAAGTTTGGGTGAGAATGATGAAGGGCTCATCCAGGGTCCCGCGGTAGAATAGAGCGCTGCTGAACTATAGTCCTGTGATGTGGTCATGTACGAGCCGTATGGACTCAACATGTGTGAAGGAGGTCCGTACACACCTCCGGCAGATGAGCTCAGATTGAGAAAGCTGCTTCCGCCTCCACTCATGGGACTTAGGCGCTCGGCTTTCAGGACTTCCTGCAGCCTGGGACTTTCCTTCCCATCACGACTTGGGGAAGGGAAGCCGTCTTTGGGGGAGGTGAAAGATGGGGTATTGCTGTTTGGGTAAATAGACGTGGAGGTGTGAGGGTGGAGAGGCGTTTTTGTGAACGGACTACTTGCCCAGGCAGTGGATGTGGGGTTGTAGGAAGAGTTTAGAGAGTGACCCGCAGAGTTGTCCAGCCACTGGATGTTTCCCAGAATTGATGGAGAGGAGTAGATTTGGCGAACTATTTCAATGAAAAATAAAAAATGAACACATTTTAACTGAAATAAAGCACAATGTTGACTCTTATACAAAGCGGTGATAGTTTTAAAAGATGTTTTTAGCAGTCCATTAGGTGGAACAACACTGGACCCCACAGGCTTTCAATGAATGGACGAATAAAAAATTACAATAATTCAGACACAGAAGGTCCTACAAATCTAAAACGAAATCAAAGCAAGTAAATGATGACAGACATTTCATTTAAGGGTGAACTATCCTTTACATTTTTATAGATAAAGGTTCTTAATTATTAGAGGTTCCATAAAGAATCCTCAATTTCCATGGAGACTTTTAATGTGCTTTTCATGTTCAGCTGATTTGAAAGATTGTTTGGGGAAACTAAAATGGCTCTTTTATGGCATCACTGCAAAAGCCCATTTGGGAAACTGTGTGAATGGTGCAAGGAAACCAGCAAAACAGTGTCTCCATGTCTCCTCCTGATCTTTTATTATATTTACAATACCAATTGATTGTAATGGTAGTAATGCAGAAATTTCACAATCCTTTAAATGCAGGTGTGAGAATCTCACCTGGACTGTGTCTATAAGACGACGAGGCTCGGCTCTGTCCGCTGGTGGAATAATACAATGGCAGTAAGTCAGTCTCGGAGCTGGAGTAGAAAGGCTCATCATCTTCACCGGGTGGCAGTAAACCAGGCTCTGTGGTGTAGTTTGCCAATTGGTCTGGACTGATCAGGCTGGGGGACACCCAACGAGACTGCTCAGATGAGTTCTCCATCTTTCATGTGGGAAAAAACCACGTTAAGACTTGCTTACCAGTATAGGAAGAATTATTAATATGTTTAAAAATGCAATTTTTAAAAAAAATGATGATTGTATAATTAATGCTGACAGACAATGTTGTATATGAATAAATTCAAAATTGTATACAAACATTTTTCTCAGTCTTAACATATCTGCAAGATGAATGGGAATGCTAACAGACAGCTTAACAGGTATTATAGACCCCTTTGGTCAATACTGTATAATGCTTTAATAAGTTATGTAGACGGTGCGGTCTGTCACACTTCCCTTTAAAATATCTTCATTTGACTGTGGCAAAAAGTCAGCACTAAAAATACATCAGCATGTCTGAATTTCTCAAAGGCATTCACAACAGTTAGCATTAGCTCACAACAACGTTTACTCCCTTGAGGGAATTGACTATTAAAAGATTAACAGAAAGACCATATTGACTTTGAAAAACAGAGTAACTGTTGAGCAACATTAGTATTGATTATTTGTCCTGCATATTGGTCTTTTAAATCCCTTCTCAGCCTAGAAGCATCTTACTCTTTTTTTAATAGCATTTAAAAATATATACAAATCCATAAATTTTTCTTAAGCTTTAAAGAAAGTTGTAACACTGGCAATGTTGTAACACACTTTCTTGTCATTTCCCTCAGTCAATCGTGTTATCGCTTACTGTAGAGAAATACTATCTAGTTGAGTGGTTATGAATAGCATCATATTCTCCTGATAACTGTGGCGTATCAAGCATTGTCAGTCAATAATAATCACACACATTTTCCAACAAAGAACAAACAAATTGGGAATCATAGCGTATATTACTTATTTTTACCAGTGAAGGCATCAACATTTACATACAGGTCTGGAAAAAATGTTTTTTTTTAAATTATAGGCTAATTTAGAAATTAATATAATATTAAACCTATTAAACAGGCAGTAACGCATTATATATATATATATATAATTCATACTATGTATATGTATATATATGGCTCTTAAATACAAGTCATTTGCTCATTTAACACTATTTTAAAATGTGCTGGTTTTTAATAAAAATGTACATTAATATATTTATGTGAAGTTAAAAGTTAATAAAAATGTCCTGCCAGCAGAACACATGTATCTATTGTCTAATATGTTAATTAACTGATTAAATTGGTTTAGCAGACACTAAGAACTACTGCAACAATATATTCTACATATTGGAACCAAGTATAGAAAATATTTGGCAATGTATTAATTTAATGTAAAAAAAGTGGATACTCTCTTCTACATCTAAACACAGAAAATAATTGTGAGTATAAAGCGAGGTAAGACACTTTTCCTGGCACTGTATGGAAGAACTTACCTACAGGTGATGTACTCGGTATGGTGTTTATCAGCTGAGTAGATTCACACCAATGCACAGATCGTGGAGGGCGGCTGGAGAATGAGAGTGTACTGGTCCTCTGCTTGCTTGCTTATCTCCTTCAGTCTTTGGGAACTTCATTTGAAATTGTAGGGCACCAATGGGTGGGGTTGGGGTAACTTTTTTGGACACTCCTACCATACGACCAGTTTTGAATATATGGCAGATCTCTAGCTGACACAGCAACTAAGTATAGATCAGTTTAACAACGGTGGTTTAAATATTTTTGGTCATTACGATTGCGTATACGATCATCGTAAACATGATTTTGAACACAAAGAGATTTCCTATTCAAATATAACAATCCTTATGCGTTATTGAGCTTTTAACAAGAAGATTTTAACAAGAAAGCTTTTATTAATGTATAAATGTATTTTATGTAAAGCTGTGTGAATATTAGTAAAGTCCAGTAGTAAATTTTACCAGAATATTCAGATTTTAAAAAATGCTTTTTAAAAATTGTTATCCTTATACTATTCCACATTACAACCCAGAGGTTATATAACACTACCTGGTGTATAGATACAGATAAAGAGGCAAATCTAACAGTTCATTGTCTGAGAAAATCCCACAGAGCACATGAGAAGCCATAGTTTACAGCAACCATAAAATTATGATTCTTATGATTCAAGCACAACAATGATAAACATGTACGTTTTCTCTGGCACTTGCATGATTCATGTAAGAATTAAAACAAGTAACAAAGACTATTCCAAATGGAAACGGTGACTAGGAACAAAGCAAATGAAAATGCAAAAGCACTTTTCCCTGGTGCAGCTCAGCAAAGAACAGTAATGCAAATAAACTCAAATGCTGCAATCATGGTCAGAGATATGGATGCAGCATGGCCTGCCCGAGCACAGGACTTAGACTGTCACTGTCATTTGACAGTCAAAACATTTTCAACTTCCCTCCACCATTGTGCATTTATTATTTTCAGGGAAACTGGGAAGAGATCCAGAGAAGCAAATCCTTCAACAAGGACCAGTTTATTGATTTACATAGGGCCCCATTTTAGAACTACAGCATGTACACATTGTTACATTAGGACAGTTCCTCCAAAATATAATCTCTACACCTTCAAGTGATTCCAAATGGAGTTGTTTTTTTTTGTATAGTGGAACACAAAATTTGTTTACCATTCAATAAAAATAGATGATGACTGTCAAGCTGCAAAAAGCGCATATGAAACAATATAAAGCGCCAAAGAAATTGTCCATGACACATATCGTGTGAGAAAAACAAATTCTTATTATCGTTCATCAAATGTTGCTTTAAGACATATTCCCTTTCATTGTATGGAAAACAGTATGGCTTGGATATTCTGTTTAAAAAAAGACTAAATATGAAGTTATCCTTTTAAAGACAAACAAATAAATAGAACATGACAGTTTATGTCCTAAAGTTACAGTACTTGTTGTGACAAGGCATTGTCTATTGTTCTATAAGAATAAAAATAAAAAATTTACTTTTGTAAAACTTGGGATCTTCTAGAAAAAAAAACTAGACTGCCAAACAGAAAGAACTCTATAATGAGAGAGAGATGCAGTGTTGAGGGATGTGGCTGGTGGTGTGTGTGTGCTGGCTGCTGAACTGTGATAAGGGGTTATCAAGATTGGAGTCGGAGGCTGGGGAATCGACCAGCCATGACACTACACGAACAAACTCACAGGAACAGTGACACCCTGCAATGGTAGTCGGACAACTTTCACACACACACACACACACACACACACACACACACACACACACACATTTACTTTGCTATCTAAATGAGGACTTATTTTAGATGTCTAGTATTTCTATATGATGCTAATTAATCTAGTATTTGTAATATAGTAATGTTTCTCGTTTTTACACACACATTCATAAAATAAACCTGCAAAAAAAAAAAAAACAGGTCTCTCAAATAAAATAAGTTTGTTCTACTATGTGCATGCATCACACTGTAGTGCCATATGTTTGCGATCCAAGGTTTTGTTTAGGGGCAATGTGTCTGACAACAGTGACAGTGCACTTCTGTTAGCAGCACAATAATATCCATTCCTGAAACCAGGAAGTCCTCAGATCCAGATGCAGAATACACAATGCCTGTGAGGATCCATAAAGATGTTTCAGTTGCTGAGTGACACAAGACTCTGTGGGAACTGTTACTGGTCAGGGTGGTGTGAGGGTCAAGGCAGAAAGGCGGTGAGGTTGGGGGTAGCTGTAGATTTTCGGGGCAGTGCTCCAGTTCCAAGGAAAGAAACTTTCATGAAAGCAGGCCCTTATCTCTGCCTCGCACAGCCAGCTGAGCAACTCTATGTCATGAGGTACAGCTCAAAGGACCGCCTCTCTCTCTCTCTGATGTCTCTCTGCCTCGACTTCTTATTTTTATTTATATCCAGAGTTAGTATGAATTAGATTCAAGTCGCAGATGTAAGTGTTATTGCCAACAGGGAGCTTAGTTCCCAAGTAATGACCTATCTCATCCTCAAGACTCTAAAATCATTTCTGGCCAAAAGTCTTATCCCAAAGATAAGTCCGAGTGAGAGAACACAGAATGCTTCTTGTCTATGGGTTGCAGACTGTAAAAGGATATATCACACTGAGAACGATTCTAGTCTGTCCCTGTTCACACCACTACCTATACTTCATCCATTCAATAAAGCCGTTGAGTCATGACGTCAATTTGTAGGCTAATGCAGAAAGCTTACCATCCCAGTGGAGAATTCTTAATTGTTTTTCATGAATAACAAGAAAGCTATTAGAGTGGTGTTCAATTCTTCTAGTCTCACGGCAATTCTTACATATTTTACAAGGTGGCTAATTTGTACAACCTCACTCATTCAAATACATAAGATTTTTGCTAAATTGCATGTGTTGCACGAGTTGGCAGTAACATTAATTTTTATGACCTACACCTAAGCCCGCCCCTAAAGCTACCCGTCACTGAGGTTTAATCAAATTGTACAAAATCGTGACGTCGTAAGTATTAGTCTGAATTTTCCACCTTGTATGAATATATACGAAACTGGTCATGAGACTGTTGGATTCTTCATGTAAACTCACATCATTTGTCTCTAGCTCCTACAGAGGGCACCCGCATTCACCACACCTCTATTGGACTCTTTCTCTCACTGACTCATTTTCCCATCAGCCACTGCAGCGCTACACATGCTAGCATTCATGCTACATCCGAAATCGCATAATGCTTAAGTAGGTACTACATTTAAAATTGAACGTAATACCCGACCGTTAAAACAGTACTTTCTATATAGTATGAATGGGGGTAGTATGAATGGAATTCGGACGTACTACATCCGCCTTATTGAAGTTGTCACGTGTCACACGTTGTCACAACAGCGCGGCAATTTAATCTTTCAAAAAGTCATCCGTTTAGTTAGATTGGGTTAAACAAGTGTAATTTAATCACAATAAACAACGTTTTTTTCCGGAGGTACGTACACTTGAAATGAGCGGCATCTCAACTTTCCGTAATTTTTCGAATATGACGCCTCCTCTCCCGGAGCCTCATGGGATAGGAAAGTGTCCATGATATGCCTACTATAAAATTCGGCCGGAAACAGTAGGTCATCCGGGTACTTCTCATCTACTGAATTTCGAATTCTATGAATTCGGACATACTACTCGCCTCGCATACTGTTTTTCGCATATATAGTAGGGATGTAAGCAATTTTGGACGCAGTAAGTATCATCACCACTCTCTCAGACTGTTATCCGGACTCAATTTCCCACAACACACCACTCTCTCAGGTTCCCCAGTCAATGAATCGCGAAGTCTTGATCTGCAACTGCTATAATTTCTGAGCGTATTTCCCGTGTTTGTTTTACTGTGTTTGATCTTGGATCGGTTTATGGTTTGTTTGCTTCCTGCCCTGATTCTGTGCCCGTGTACCTCGACCTTGATTCTGCTCAGTCTCCATATTCTGTTTGCTGTCGTGGTCGGCAGGACCCTGCCTGCCGACCACGAATAAAATACTGCAAATGGATCTGCACGCCTCCGACTCGCTCATTATAAATTGTAGTAACTGCTGTAAATTGCTAACAATGTTTAAAATTTGAGGTTGGTAGGATTTTTTTTAAAGTATGTTGTTAAATATTCTTGCAATTTAAAACTTTTGTTTTCTGTTTTAATGTATCTACATTTACTTTTTTTGCTTTTGTTAATTCTATAATAAATAAAAAGAAACAGAAGAAAAATAAAATAGAGAAGCTAGTGCTAGTTTTTTTTTAACAAATAAAAATGTAACTCTTCCCTTGACTGTTTAGCATCATTACTTTAGTCTTTATTATCCTTTATAAATCATTTTAATATTCCAATTTAGTTCTCAAGAAACATTTCTTATTATTATCAAAACACAAAGTTTAAAAGTTACAAATTTAAATTTCAAAAAACAGCATTTTATGTGAAATGGAAATCTTTTGTAACCTTTGTTACCTTATAAAAAAAAATCAGTTTTGTTAATTGAATATCCTTGATTAATAAAAGTATGAATTTCTTAAAAAAAAAACAACTTGGTGAACTTAAGACTTCTTGAAACACAATTGTCTCAACTGTTCTCACATTTGAGTGACTGTGTGTAATTAATGTTGTACAAAAAAATGTGAAAGTCTCTTTATGTTTTTTTTTTATATATAGATATATATGTGTGTGTGTGTGTGTGTGTAGTATTGCTGTCAAGTAATTAATTGTTTGAATATATGAATAAAATACAGTTTAAAATACATGTTATATTATTTGTGAGTGTATTTATTACTTGAATATAATAAGACAGAGGTAAAATTCTGAACTTTCAAAGAAGAGGATGTGTACCTGACCGCAAAGCCACAGCTCCCATAAGTAATAGTGTGACTCAAAGGTAGCAGTTAAGTTTGTATGTGTTCTGTGTTTTCGTGAGGTAAGTTAGTCAAAACCACGTTTCAGTTGAAGCGAACTGGCCTCAGTATTCACTGTTATAACTTACAACTTTTTGCCTCCACACCCTTAACTGACACAGAACAAAAAACCCTCCCATATGTGTGTGCCTCTATATTTTATACTTTGAAAGACAAATGCATAATGAAAACCTATCCTTACAAAACAGTAGTGTACTGGTATCATGATATGGTGTCACATACACCACTGTATATACTGAATTTTTAATCAATGTTTGATCAGAGCTGATCCATTACTGATTCCAAATTATATGACAAAATTGCAATTAGAGATGACATTCATTACATTATATATTTTAGGTAATACAGTCAAACTACTGACCTAACTCGTTTATTACATTTATTATTAATAATTAGTATCACACTGATATAAAAAACAAAGATTAAGGAAATATATTCCATTGGTTTTAACAACATCAAGCGCATTAAACATTACATTAATTCAAGGTTTCCCAAACTGGGGTTTGTGAGTTTAATTAAAAAGCTAATAACTGAATCATAAAAATTTTAAATTAAAATAAATTATTTAAAAAACGTTTTTATTTATTTTTCTTTCATTAAGGTTTTTTTCTTTATCTCTGTTAAATAAATTTTATATAGGCCCATATTTTGTCATGCCCTTTTGTTGTTTCAATTTATTTTTATAGCAGTTTTTACTTTATTTGTGCTTGCACAATGGTAAAATTGCTGAATATTTTGAAACCTTGCTGAACATTTTATTTAAGAATGTAAAAAAACCAACAAAAACCCCTTTCAATTAATGAATTAATTCATACACTGAAGATGGAAGACAGCGATTATGCAACAGCTGGATGGCACTATTGTTAATTTCCGCATTTACTAATGCATTTTTATTTCAAGTCAACTTTAAAATTAAATGTATAACTCAGTATTAACCTAAATAAATGCTGCAAAAGTGTAGTATGATTGTCATTTTAGCCTACTTTAAAAAATGAAGAGCAACATGACAACTGGTATTTTTAAATGGGCCTGCCAGAGAGATCATAGAATTTAAAACAGCCCAACACGCCAAGTATAACATTTTTGATAGCCTACACCACCTGTTTAGTTTAGCAAGGCGTTTGTTTACCTAACACTGCTAAGGTAGTTAACCATTACCCATCTTGCCGTGTTTTCTTATGGATCCGTGATACAAACAGGACATTACCGTCTGAAATGCAGAATGAAAAAGTCTGAGATGAGTTTCTTCATGACCTCCTTTCACTGAAAATAGCTTTGGTTATTTTTTTATCATGACAGAGTGGAGCACACCACACTTGAAAGTCATTCTTATCGGAAACTCTGGGTGAGTGTCTGTCTTCGAAAGTTAGTTTTGATGGTAAATCTACTACTGATGCATGCAATTGTGCAATTCACATAAAAAGCAAAACAAACAACTTTTCCAGTATCCTACAACAAAGACATGAGTACTACCATTTGTTATTACTATGACTATAATTTAGATGTTTCTGAAAGAATGGTATGCTATGTTATGTTATGTTGGTTATTCACCAATGTTGCATTATATTGATTAAAAAAGTGTAATACAAATATATTTTTTAAAAGATACAGTGAAGGCGAATGAAAACGGAGCTTGACCATCTTAAATTAAAAATAGTCTGCCTTTAAAAACATATTTAAAATAATTATTTAAAACTGTTCTTCATTGTAGTGTGTTTTGATCAGTCAGTTGCTTAGCTTATCCAAGAAAAAAAAGAAAATAATAATAATAATAATAATTAAATGATTACACATTTTTGAACAAAAATGTATTTTGATGCAAAAAAAAAGTAAGACCAATATACTGTTAAACAAAAAAAAAGGAAGTGAAGAAAAAACTAAAAGCAGTGTTACTCTCTAAACATGGAAAACCTCAACAGCTGCTGGTGTTTATAAAAATGTTTTGCCATATTTACACAGAAAGCTGTTTCTGTAACTCAATAATAATGAACTATATTGTAGGCTATAGTACAAGTTCTTGGGTTAATTCTCTGGTCATTTAGTTTTTTCCCGTTTCTTTTTGTTTGACAGAGTGGGAAAGTCTTCATTCATGACCCGTTTTGTCCACCATCGCTTCACTAATTTGTATCGCGCCACAATCGGGGTAGATTTCCTTACTAAAGAAATCACTGTTGATAAAAGATCAGTGATTCTTCAGGTGAGACACATTTACGTTTAAACCCACAGTTGTTCAAAATAAAAACTGGCCTTCATGTCGTACGCAGTATCTAGAGATACGGGCTCTACAAACTGTGTTATTCAATAATACTCAGCTCAGGTGTTCTTGCACCAGATCTGGGACACTGCAGGAACAGAGAGGTTTCAGTCCCTGGGTACCGCACTTTACCGTGGAGCTCACTGCTGCCTCCTAGTGTTTGATGTGACCTCGTCCGTCTCCTTTGATGCACTAGAAGCCTGGAAGAAAGAGTTCCTGGTGCAGGCATGTCCCTCGGACCGCTCTGCATTCCCTTTTATAGTACTCGGCAATAAAATTGACTTGGGTTATCGTGAGGTTAGTCATCAATATTATATTATGAGCTGTAAGATTGAATGACTTTGCTTAATAACTAATAGAAGGCTTTGATTGACAGGTGTCACCGAACAAAGCCCAACAGTGGTGCAGTGAAATCGGAGCTGAGTATTTTGAATGCAGTGCTAAGGAAGATATTGGTGTGGACACCACTTTTCACAGGACGGCACAAGCGGCCCTGCAGTATGTGAGTTCAACTATTTGATCAAACTCTGGCCAGGGATAATTAAACATTTCATGCTTGGCTTGTCCCAAAGTATTAAGTTATAGTTGCTTGTGCCACACTTTCAACAGCTCGTAAGTCACCATGTGGAAAATGGAGAAGACATCCAGATTACACAAAAACAACAGAAGACGACAAATAAAAAATGCTCTTGTTGAAGCAAGGACAAACTTCTGTGATATTCTTCAGTGGCCCGTTCACACCAGTTAAGACGATTATAACTAGAAAATATTTAGTTCTGAGAAAAATGAAGTCTAGAAGAACAATAATTTGGGAACAATGTTTTTCTCTCAGCTGATGAATAATAAAAATAAGGAGTCTGTCAGAATCCACATAACTTTTTAAAGAGCTTGATTATTTAAAGTGACAGGCAATGACTGCAGTGCACGATTTGAATAAATTAATTCAAGAGTTTGCGCTTTCTCAATAATGGGAGAAAAGAAAAGCAGGTTTGGCGTGTTGTCGGTGGCGAGCCGGGGGTTCTGAGAACCTCGAGCCCTAGTAACAATAGCCCTAGCTAGGACCAGACTCGAGGCCGGCTCGAACCCTGCGTGCCCCCCATCAGGAGAGAACGGAGGAGACGGGGAGGAGGAGGGATTGCAAAAAGCTAGATACTGCGGGGAAGGAATCTGGTTCATTTATAGTGGATTTGGGCTGGACTGGATGGCTAACAATGTAGGCGGTGATCATTAGCTGATTGCTAACAGCTGGGTTGCGTTTCGATCGCTCTTTCTCTCGAAATTGGTAAAAATTACATTTATTATTTGCAAGAACAAAATTGTGAAGAAACGCACTCTGTAGTGCTACTGTACAAACATGATGGCGACTTCCACATAAAGGTACCAGTGGTGTATGAAACAAACACAAAAAAGATCACAAAGTCTGTTTTTCAATGCTATGCAGATTTATTCAAGGATTGAGAAAGAGAAAGACAGACAGTTCAGGTATTTAATTTGAATTTGTCTCATTGATTCAAGAATGCAAGAATAATTTAGTCTCTATGTGATGTTTTAAAAAAGCCCTTTCCCTATCCCATTGAAACAACAAAAGTTATCTTTATCATTCAAACAAAGTATTTTGATAGAAAAGCGGGATCTTAATGCAGGTTTTTTTCTCTCATTAGAGTTGCAGAGCTTTCTTAAAGACCCATGGTGATCCTTGCAGAGTGTTTGAAGTCCAAAGACCTGCGACTTCTATGTCTATGCCCAACCTCACATGACTGAAGATTACAAACGAGAAAATACATTTACCATTAAATTCATGCTTTCAACAATGAAAAGGCTGCTGAATGTGTTTTCTTTTAGAATGATCTGTCATAAAAAGTTCAGTCCCACTTTGGTAGCACTTTATTTTACAGTCATGTTACTCATGCGCATACAATGTTCTTATGTTAGTAAAAACCCTGAACCTAATCCAGTAGTTACCTTATATCACAATGCTTTCGTAGGTAGGTACACTTTTTTATTTAAAGTACATGTACTGTACTGTAAATTAAAGTGCAACTCCCACTTTAAGTTAGGTAGCCTTAAATACTATGTACTTACATCAAAGGAATTGGAATATGGCTTTACTTGAAGGTTACTTTTAAAGCAAAGAGTGTTTCAATCAAATTTACTGTCCAAACATACCTGTGCACATCTGCCAGTCTCTACAAGGCAGAAATGGACTTGACAGTGCAGGAAGATGTGGTCAGAGCTTCCTGTGAAGGTGAACATCCTAAAGGAGAAATGGCTTGTTGTACCATTGCCATTCCGAAGAACCTCCACAGTGCCATCTTCTGGGTTGGGGCATCTAGAAAGGGAGGAGAGTTTTTAAAAAGGAAGGCATTAGAGGGGAAATTATTGCATGGGATGATCAAGTTAGCATATGATATAACAGTTTTGATGTACCTAGTTAACAAATGTTATCAGTTAACCAAGAAAACATCAAGCCCACTCACTCTCTTATGATAAGATTCCAACGAATATCATGGTCAGTTTCATTAACAGGAGTTGCCCAGCAGTTGTCAAGAACTGTTGCAATTTTATTTATGTCCACTCCTTCCACCTCAACAGCCACATATATCTGCTGGTTCACTTCTATTTGCACTGCCCCTTCAAATGGACGAGTAAACTCTTCATCATGGTAGGGAATCATGCGGATCTGGTATGTGCCCTCGCCAGGAATCACCTGACTTATCACACTATGGGGAAAAATGTTTATATCAGCCATGACATACATATTGAGTATTGTGATAGCTTTCATTGATAGCTCATGGCTCATGCCTTACTAAACTCATCCCATGATGCAACAGAAACCATACACCTTCTCTTTTCTAGCACTTAAGATATAGTTGAGCACATTTGCACCCTAAAGAGAGCAGCCCAGAAAATGGAGCATAGCTGGAGGAAAACAAAGCTAGACAAAATGCAAAGCTGAAATAAAAAAAGACAAGTATCTTCTTACTGTTAAATTCTGATAAAACAGAGGTGTTAATTATTGGCCCTAAAAACCTCACATGTAATAATCTAGAACAGTGGTTCTCAAACTTTTTCAGAAAGAGGCCCCCTTATGTAGGGTGGGTCCTTTTGTGGCCCCCCTCCTCCTCAAAAAAAAAAATCATGACGCAAAACATCCTCAAACTTACAATTTTACATAATTTTAGATTTTAGATTCTGTTTGTAGTCTTTATTTCTCTGTTTTGTAAATTTACATTTTACAAAATCTAACATTGTACTAAAACAGTTTTGGCAAAATTGATAAAAGTGCAACAAAAATACTGAATACTGAACAGTAATTTATGATGTCCATCGTAGAAGATAAATAGTGAAAAGTTAATTTACATAGTATTTATTTGTAAAAAAAAATTGCAATAAACACTTTACATTGATGAATGACAGTGAAGCCTCTTTACAGTTTATGTACCCTCAGGTTTATTTTTTTTTTCTGTTTTTTGTTTTTTTGTGAACGTTTTGCAAATAACGCATTTCGAGAGGAATGCGATACGATTAATCCCGCACAGCTGGATCATCAGCTAATCAGTCCCCTTACCAACTTCCAATCACCTCATTTCCCTTTCACTATATAAACCCCTGATTTCATTC
>JAUCMU010000013.1:16417515-16431398 GCA_032275025.1 Enteromius treurensis
GATCATTAGCTGATTGCTAACAGCTGGGTTGCGTTTCGATCGCGCTTTCTCTCGAAATTGGTTAAAACTACATTTAATGTAGTTACTGTTTTTTAGTGTGAATAGTCCTTAACCTATGAAATCATGTCAGCAAAATGACTGACAAATGAGTTATAGATTAAATTACAAGGAAAAATGACACAGAAGCGCAATGCCCCGGTATTTAAATCTATGATATTCCCATCAAATATAGAATTAAAAACATTTTTCTGAAATGTTTAAACAAACTGTTTCTCGTCATAAAATCTGTGTAAAACTGAAATTACTTCAAAGCATATTTTCAAATAAAAAACAAAACACTGATCAATGCATGCATGTGTAAAAAGACATGAAAATAAAACCTCATGAACTACTTAATTTGAATACTATGCTGGTAAATTTTTTCTTTATTTCAGCTGAAATAACTCCATATTTAACGCCGAACGAGCATAACTACTCAGCTTTCTGAAAAGTGTTTAATCAAATATAGCTACTCAAATGTACAATTCTAGAAGACACTAGGAACAGAACGAAATTTCGGGATGTTCTGCCTGAAACCAAAATGAATCAGGGAGACGGTTTATATTTCGGTTTCTTTTATAAGTCAAGACAAAAAAGGCAATCAGGAGATGACCGACATGTAAAAACGTTGTACAGGTAAATATATAAAAGGCCAGGATATCATCTTCACTTCTTGCGCTATGAATGAACTATATTACAGTCGAATCCGAACTTGGCTTTCACCAAGAGTGAGTACAGCCATCCTTACCCAAAAGGAGACCTACAGGCATACACAGAACATTTAGTTTGCATACCTCTCAGATTATCAAAGGTGGGGGGAAGAGGGGCGAGAAGAAGAAAAAAAAAGTTAAAAAAAAAAAGTATCTTCACATGGACAACTTCCTTCACAATCTAGAGCAGAGAAAATTCTACAAAGTTATTTTGTGAAAAAGTTAAGAGGACAAGCCTAAGGGGAAAAGCTGACTGTTTACTAATAAACAGCGGTCTGGTAAAGTGAGGAATTAAAAAAAAAAAAAAAAAAATAGTTTTATGATTTTTACATCTCAAGGTTTGGCATACACAAACACAGAGTGGAAACAAGCGTAAAAATATCCGGTAAACAAAGTAAAAGCCCTTCAGATGTTTACATCCTTTTCAACGGTAGCACATCACCACTCAACTTTGAGCACAAATACGAATGTCTTTTCTTAAGTAAAAGAACTTGACAAGAAAACGGCGCATTCAAAAGCCCTTTTCCCACAAATCCTTAAACCAATGGGGATGGCTAAGAATTTTTAAAAGAAAAATGAAAAACAAAAAAAGAAATAAAAAGTAGTGAGTTAAAAAAAAAAAAAACAGCACACAGACATACACATACACACAGGAGAAAAGCTTTAAAAATACAAAAATAAACTACACAAAAGATCTCCATCATCGCCTGCTAATTTTTTGGGAAGTTTTGGGCTTTTTTTTTATTCCTTTTTTTCCCCCTCAGTTTTCTTTTTTTGTTTGTATGGCAAATCTCAGTTCTAGCAAAGTCTCTGTCCTGCCAATAATGCACCTCCATGGCCACTTTATCTGCAGTTCTGCCTCTATTTCTGCTCAACGCAGAAGTGCAGACTTCACCAGCAGGCTGGAGTCCAGAACGATTCCTTATGCAGATCTTATTTCAATGAGCCAGTGAAAAATATCCCCTCTTGTCTGAGGACAAGTGCTTGTTTAGTTTCCCCCTCCCCGTTTCGCTTTCGTCCCCTCACGTGAAAATGACAGCAGTCATCTCCGATCAGAAATCCTCCCGCAGTGTCCACACATTAAACGTGAACTAAAACTTCACACTGAAGTCCATCGCAGAAAAGACAGCTACTTCATTTGAGCCAAACATTACAAATATCTTAAAACTGGTGACTGAATTTGCTGAAGCAAGATAAAGGGTTTGAAGAAATGGGGGAGAGCAGAAAGGAAGACTCTACAATGGAAAAAGCAAATTTGTTTTTTTCTTTCTCCCACTCCAAGTATGTTGAAAAATACAGCGATGTGCTTTTCTCCATTCATACTTATTAACAAGAAAAAGGCTTTCCCTAGAAACTTTACTGATAAACACCATTTCCTTGCAGATTTTGTGCTGTTTTGATGGATGGTTTAAGTTGAATGCGTGTTGTATTCGGATGGAGCGTTAGGAGTAGTGTCTTTCTGGTCTTGGAGGACAAATGGAGAAAGATGCTCACTGGTCCATTCTTGCTTTCTTCTGACCAATCCCTTTCCTGTAATAAAATGTAGAAGCATTTTAATACTTAAGCATACTTCTACTACTGTACGGTTAAAAACATTATTCAACAAGGATACATTAAATTGATTATGATGACATTAAAAATATAAAATAAAAAATCTCAGTATCACATGATCCTTAAAATGTGTCACTGACATGGATCAATAAATCAGCATAATATAATTATTTTAAGGATCACGTGACACTAAAGACTGAATTAACGGCTGCTGAAAATTCAGCCTTGTCATCACAGAAACACATTAAGCCTTAAAAAGGAAAACAATTGTGGTAATATTTAACATTATTATTGTATATTTGATATATGCAGTTACTCACGTATCTGGTGAAGAAACTGCTCTTTTGGGGGCAGGCTTTGCAGAAAGACCATCTTTGTTAGACTCTACAAAGCAAGAGGCGAAACAGAACAAGTGTTAAAAATCTACCATGTCACGGTCCGAAACAAAAACCTGTTTCATGCAAACCTTTACCTTGCAGCCATCGCACTTGTGTAGCCGGGCCATAACCTTTCTCATTGCGTGCAGCGATGCGGAAGATGATGGCAGGTTTGGTGGTGTAGTCTATGTGGGCGTTTGACAGGCTGGAGGACTGGACCAGGCAGGAAGGATTTGGCCCACAGTAAACACGCATGAAGGCAAGCTGGGCCGGGGCCGAGGGTTTGGCCTCGGTGGTCTGGCTGCTCTGGATGGCCAGATACACAGAATACTCCGTGATCTTCCCTGATGTCACGGAGGGGGGCTCCCATGTAAGGTGTGCACCGTCTGGACTCTAAGGAAAGATAAGTAGAAAAAAGGATATGTTTTATGGGTGTAATGATAAGAAAAATAAAAATAAAATATTTACAATTTTTATTTTTAAAGATATATCTATAATTATTTTTTTATATACACGTGTTAAAATATAATTACTGTGTTAAATTATGATTACTATATAATTACTTCTGTAAAGTAAAGCTGAATATTCTTCATTATTTCATTCTTCAGGGTCATAATACTTCATGATCCTTCAGAAATCATTCTAATATGCTGATTTAGTCACTGCATTTACTAAATAAAAGTATTTCCTCCAAAAAAATAAATAAATTTAAAAAAAATGTAAAAAAAAATAAAAACCCCAAACTTCTTTATAGTAGTGTATGTTGTAGTAAAATTACTATTTTGAATAAACACTTTGCATTTTCTCTCTTTCTTTTCTTTTTTTTTTTTTTTTTAAATCAAGTAGTACTCAAAAACGTATCACAAGTCCCAGAAAAATTGAAAGTAGCACAACTCTTTCGAACACTGATTATAAATCAGCATATTAGAATGATTTCTGAAGGATCATGTGACACTGAGGACAAGTTCAGCTTTACTTTACAGGAATAGATTATATTTTAAACTATATTAAAATAGAAAACTGTTCATTTAAATTGCACCAATTATTAATTTTCACAGAATCTCACCGAGGCTTATGCAGAGTTCAGACTGCATGATTTTAGCCCCGATTTTGACTCGCCGACAGGTTGAGAGAAATTGCCAAAAAACGCCCAAAATCACAGGAAAATCGGTGCTCGTTCACGCGAGTGACAACCACACTGTGTGAACTATCAAAGACGAGATCTGAGAGAATCACTGATGTGTCGCGACACCCGTGAGATATTTGGCATGCTAAATATCTGGACCTGACGTGATCTCGCGTTGTTTCGCAGTGAGACAAAGTTGTCGGCGATTCTTCCTGTTGTAAAGTCATGCAGTGTGAACACAAAAGATCTGTGAAGCTACTACTTTGAAAATCGTCTAGTCTGAACTCGACATTACTGATCTCAAACTTTCGAACTGCAGTATAAATTGGATAAAACATTGTTGAATATCCTAACACATACTGAATTAAGCCAAATTAGGTATACAATCACTCATTTAAAATTTTCTTAAATCTTTGAAAAAAAAAAAAAAAAAAAACAGAAACCTGTCAATTAAAAAAAAAAAAGGCCTAATTCCCATAAAAAAACAACATTTTATTATAAAACCACATGTAACAAGAGGTAAGTGCAAACCTTGCTGATCTTTATGGCACACGGTGCTCCTGGGAAGCCCGGTAAACAGGTCTTGAAAGCAGATATTTCAGAAAAGGCTCCACGGCCACATGTGTTTATACCCGCCACACGGAACTTGTAGGCCGTCCCGGGCTGAAGGTCCACCCTCTTCATCTGGCTATAGTCAGGGATTGTGCCAGAATCATCCTGTGGCATAATACAAAAGGTCTGTCAGTACACTTTTACAAACAAGCAATGAGACGAGGTCCTAAAACATAGTTAGAAGTAGAATCTTATTGGGGCTCACCTCAACATAAGCGGCGTCATCTGCAGGCATGTAGAAATGCGTTACAACCATATTGGTCACTTTGACAATGCCGACATCAAACCACTGGTTTTCTTTCTTCACTTGAGGTTTGATGGTAACAGTGGGAGGGTTTTGTTTCTGTGGGGGGAAAACAGAACACAGGATTTTAAACTATTCTTTCATAATTCAGTGCATATTACTGTAATTATTCACCCACAAAACTTACCGCAGCCTCAATACCATTAGCCACTTCAGTCAGAGCAGCAGCTGCCTGCATCTTAGCTGGACTGGCAACTACTGCAGGGGCTAATGTGCTGGATGGAGCCAAGACTACAAAGGAAATAAACAGAATGACAAATTATTTTACTACTACACATAATAATAGTGCTTTACATTTGCATCACATATTCACATTTTATTTAAATACATGATGTTTTTATTTGAAAGCAGCATATTGTCAAAAGGGAAGTGATGTGAATCATAGCTCATATGTCATGTTCACACTAAGCAGCGTACAGTTGGTCAAAGAGGTAAATAGGCATGCCCAAAATGAACAGCGTATGTGAACCAACTTTTAAAAGCACATTAAAATCCTGCATAATTCAACTATAATAATGGTTCAAAACAACTACCAAAGTCAATACTACTGAAAAGTGAAACATCACACATACTTTCTGCTGAGGTGCTAGGCAGCAGTCCGACTACTGTACTTGTGGCAGAGGCGGCGATCTCGTTGTGTCCGTTGCTTTCTGATGAGGGGTCATTCAGGCTGTCAGCTGGAGCCAAGCCCTCAGTGGGCAGTGCAGCCTGGGCAGCTGCTTGCTGGGCTGCCTGGAGCTGCTGTTGCTGATGAACCAAAGCAGCTAGTTCCTGCTGGGTCAGAACGATGGGTATGGTGTGGGTCTGCTGGTCGTCTCCTCCGGCATTACCTGAGCCTGATGAGGGAATGAGACAGAATGAGCTCTGGACTTATCATAAACACATGCAGGTCATGGGTTGGGATCCTGCAGATAAATGGTGACTCACTCATAACAGCCTGCTGTGCTGCTTGTAGTACAGCCTGAATGGCGAGGGCCTGTGCCTCTTCTGTCGCTGCAGCCTGGGCCGCTGCCTCTGCAGCTGCCGTGACAGCCAGCTCCTCTGGGGTGAGACCAGTCACCATCAGCGTTGTGGGTTGCACGTCCGACATCAGCTCCGGTGGCAAGGACAGCGCCTCGGCCTGTGATGCTGATGCTGCCTCTACACCCTCCATCTATTTTTTCCAAATGAAAAATTAGAAGGTATAGTTCACCCCAAAATTTTTTATTTCACCCTAAAAAGTTAGAATGCAGCTGACTGTACCTCAGCTGCCTGTTGCTGCTCCTGAGCAGATTCTGCCTCTGCCATGCTAGAAGTGTCATGTTCCATGGGCACTGCCCCTTCCTCCGCCTGGCTCTCCGCCTGCATGGCTCCCGCTACGGCTTCTCCCTGGAAGTCACTTGGCATTGCTTCTGCCCCCGCCTCTGTCTGGAACTCTGCCTGCATAGCGACTGCTTCAGCCTGGCCTTCTGCCTGCAAAGACTCTGCCTCCGAGCTCTCCGGCTCAGCTCCGGCCTCTGAAGATGACTCCGTGATTGAAGAGATGGACTATAGGAGAAACACAGAAAGAAAGCTTGCTGATGTTATAAATGCCTCTCTTCTCAACCCTCCCCTCCAGCACCCTTCAACATGAAGGTTTAGGCTATTTGGTTTGCATTAGATCCAAAATCGTCTTCCCTATTTTCTCTTAACTCAATATCATGTTAATCAAATAAAAAGCACGACATTTTAGATTTCAAAACACACTCACCGGAACAGCGGGTCCTGGTAGAGGTGTGGCCTGTGTGACTATAGTAATGGCTCTGCTCTGAGGCGCTGCAGTGGATGGCTGGCCTTCCGTACTGGTGGTAGATTCTGATGCCTCACTGCTCTGTTGGGCTAAGTGTATAAAAGAAATGGTTACCATCACCTTTTAAAAGACATGAAATAAAAAGAACTAACTACAAGAAAGAAGAGACAGAGAGAAAAAAAATTGGGTCTCATTCATTAATTTGTGCATGAAATCTGTGTTCACACATAACCCCAACGCCTTACAATCATGTGAAGAGGAAATTTTATACATAGATACTTCATCTTAAAAATATGTCGTTTTTAACACTGACAATAAGACATGCTTTTTTTTAAAACAGCCTTCAGTATCACATGATCCTTTAGCATTCTAAAATGCTGATTTGGTGGAGTAATGAGGCAGAAAAATTCAGCTTTGCAAACAAAGGAATATATTACATTATTAAGAATAAACTTCTGAATTATAATATTTCACAATATTAGCATTTTTACTGTATTTTTGATATAAATAAAAATGCAGTCTTGCGGAGTATAAGAGACATTTTAAAACTGCCCAGGCTGCCAAAATGTCTTATAATTATGTTTAAGGAGTAGTTCAGCCAAAAACGAAAATTCAGTCATCATTTACTCACACTAAAGTAGTTGCAAAACTGTATGAATTTCTTTGTTCATCCAAACATAAAGGAAGAAACAAAACCATTTTTTTTGGTACTATGTAAGTCAGTGGTGACCAAAACAGCCTGGTCACAAACTTTCTCCAAAATATCTTACTTTGTGTTCAGCAGAACAAAGAAATTCACACAGATCTGGAACTACTTGAGGGTGAGTAAATGACGACAGAATAAAAATTTTAAAAATAAAATTTTATTTCAATTTAAATACATATGAGAAAAGAATTTATAAAGGACATAGTTTGGATATGACAGTTTCATCCAAATGACTAGCCCCAGGGACAGTCATTCACTTAAAACACTCAAACTTCAATAATCTTAGAATGAGGTTAAAAGACAAGTTATTATGCAAATGCATATAATAAGATAGATAGATAGATGGATGAGCGAGAGAGAGACACAACTAACCCACACAAATATAAAGACACTAGACCCCTGGTTTGTAAATGTTATTAATGTGTAGAGTTAAACATCTAGTGGAAATCTTAAGTACCTGTACCCTCGTCTGTCTCCATACTGCAGGTTGCAGTGGTTGCTGTGTTGGTGGTGCCTGTCTCATGAGTCTCACAGGGTGGGTTTGAGCAGACCCTCTGCGCCGTCCCAGTTTGATTTCCAGCCATATTAGATGACGCTGTGGTTGCCGTGTTGGTGGTGCCCGTCTCATGAGTCTCACAGGGTGGGTTTGAGCAGACCCTCTGCGCCGTCCCAGTTTGATTTCCACCCATATTAGATGATGCTGTGGTTGCTGTGTTGGTGGTGCCCGTCTCATGAGTCTCACAGGGTGGGTTTGAGCAGACCCTCTGTACAGTGCCCATGTTGGCAGATGCTGTGGTGGAAGTGTTTGTTGTACCCGTTTCATGCGTTTCGCAGGGAGGGTTGGAGCACACTCTCTGTAC
The DNA here is from genome assembly GCA_032275025.1 of Enteromius treurensis. Taxonomy (NCBI): domain Eukaryota; kingdom Metazoa; phylum Chordata; class Actinopteri; order Cypriniformes; family Cyprinidae; genus Enteromius; species Enteromius treurensis. Next base: position 16,425,569 of record JAUCMU010000013.1, read on the forward strand.
TGTGCCAGCAGGTCCAGTGCCCATATTTGCCGTGGCTGTGGAGGCTGTGTTGGTGGTGACCGTTTCATGAGTCTCACAAGGTGGGTTGGAGCACACTAAAGTGACACTGCCAGAAGAGTCGCCTGCACCGGACTCAGTAGAGGTGGGCTGCTCAGAGGTGGGAGAGGCCAGGATGGAAACAGGCAGATCTTGGCCAGGCTGAGCCTCCACACCGCTAGGTGTTGTAATGAGAGTCACCTGGGTGGGCTTAAGAAAGAACAAAACTAAATTAGTGACTACAGATTGTTATTTTTAAAATAAAATTACGTAAACGGTGTAAAACAGCATTTATTCATATTAATTGCAGCATGTACTAATGCACTATTAAAATCACAAGTTATACTTGTTAACATTAATGCACTGTGAACTAACATGAACAAACAATGAATGACTGTATTTTTATTAACTAACAATAACAATGATCAATAAGTACTGTAAATATATTGTTCATTCATGTTGAATTATACATTCATTTTAATGAATGACACCTTATTGTAAAGTGTTACCAAAATAAAGATAAACAAAACAGATGCAATAGTTAGGGAATAACTGTATACAATAGCCTTACAAACAACCTGAAAAGACTACAGTACGTGTTCCTAACCTGCATGGTGGAGGTGACGGTGGCCAGGTTGCTCTGAGCTGCTGACACAGCGGTAGCATTAATGACCTGGCTGGAGAGGGTGGCAATCGTGCCCAGAGTGGTGATGGGGGTTCCCAGGGAGGCGTTGGCACTGGCTAAGCTTCCTCCAGCTAAGCTGGAAGAAACTGTTCCTGTGACTGTGCCTAGAGTTGTTACCCCTTGGAAAGAGAACAGACACAGCGAGAGGAAAATTATTCATAATAGAGGTCGCTAAATTACATTTGGCACAGATATGCTTGCAGTCTTTTAACAACAAACGTTAACTTTTGACTTTATTAGGCTTATATCCCTACCAGTTGTTCCCTTCACAACTAGTGTGGTCACAGTTGGCTTGACCCCAGGTACTGAAGACACAAGACGCATTCCTCCCATCGGCAAAGTGCGAAGGATGGTTCCAGGCTGACCAGGAGCTCCCTTTAGAACAACCTTCAGACAGGAAATAAACAAGTCAGGTAAGAAAAACGGGCTTCAAGTGCTTCAACGCCATGTTTTTCATTTTGCATCATATTCTGAACCCCAATACCTGTGTTAGGCCTTGCTGGCCAGCTGCTGTACCAATCTTAGGCACTGCTGTAATGAATTTGCCAGGAGTTCCTGTTCCAGATGTCATCATCTTTGTGGTGAAGATGGTAATAGGACTCTTCACCCCTGTACTACTAGTCACACCTACAACAGAAAACGGATGCTCATTAAATCCAAAGAAAGTCACCTAAAATATTATCATCATTATTAATAATGTTGTTAATAACTGACAAACACACCATTATTAAAGTTGTTAATGAATTACACAATAACATAAATAATTAAAAATAACAAACACGTACATTAATGATATTTAAAACCTTTATTATGAATATTGAAAGACAAAATTTCTTATTTACCTGCACCTCCCTGCTGTAGAGCAGACATGGGGATTGTTTTAATAATAGTGGTGGTGCCCGGCTTGTTGGTGGTAGTGGGGGACATGCCACTGATGCCCAAGATAGTGGGCTTGTTTCCTGTGCCACCTGCTTGACTGGTGGTAATTATGGTGGTTGGTTTTCCATCCGCAGAGGTTACCAGCTTCAGAATAGTGCCAGGTGGGAGAGGACCCTTAGTCTATGAAATAAAAATGACCTTGAAGTTGAAATTATACTTAATGTGAGCGTCTCAGAAACTAGTTATACTATAGATTCAATGTACCTGTATAATCTGAGTCAGTGGGTTGGAAGAGGCCTGTCCCGTCACGGCAGATGTCTGCACTGGTTTAGTCTGTACCACTGACATCACCTTGCCCAAACTGGAGATCTGAAAAAAAAAGATGAAAGAAATTAAACTCTTTGTTCGATCTTTTTATCCTTCAAATTTTTCCTATGCCAGAATTTAAAAAAACTGTACCAAGTTTCCTCCCATGGAAAGTGGGCTCTTGACAAGAGTGATGGTCTTGGTGACTCCACCCACCACCGTGGTCATAACCTGAGCCTGCTGGGCAACAGTAACCGTGCCAGACTTGTGCACGGTGATGATGGGCCGAGCAGCTGTAGTGGGACTGGACACTGTTGGAGTGCCCACTTGTGCAGCTGCAGTCTTCAGCATACGAGTGGCAGGGTTGCTTACCTACGACAAAATAATAGTCACAACATTACTGCTGGCCAAGATTGCACCAATAAACAACTTGCCACAAAAGTATGTTATTTAGCAATAATAGCCCAATAAATCCTGGCATTGTCATCCTGGAATATTCCCGTGCCATCAGGGAAGAAATAAATCTATTGATAGATTAACCTGATCATTCAGTATATTTAGCCAACTTCATTTTTTAGACACATAACATTGCTGAACCTAGACATGGCCAACCGCAGCAACCCCAGATCATAGCACTTATTTGCTTACTTAAATCCAGGTGACTTTGGACAGGCAGTGTGATATTTAGCCCAAGGGGCAAGAGGCAAGGACTACACACAGAGATAATCTTAAAATGATTACCATGACAGGTGATGCCACTTTAACTGTGGTGGACCCAGGTGTCATTGCCAGCGTTTTGACAATTGTGGCCCCAGCTGGCATATTGAGAACAGTGGCTCCTGGGGAAGGAGGGATTTTCTGCGTGGCTGCAGCAGCTGCGGCCAAAGCTGCCATTCCACTCATCTGAGGGCTGCTGCCGATAGGCTAAAAAAAAAAAAAAAAAAAAAAAAAAGGAAAGCCGGAAAAAACATAATTTAAATTAAACAATTTATAAGACATCAACAGTTTTAAAGAGCTCAGATTTACTTTTTCAATTCATACCGTTCCTTGAGTGGTTTGTGTTGGCACTACCATGCGAACACCTGCAGGAAGTGATGTCACAGTGACTGGGGACTTTCCAGCCTGGGTGGCCTGCCGCACGGTGACAATTGATGTCCCGGTGCCTGACTGAGGGGCTGCAACTTTCAGAATAGCTTAAAAATAAAATGGGGGGGGAGGAGTGTTAAACTCAACCTTATACAGGGGTGGGTGGGGGGTGTAGTGAAATTAAGCTACTAACAATTTAAGAAATCGGTACCTGGTCCACGTGCTGTTGAGGCAGCCACGGGACTTGCAGGTGTGCTGGGCAGGACTGAGGCTGTGGGAGAAGCAGCCTGGGGCACGAGGGTGATGCCACTTTGCGGCAGACTCTGAGCAGATGGAGCAGCTGCAGCAGGCGCTGGACTCTTAGGCGAGATTCCAGGGAGGGAGGGAGCTGCGTTGAGGGCTGGTGATGTGGCAGCAGTGGCTGATGGGATATCATATTTCTGAAGCTGAAGCAGGTACGTGTCTGCTGTGGACACCGCTCCCCAGCTAACTTCCAAAGAATTTGTGTTGGCCCGGACAAGCTGAACCCGGGAAGGAGGAGTAGGTCGCTCTTCAAAAAAAAAAGTGCAATGCCGGAAAAACAGTTAAATTGCACGGTTTAATACAATCAACTGATGTCAAAATATACTGCTCGGTGTGAAACATTTCATGCATTTGGGTATTTTATGAAGCAGTACAACTGTGCCATAAATACCCCATACTTCTTATCTGTTGCACCCACCTGTCTCCAGGTACCAGAGGTCTTTGCAGCACACCTGATTGTTCCAAGCTTTGCGGTACCCATCACGTCCACTCCAAACATAAAGTCTGTTGTTAATAGAAACAGAGCAATGTCCTGCACGTGCACGTGGGATGTTGTCCTCCAAAGTGTCCATCAAAACAGTCTCCCACGTCAAGGCATCTTAAAAAAAAAAAAAAAAAAGCAAAACTCTTTTTTTTTTTTTCTTAAACAAAGATTTCGTAACTAATCAAATTGGGCTCAATTCCAAAGTCCTACCATTTTAAAGATAAGATACAAAAACAAACTTCCGGTAGATAACATGAAATTTCACAATATATTACTATGAATACTCTTATATTTTAAATATAAGAATTGAAGTACAGTTATAAACTACTAAAAAAATAGACTATCAAAAGTTTAGGGTGAGTAAGATTTTCATACTTTTATTCAGCAAGGATGCATCAATTAAAAGCTATTATTTTGAACTTAATATTTTTGTGGAAACCGGTTCTTTTAATATTAAAACAAATGTTTTTTTGTGCTCCAAATTAGCATGTAAAGGATGAAAATTAAGCTTCGCTTTTATAGGAAAGAATTGTTAAAACCATAAATTATATTTTATAATATTACTGTTTTCACAGCGTTTTTAAACAAAGATATGCTCTAACAAAAACCCACCCAAGTTGAGGCAGGCTAGTGTGTTTGTACACTTCCATTCCTTCTCATGTGTGGCCACCTTCACGTCATCCATCACTAAAGGAACCCATCCACCAAAAACATACATCCTGCAGACAAAACAGATAAAAGGATTAAAGGTCAGTGTTGCGTGCATTTAGGGAATGCCTCTGTTCATGCACTTCTAGCGTATACTGAAACTCACTTGTTTGTTATAGTGGTGGCTGAGTGAAGGCTACGGGGAAGGGGAGCTGCGCCGCTTATTGCAGGCTTGTTCCAGGTCAGTGTATCTGTCAAGCGAACAATGGCCTAATTATAGCTTACCCTAATTGATCGGTTGAATTAAAGACCAATTAAATTCAGGACCATTAAAAAGAGAAATTCCCATACCAATATCCAATGTCCAAAGATCTCCCAAACGGCATCCACTCATTCCTCCATATATAACAAGACGGGACTTCTTAGTAGTTTTTTCAGTATAAACTACAGCAGTGTGGCTCTCTCTTGGAGGCGGCAACGCTCCATATGTGACTGGTACATCCCAGCCCACAACGCTAGAGCCCGGACGCAGCTCGAGGGTATAAAGGTCATTCAAATATCTGGAAGAACGTTTAAGTGAGACTATGAAGCAAATAATACAGTATACATGACCACATTATTATACAGTAGGAAATCATACCTGGGAATGTTGTTCTTGGGGTCTTCACTGTCATTGGCAAGCCCCCCAAAAAGATAGCACTTGTTGCCCACAAGAGAAAAACTGTGGCCCAGGCGAGGGCATGGTGGTGCTCCATTTTTAGGGGCTTTTGGTTTTAATTTTTTCCATTCCCATCTGCTTGCCTGATAACAGCAACCACAGGAAGAGGTTTTATAAACACTTAGTGTCATACACTTGCAGGCGATGCAAAACTGGGTCATTTACACTATATAACTATGGATCACACATTACCATACTTCCACAAACTGACACAGAAACACGCACTTCATTGCTTGGATACACATGACAAATGAAAATAAAACGATAGAGTGGAAGCTCACAGACAAAATCAGACGTTTTAGACAAAATGCGTTTTACAGCATATGAAGATGCAGGAGTCCAGTATCAACTAACACACAGGGAAGAGACAGAACAATTTTGAAATCAAATAAATACATGATTATAAATCATATGTTCTGTACAAGTTCTACAAGCAATGGACAGCCTTTAGCATCACATATAGAATACATTTCTGCCTCATATGGCGATCTGGCCCCGGTGTACTACACACTAGCAGGCCTGATAGTGGAAACTAGGGCTGCACGATTTGGGAAAAATGTCAGATTGCGATTATTAAGGTCAAAATTGCGATTTTGACTCAACTTGCATGTTATCAAGGAAAACACACACACACAGATCACTAATAATGCTGAAATCTGTTTTTCTCAACTGAGATACAGTATAC
>JAUCMU010000013.1:16438395-16472776 GCA_032275025.1 Enteromius treurensis
TCCCCTTCCTCCCCCTGTGGCCCCCCCTGCTTCCACTTGAAGCTTTCCCCGCCTCCACCAGAGGCTCCTCTCAGCCCCGCTTCCACCAGAAGCTCCAGTTTAGCCCCTCTTCCATCAGAAGCTCCAGCTCAGCCCCACTTCCACTTGAAGCATCCCCTGCCTCCACTTGAGGCCCCCCACTTCCACTTGAAGCTTCCCCGCCTCCACCAGAGGCTCCCCTCACCCCCGCTTCCATCAGAAGCTCCAGTTCAGCCCCGCTTCCATCAGAAGCCCCAGCTCAGCCCGCTTCCACTTGAAGCATCCCCTGCCTCCACTTGAGGCCCCCCTGCTTCCACTTGAAGCTTTCCCCGCCTCTACCAGAGGCTCCCCTCAGCCAACCTCCCCAGCACCTTACTCCCTCTTCCACCAGCTCATCTCTTCTTTCCGCAGAGAGGAGAAAAAAAAAGAAAAGAAAAAAAAAATCTGCCTCAACAAGGCGCAGATTTTTTTCCCGCTCGGCCAGCATCCTCCCTTGCACTTTTGGGAGCAAATTTGGCTGCTGTCCTCATCTGCTTCTTTTTGGGCGAACGGGACCTTTTGAGCCTCGCTCCGAGCTCTGCCCTCGCTAGGGTTCCAACCAGCAGGGCTCGGGGTCCACTGAGCTCCCAGCTCGCTCCCTGGACAGCACGCCAAATTTGCTTGTTTAATTCAATGAAGAAGTGCGAATTCGTGAAAAGATTGTGTGGGAATTCAGGGTACCGCGCTGGAGTGGTTTAGATCATACCTGACAGGGAGAAGTTTTAGTGTTCGTGTGGGGTCCGCTGAGCCCTCGGCTGCCCCTTTTAAATGTGGAGTGGCCCAAGGCTCTATTTTGGCCTCACCCCTCTTCTCCATATACCTATTTCCTCTTGGGGCCATTCTCCGCAACATGGTATCTCGTGTCATTTCTATGCGGATGATTTACAAATTTACATGCCCCTAAAACAAAGGCAAATTCATTCTGTTCAACCTCTTTTAGATTGCGTTGAGGATATTAAATCCTGGCTGTCATCAAATAGGTTACATTTTAATGACACTAAGACAGAGGTTATATTGTTTGGGCCTAGTGAGGCCTTTGTTGCTGATGTAGAGCTGGGCACTCTGACACAATATCAAAAGTCGACTGTAACAAACCTTGGTGTAAAACTGGACTCAAACCTGAAATTGGATGCTCAGATTAGTGCAGTTGTTAAGGCAAGCTTTTTTCAACTGAGGTAACTGGCTAAAGCTAAACCATTTCTTTCTCGGCATCACTTTGAGATTTTAATTCATGCATTTATTACAAATCGCTTTTTATTGCAATGCACTTTATTATGGGCTCAGCCAGGCGTCACTCACACGGTTGCAGCTTGTTCAGAATGTTCAGAATTTAACTTGAAGAAACGAGAGCACATCACTCCGATTTTAAGGTCATTAGATTGGCTCCCGATTTGCTTCCGTATTAACTTTAAAATTCTTCTATTTGTTTTTAAATCTCTGCTCGTCCTCTTAGGTCAGCCGATCAGTTTCGTTTGTCAGTTATTATTTTCTTAATGCTTAACTCCATAGATGATATGTATACTGCTGAATCAGCACAACCTTTTCCTGGATCTTTTGAACCATCTGTAAACATGAGTGTGTGGCCTGAGAAATGAACCTGCGTGTAGTTTTGTACCACATCCCGAATTGACAATTCCTTTGGTTTCTTTTTCATTTCTAGATGAATACCCAGATCTAAAAGCCATGGCCGGATAGGAGACAGGGACGAAACAAATCCTCTTTCTCTGCGGTTTAATGCTGTTGAACAAATAAAAGTGTTTTTTTAGCGCCACCCGCTGGACTGGAGTGTAGGAGTCAAGGGGAGGGGAAAATAATACGGGGAAAATTCATGCACAAAAAAAGAAGCCCAAGAGAAACAATAACAGAAATCCAAATATACCATTATGAAGCATTAGCTTTTTCCATTACAATCTGATTCCCACCATTAAATCCATTACATTTTTTTTCTATTGGCAGGGTTCTATTGTTCAAGCGTCTGTAAGGTGCCATATGGGCTTAACTTTCACTATATATATTTTTTTAGAATTGGAATGAAAATAATTTTAGATTTTTTTTTAGGTATATGGTCCAGATGACAGAAGGTGAATGATAGTCACATTGGCTTTGATTTGGAAACACTGTGCTATATGCTATATTATACTATGCTTAAACTGCTATAATAATATGCGGCAGGTTAGTAGAGGCCCATTGGAAAGTGCTATTGTTTGATTTTGCGTTTTATAAAACGGACCCTATCCCCACAACCTCTCAAATGTTTGTATCCCACAGGATACATTGCCAGTTTTTAGGGGTAGAAACAGAGTTGCTTAGTCTCTGGTTTTTCTGTGGATGGTTGAGTCAAGAAGTAGTTGAGCCAATTATGTCACACGGACAGTTTTACCAATATTTTTACTATGATTTTAATAAGTTTGAAAAATCATAATTTTAATTTTAATAAGCTTGACAAACATAGTAGCAAAATACACAGTAAAAAAAAAAACATTTGGGTCTTCAGCCCCCTTAGTACTGACTGACTTAGTACTCTGTTGCCATAGCTACCATTGTACTCCATTGTAGGCACTGGATACTAGGGCTGGGTTTATATATATTTCGTACGATATATTATGTGCATCTCGTCAGGATTCCCTACTGGATACCCCTACCTCCTGTCACTCATTTTGATGTGTTTGATTCATTGTGTTTTTGCTAGGGCCGGGACTTTAACGCGTTAATTTAGATTAATTAATTGCACAAAAATAACACATAATTTTTTTTACGCGTTTTAATCGCACTTATTTTTGTACCACGGAACATTTCTCACTGGATGATTTTCAGCAGACCGATTATACTGGATCAGTTTACAGAAGGTCTACCTACCTATAAGGTACCAGAATTTCCGAAATATAGGCTACTATATTTCTAAATATCCTATTGCTACACTTAATGGCAATATTTCACTGGTCTGTTGGACTTTGGTTGAACAAAAATAAACAATATTTTGTTACTTAAGCTTATTTATTCAGTCATTATTCAATGGTATACTAAAAATCCATATGAAAAAAATTACTTCTCACTGTTCTCAGGTCAAATATTGATATGTGATAAATTTCGATTAATTAATTACAAAGCCTCTAATTAATTATATTAATTTTTTTAATCGAGTCCCGGCCCTAATTAATATATACACTTATTAATTATTATCGGATAATTCAGTTGTGATGTTGTCAATGAGCAGTTATCAACTTTATCCTTAAATTGTGTTAAGTTCAAAATACATTTTAAATTGCTTTACCAGTCTATTTTAAAGTGGCTGCTTTAAAAAATGTAAGGTTTTTCTACTCATTATTTAATCGGAGCAAAAACACAAATAAGGTACAAACTTTATTCCATCACTAAGACTGCATCCTGTAAATCTCTAAATAAATTTTCTTCACCGTAAAACATTTCCGTCTATTTTAAAGTACAGCTGCTGTCATAAATTAAGTGTAATTAGCTTGGTTGTACGAGTCATGTCAACTTAAATCACGTTAAACCAATCATTTTTTATTCACATTTTGTATAACATAAAAAAGTTGAAATTTCTCAATTTATTTTGATAAATTAAAGTAATTGAAAAACATTAGTTGCCATTGCTTGCTAAAAATATATATTTTTACAGCATGTAATATTATATGTGTGTAACATTCACTTTTAGTGTGACTATTAACCTCATTAATATATTAATTGATTTGTACCCGTGTCATAAGCACATTTTCTGTCATTTACAGTGGGTGCACTGGATTTATGGACTTCATTAATACAAATACTTGACAATTATAAAATCAGCTGAAAAGATCATTCTGTTTTAACTTTTATAAAGCAATCTAAGGCGGTCTAATCAAAATACAGAACATTAGATAACCTAAAATAATGAACAGTTATGGACATCAACAATCCAATCCAATGATTTGTCTGTCATAATTATTCATAAGTCTGATGTGGCATGTTTTTCCATTGAATTTCACAATTTTAGTTTTTTGTTTTGTTTGGCTTAGATTTTGCTTATGTAGCTACTGGGAAACCTGGGTAAGCTGAACTTCCTTTCTCGGCTCTGATACAAGAACCCTCTACAGACGAGTGTCAAGGGCATTTCAGCTGTCAGGTATTTGAGACTCTTCACAAAGGCCGTGATTCCAGGCTCAAAGCTGGAGATAATACGATGGGAAGCAGATTAAAGAGGGGTTAACTGCAAGTGATTAGCTGTATTATCTGCACTGTGCAGCAGATTACCTGCCATCACTAACACAGGACCACACTGCAGGGTGAAAGGGATGATCCGAATTAGCCAGGTTTTGGTGTTGGAAATGAGATTAGCTGAATTGTGTGTCTTGCAATAGACAGATGCAGTTTTGTGTGTGCACACGAGCATGTGTGTTGGTAGATGACAACAAAACACAAATCCTTCCATTAAGAACATTTGGGAGGAGCGAAAAGGTATCTTATGAATGCTTATAAAAGACGGATCACTTGGAAATCGATTGAGGGAGGCTTCATCTGGTCATCAACGAAGAGAGAATTTACATCGATACGGGTTAGACTTTATTTTTTTGCAATGCTGCAGTAATCTGCGAAGGAAATACCATAACTGAATTAACTTTAAGGCGTTACAGCGTTCTCGGTGGAGTGGTTGCCAGGTTCAAGAAAGATGAAGCAAGTACCAGAGTTTTACGAAGACTTCTACATCCCCATCTCTTTAGATATCAACAACCTCTCAGCTTACAGCCCTTTTTTGGTCCCCCAGGACCACTTGGGAAACCGTGGCGTATTCATGGCCATGGCATTCTTTATGTTCTTTATTTTTGTCGCAGGAACTACGATCAACATCCTTACCATTGTGTGCACAATTCAATTCAAGAAACTCAGATCTCACCTTAACTATATTCTTGTGAACCTTGCCATTGCCAACCTGTTCGTGGCCATTTTCGGTTCCCCGTTATCGTTCTACGCCTTCTTTAATAGGTACTTTATCTGGGGGGCGACAGCATGTAAAATTGAGGGTTTCCTTGCAACCCTTGGAGGTAAAATGCAACATGCATGAACATTATTTTAAAGCTTCTGTGTTTAAAGTTTCTGTAGTAGTTTAACAGTTTAAACTGTTTTTCTGTTTTTGCAGGAATGGTGAGTTTGTGGTCTCTTGCTGTAGTGGCATTTGAAAGGTGGCTGGTCATTTGCAAACCCCTTGGGAACTTTACCTTCAAAACGCCTCATGCCATAGCTGGCTGCATACTTCCTTGGATTAGTGCAAGCGCAGCTTCACTCCCTCCACTGTTTGGCTGGAGCCGGTAAGTCCCACTGCTCACAAAACTCTGATAAAGACAAAGCCACAGTGCTTCCCTCCACTTAACCAGAAGACAGAAAACGAACACCTAGCACCTTTTTACTTTATCTAGTTCAAATCCAGAAGTGAAATCCTTAATCTGATAATAATTCAAGTGTACAGAGTTGTCTGTGCCATCAGTTTAACTGAGATCTCTCTTACAGGTACATACCTGAAGGTTTGCAGTGCTCCTGTGGACCTGACTGGTACACCACTAACAACAAATACAACAATGAATCCTACGTCATGTTTTTGTTCTGCTTCTGCTTTGCGGTTCCTTTCGGCACTATCGTGTTCTGTTATGGTCAACTACTCATCACGCTCAAATTAGTGAGTACAATTTGCATTTCCCATTGCATGTCCCAGACTTAATTTTAGTTTACTGACATGTTTCGAGCATCGAGTAAAGGTGTGGGTGAGGAAGAGGAATTTTTTAGAACAACGCAGTGTTGTATATTTTAGATAAAAAAAATACAAAAATAAATATTTCACAAAAAACACAAAACTATATATTTTTTCTGTTTGTTTCAATTCTTTATTTTGATTGGAAAACGTTAGCTACATGAACATTCAAATGATAAACGTTTTAGTAAAGGTAGGGTTCATGCTAAAACTAAATACTGATAAAATACTGTTTATTATGTATTTTTTTACATGATCAAATGATACATTTCTTCCATTGCTCTGCCGCATGCTTTGGGATACACATTGCTCATGTCCACTAGATGGAGACTGTATATGGATTATTGTCCCTTGTTTGTCCTACCAGGCAGCCAAAGCTCAAGCAGATTCAGCTTCGACCCAGAAAGCAGAGAGGGAGGTGACAAAGATGGTGGTGGTGATGGTGTTCGGCTTCCTAGTATGCTGGGCACCATATGCTAGCTTTTCACTCTGGATAGTTTTCCACCGTGGTGAAGCATTTGATCTGAGAATGGCAACCATACCATCCTGCCTTTCCAAAGCCTCTACAGTATACAATCCCGTCATCTACGTCTTAATGAACAAACAGGTATTATTTGTGGAGATAAGTGGAGATTTGACATTTTGTTGAAATTTGTGCCAACAGGGCATGTTCACATGACATAACTAATCACAACTAACCATCTATCTTTTCTTGTGAAACCCAGTTCCGTTCCTGTATGATGAAGATGGTCTGTGGCAAAAATATTGAGGAAGATGAAGCCTCTACTTCATCTCAGGTCACCCAGGTCTCTTCTGTTGCACCAGAGAAATAAGCCCATTCTTAATGCAACACCACCCTTTGGACAGAACCACTCTGGCAATGAAAAACAATTTCACTATAATTGTAAATAATAAACATAGACGCAATAGGAATTTTTGCTTTTAATGTCAAAATTTTTGTAACATGGTCTTGGCTTGCTGAACCAGTAGAATTAGTGGAAGTTCATTGTTATCATTAAAAATGTACAATAAATGCAATGAAAGAAAGAATTGTGTTGTTATATGTTTCAGTGGAAGAGTAGTGACATACAGTACAATGGTTTATATATTACATATATTACATTCGTCTTGTTTCTTCCAGTTTTGAACAAACTGATGAAGTGAGCACACTATTTTACCACAAGTAACACATAAAAACAGAAGCATATTATATGTCTGGTTGTAATAATCAAGTCCGTAGCACTTTGGTTATGAGTAATGGAGTAACACATCCAAGCATGGCCTGAAAAATAAAGTCAGACAGAGTATTATATTGTACACTAAACTGCTTTGCATTGAATTGCTGGACTAATATTTCATGATTTTGAATCATGAGTGTCTAGGTCTCTTTAGAAATCTCATTGTGATTTGTGTGTGCATGCTTACTCACCTCAACTTCTTGTACGCCATCCAATAAGTAGATCACTTCCAAATCAAGAGAAAAGTGCAAAGAAAGAATGTGAAGTTAGCTTTTGCAAATTTCAATCCAGCCTAACAAAATCAAATCAAGACCAAGATCAATTCATCAAGAAATTAAACCACAAATGATGTTAGAAAAACGATGAGCAGTAAAAACAACAAAAGTTTTGCCCATGTTAGATTAACATCTATCATATGGATTAATTTCATTCAAATGTATTTTTCCGAAAATACACATTCAGCACTATATACCGTGAATATAGCAGTTCTCCAATGGCTAATCTTGAGCTTTCGATGAGAATTCAGTTGTATATCCGAGTTCTGCTAGTAGTGAACTTTTGCCAATCACGAATAGTTCAGAACTAGCGGAATTCCAGACATACGACTGACTGAGTGCTGTCCCATGATACTTTCTGATCCATCTGTTTCTGAAAAACATCCTTTTTAACTACATCACTGCATATCTGTAATTTACACTGTGAAAGCAACCAAAAAAATCACAATAGTGACCCTTGATTCGCAGTCCCACCAAAGCATAGATATTAATTCCATTAAGTCTAAAGAAAGAGATCATAATGAGCAAATTCCTGATTTGAATAACATACATATCAGTACAATTCTTAGTATTTTCTTATTTGCCCAAAACGAGACAACTGAATGTTTAAAAAAAAAAAGTTTACAGACTGCTCTTGTCTTCGTGTTGGCTCCATCCTCATCCTAGTTTGGTCTGTTCACGTCTTAGCATTCACTTCCTCCTGCTCCACTTTGCCACAATAGAAGGAGATGCAGATGACTTAAAAAAAGAAAAAAAGAAAACGCCTATCGTCAGAAACAGGGAGAGATTAAAACTGACCTCATCAAGATTTTCAGATAAACCCTGCTTTCCCTAAACTGAACCATCAATCCATTTGGATTAGGAAGGTTTGGGCTGCATCCTTGTCAATGCTAATTAGGATCCAATGTGGAGGGTACCTGGGTACCCCAGTTGTCCCAATAAGCTGATTTGGACTTGGACTGTAACCTAGATGTCTGACTTACAGTTACCCTGCACAAAACACAATGATTAAAATGGAAATGGCTTTAAATTGGCATGAGAGAGTAATGATTAAGTGTTAAACTGTCGGGCACTGTGTTTACAAAAACACTGGTATAACTGGAAAAAAACGTTATTTCCTTTATTAAGATTTAAATATACTCTGTTAAGTCTTCAGTTATAAGTTATGCAGTTATGTTAACATTACATACGAACCTGCAGCTTTGAAATGGTCTGAATTCTTTAAAAGTTGGAAAAAAGAGGACATGTTTGTGTTGAATGTGCATTTGTGTGTGTGGAACAGAATAGAACAGAATAGAATAGAATAGAAGCTATGAAATAGATTCTATGTAACTATGCAATATATGCATGAATGAATGAATGTGCAAACGTGGACTATTTGCATTTAATGCAATCTACAACTTACATGATGTAAAAAGTTCTTTACTTCTGCAATAGGCAGCAGGGGCCATTATTATATAGATAGATAGACAGACAGACAGACAGACAGACAGACAGACGGATAGACGGATAGACGGATAGATAGATAGATAGATAGATAGAAAGATAGATAAATAGATATTTCTTATGGTTTTTGTTTATTATTATTATTGTAAAACCCAGAATGGAATCTTCATATACACTTTTTGAAACCTAAAAAGAAGGGTATACTGCGTTCCAGAAAGGATTCTGTTATTTTTACTCTAATGCTATTTTGTTCCAGAAAATTACATTGGTTTTTACTTGCAATTATTATCATATGCATGTTTAATAAAAGCCTACACACTGGACACACTGTCCAAGAAGCTTCAGTCAAGGGCAAAAGTGATCTGTGACCTAATTTTAAAACTTAGAAAGCATCAAAGGGCACTGTCACCTTATAATCACTCCTTTCTCGGTTATGCCAAATGTCACCGCACATTGTTTTGGTTTACCTTTGATGGCTTCAGCAATCCTAGGAAGGAACAGTAGCTTAGGCCTCCCATAAGCCTAATGAATGAGTCTCTGTTCTGCTCCTGATACCTGTTTTGACCTCAAAAATTCTCCACCCTGTAAGCCAGGGCATCCTCTTTTTTTGCGTATAAAAGCTCTTTGACAGGAACCCAAAGTCTGTCGGTGTGAGTCGGCCAGAGACAGCAGATAGTACAAAGCACAAGGCCCAGACCTTTACAACAGCCAAGTAACTGCAGGTTTGGGCAATACAACAACCGCCAACAATGGCAGAGCAGTGGGGTGACGCAATGTTTGCAGCCAGGAGAAGAGGAGATGAATCGACGAGGGAAACAATGTTTGTATATACGAACAGCAATAACACCAGGGGTGAGTCTTCCCAATTTGTTTCTGTATTATTTCTCAACACAACAGTAATTTGAACAACAAAGATATTCTGTTTACACGATAAAGCCATTTGAAAGTCTTTGCAGGCTGTTTCAAAATAGTGGCAAGGAAAGTAAATTTAGACAGATCCTAAACTTTAAATATTTGATTATAACCTGCATGAAGGAACATAAAGGACAAAGAACAAGTTCAGAATGCTAAATATAACGCTTTAGAAAAATGAGAGTTGGTTGCAATGACTGAGAACTCCTTCAAGATGGTCATGTAACCGCTCTTCATTTCCCTTTTTCAGATCCCTTTGAGGGACCCAACTACCACATTGCCCCTCGATGGGTGTACAACTTATCAACAGTATGGATGATTTTCGTGGTCATTGCCTCCACCTTCACCAATGGGCTGGTGCTAGTGGCCACGGCCAAATTTAAGAAGCTCCGTCACCCTCTGAACTGGATTCTGGTAAACCTCGCCATAGCTGATCTAGGAGAGACTCTTTTGGCCAGCACAATCAGTGTCATCAACCAGATGTTCGGCTATTTTATCCTCGGACACCCCATGTGTGTTTTTGAGGGCTACACAGTGTCTCTATGTGGTAAGTTACTGCCCAAAGACAGAATTGTTCCCAACCATTAATATTTTAAATTTTTGAAACATTGTCAGGTTTTTCATATCAATTAACAACCCAATCAACAGGTATCGCTGGTCTGTGGTCTTTGACTATCATCTCTTGGGAAAGATGGGTGGTTGTCTGTAAACCATTTGGAAATGTAAAGTTTGATGCAAAATGGGCATCTGGTGGTATCATCTTCTCCTGGGCTTGGTCTGCTTTCTGGTGTGCACCTCCCATCTTTGGCTGGAGCAGGTAAAATGTATTATTTAATAATAAAAAAAGAAGACATTTAACAACATAAAATTTTATTCTTTGGCTGGTAAGACAAGCATGTAAGTTCCACACAAGCTAAAATGTGGATCTTCCAATCCATTTTCTTCTCACAGATTCTGGCCCCACGGTCTAAAGACCTCCTGCGGGCCTGATGTCTTCAGTGGAAGCGAGGACCCTGGCGTCCAGTCCTACATGATTGTCCTGATGATCACCTGCTGTATCATCCCTCTGGCCATTATCATTCTCTGCTACATTGCCGTGTGGTTGGCCATACGTGCTGTAAGTTATCTCGCAGGATTGCTTTCCGAAGTTTATTCCAGCTTGTAAAAAGCCACTAAGTGTCTATCATTTCTTCCCAACAGGTAGCCCAGCAGCAGAAGGATTCTGAGTCCACACAGAAAGCAGAGAAGGAAGTGTCCAGAATGGTAGTAGTCATGATCCTGGCCTACTGTGTTTGCTGGGGACCTTACACGTTCTTCGCCTGCTTTGCTGCTGCAAACCCAGGCTATGCCTTCCACCCACTGGCAGCAGCCATGCCTGCCTATTTTGCCAAGAGCGCCACCATCTACAACCCCATCATTTATGTCTTCATGAACCGACAGGTTTGTCAATGCTGTTTAACAGAGCTCAGTCATTGAGCACATTGAGAAAACAAAATAATCTTGATTGGTCCTTCTTTGCAGTTCCGTGTATGCATCATGCAGCTCTTTGGAAAGAAGGTGGATGATGGCTCTGAGGTGTCCACATCCAAGACAGAAGTGTCCTCTGTGGCTCCTGCATAAATCGTGCGCCAGATCTCAGAGCAAACGTCTTGAGTCAGACATGGAGAAAAAAGATGAAAATGGGACTTTTTATATTCCTTGTTTACCCTACCGTATCTTGACGATTCTGCTTCCAAATATTTCCCTTGGAGTGATGGGGGATATCTTATTGCATGACAGTGTGTGTTAACATTACTTTCTCAAAGGCCCTGTGGTTTAATATTCGCATGAATGCTGTTACAGTTTTTAATCATTTGTCCACTGGCTATTCAGAAGGTTGTGCACTTCTTTGTGGGAATGTGACACTCAGTGTGGATTAATTTACAGCAAAAAGTCATCAAAAAGCCTCATTCTAATGTACAATTCTGCTGGACTGATGTTCAGTGGCAATGTAATAAAGAGTTAAGTTTAATTTTGTAGTCATCTTGCAAGAAAACAAAAATGACAAAAAAATGTTTGATAGATAGATGCCTGCCCATGTACAGCATGTAATATGGTTTATTTTTTCTTTGATGAAAATAAAAAAAAGCAGCAAAATAAATATTTCATTTTGTATGTCTTTAATTATTGCAAAAACTGAAATCATCATATTTTATATTTAAACTTTTAGAGTAAATTTGACTTTACTGTATTATATTCCCCTATCATTAAATTTCAGTCAACAAAAAAACAAAATCAAGCAATCAATCAATAACTAGTCGGCACACTACAAGAATGCAGCTGCTGACGAAGTGACTGTCAATTTGACATCCTAATTATCAATGACAATCCGTATTTCTATGCTTTTCCTATTTCAAAAGTCCTGGAAATCTGATTTGTCTTTTGCAGTTGAAGGTAATGGGATTGGGAAAGTAATAAAATTGGAAAAGTAATTTCTATGGTCTCCCATACTTATATTTTTCAAATCTGGAAATGTGAAGAGTCCATTATCTTGTTTTGAAATGGTTTAATTCACTCTACACATTTCCCCAGGTTTCACTTAAAAACTAAGAAATTGCACTGAAATCCCCAAGACAGCCGGACAAAATCCACTTTTGAAAATAACTTTCAATCCGGTGTGTTTTATTGTGCTAGACAGGATTTAAAGCTTAAAAGTCACTTATAAGTCTGCAATTAAGTCTGGGGGGGGGGGGCTAGGCAATTTCAATTGGAACGTGACACTAAAAGCACTTCTTATCTAATGAAGATTAACCTCAAACTGAGGTCTTACCTTTTTTATTCTGAGTATCCATATGTCCCTGTGTGTGTGGGTGCAAATGTACAGTATGTATGGACGTGTGGTTTTATACCAGCGGCTAAGACCCCTAATTGCACATTCAGATTTGGGTGTACCTGGCAGGTAGCCTTAATTTAACTAACATCAGAAAGTTACAAGGAAAATCTTTATGACAATGATCTGGAATCTGTTTGATGAATGCGACTTGAACCAAGAAGACATCAAAAGTAAAGGAATTTGACAATAACAACAATTCAGTTTCAAATTTTTGATCTCCAGAGGTATCAAAATGCCAGAATGAGCCATAGCCTGTGCAGCCAAAAAAAAGGAAACAACACAACTAACAGCATTGACACAAGGAAACAGTTGGACTTTTATACATTATGAAACATTAGAAGTGAAAAATTGCTTAATAATGTCTCATCTGTTCTCAGATCCATTTGAGGGACCCATCAATAAAGTTTAAAAAAGGTTGAACTCAAGTTCAACAACATTTGGTAAGACCTAAACGTTTGTACAGTATGTCATTCAAATCGTTTATGCAATTTCTCATTCAATTTGGAATAAATGGGTATGTATAGTTCATTGTGTTTTGCTTTTTTACTAAAAAATAACTGTACTTTGAACTTCCTGAATTTTTTGCTATGAGTTTATGAGATGCAGAGCACATGAAGCCAGGTAACATCTTGTAATCCTGCATAAGCTCAATTCCACATCAAGCGGATAGAGGATTTCACCTAGGCTGGCCAGTAAAGTCACGACTTTTACTAGGAGGCTTATATGACGGAACTCATTAGGTTAAAACAATGATGAGTATATTTGTGAATCGCTGATTCTTGAGAAGTGGAACAAAACAGAGCTAAAAATTGAAAAGAATAAAAATAAATACAACTTTGTACTCTACATTTATGTATCTTATATTTACTGTATTTGCTTACTTTATGATGCAACCTCCCAACGTTTCCCTTTTTTTATCAAAATGTGCTTTTCACCATGGATTCTGTAAGATAATTTTCATTTTATTTGTATTCATTTATTTATTTATTTTTACAGCAAGCAAGATGCTTTTACATTTTAGAACACATTCCGATGTTAGCAGACAGATTTCACATGTGACATTCCACAACAAGTGTAAAATATATTCACCTGACAGAAGTGACACAGAGCTGAGAGTGGTAGCAAAAACCTGAATTTGTAGTCATTTTCGCTATCAAATATCAAATCAATCAATTACTGTATTAAAACAAACACAACAAACAGTGAATGCGTTATTGTTCATGGAGCTTTTATTCAAGATGTAAACATGTCAGTATTTTGATAGATCACTGGAACACAAATTATTTGTGTTCTCTCATCTCAGAACAGTATGTCACAATTTTATATTTTTTTCTCAACTTTAGTTTTGTGTGTGTGTGTGTGTGTGTGTGTGTGTGAGTTGACGTTAGATGCTAACAGATCCTGCTACAGGAGAATAAAATGACCTTAACATTACATTAGAAAGATGGTGTTGCCATCTCATGGTTGTGGCACAGGAAATAGTAACATTAGGATTTTAAATAGCCTAAAACTATAAAACCTACTGACATTGATGTACTCTTATGCAGGTTCCTGAAATACACACGTTTTTATCTTTTTATTTTCATGATTGTCTGAGAGTTTTGACAAAAAGTGGGGGCATGTGTGCGTGACTGAAAAATAATATCTTTATGAGACAGTCTTAAATGTTGCTTAATTTTTTTCTCACAATAACAAAATATATATTTTTATCCATTTTATAGCATATAAATGATTGAATCCTTATCTGTGGACAGTTTTAGATGTAGTGATACAATTAAATTGAAGTGGATAATTATGTTAAACACATTCTGTTATTAATCCCCCTAACATTTACAATTGAAAATAACCTATTTTCATTTTTAAACCCAACAGCATTTAAATGCTCTTAAGAGTCAATGGTATATTAGTACATTCGTGTGAGAATAGACTGCATGACGAGTGTGGGTTCTGCATTTGACTGCGGGTAAAAAGTCACTCAGACTTTTATTTTGAAAACCACTCGAGCTCGTTGCAGTCTTCACTCTAGCACTTTAAAGCATTCACACGTGCAGTTATGTCTAAAGCGAGTGAGTACATGTATCTTTGAGTCCTTTTTAAATAAATAAAGCATTAAAGGTTGTGCTGACACAGTGGCATTATAATTTAATTACTTTTTATCATGTTACAGAACAAAAGCGAGCGAAACGCCTGGGTTTTTGCGGCAAAAAGGTATGTAGTTAGGGTTTAGCCTTCGTGCTAATTTGTCAAATGATTGCTGCGTTAAGTTGAGCTCAAGTGAATATGTCTTGCATGCTTACTGTGTGTCTAAATGTACTAGAACAAGAAACACTACCAGTGTCTTTATTTTTGCGGGTTTTCAATTGTAAATAACCAAAACCATAAAATAACTCTAAATGGGGAATCATGTAGTTTAATAAAAAATGTTATATTGCAAATATATCTGCTTTTTGCCTAAATTTGCCACTTGGATTTAAGTTGGATTTAAATTTAAAGTGTACTACCTTCTGACATGCAGTGCCTGTTGACTGTCATCTGTTTCTCTTCTTTAAAGTCCAAAGATGGACAGCAGTCTCATGGAGGAAAGAAGGATCCTGGCCTTCCTAATGTGCGCAGCTTTAAAGAGCACAGTCAGAGACAAGCTGAACTCAGAAAACAGAGGGTGATCTGTGCTAAATATGCTGCATATTCCCCAAATCTGAATGACAAGTGACTTTGCTTTTGCTATTAATTGAAGATTTTTCTCATGCAATTTTTGTCTACTGGTTTCTAGTTGGAGGAGCAACAGGAGAGGCAGAGGTTGTCAAGAGAAAAGGAAATGATGAAAAGGAGGAGTCTGGACAGTTTTCAGAAAGACATCCAGATGCGGCAAAAAGAGTTTGAACAGAGGGTTGGTGAAAGACATTTCACTAGATGTGACAATTGATTACGTTTTCTCTTTGGTAGAACCAAATACATTTCTTGTGTTTTAAAATACAGTACATTTTAAATATGTGGGGTCAAAAAGATTTTTTTTTGTTTTGTTTGTGCACTCTCTTTTTTTCTCAAGTTCAGAATAAAGTGGTGTTTCTATGTAAATAGCAGTACAGTAGAACAGCCTAAAATTTGTCCTATTACATTTTGTAGTTTAGCCATGTCACTGCTGTAGCACCTTTTCAAATGATGATTTTGTAATTGCATACCGTTAAAGAGCTGTAGCTTTATCTTAGCAGCCCTATATTTCTGTTGCGATGATGCAGGAAGTTCAAATGCAAGACTTGGAAAAGCACGTCAACTTGGAGACCGAGAACTCCAGAAAAGCATACTGCAGAGAATTTAAAAAGGTGCTGTTTTCTGTACTGACCTCTTTTGATAACCCATTATATTATATTTCACCTTGAACATGCACATCTAATAACCACTTCTTAATAACGGTTTCATTTATTCATTTTACACCAGGTAATAGAGGCAGCAGATGTTATTTTAGAGGTTCTGGATGCCAGAGACCCCTTAGGCTGCCGCTGCCCACAGGTGGAACAGGCTGTTGTCCAAAGTGGAACCAACAAGAAAATTGTCCTTGTTCTAAATAAAATTGGTAAGGAGACAACTAGTATTTTAGCATGCATAACTTCCATCAGCAGCGAACTGAAATGCTGTTTATTTGCAGATTTGGTGTCCAAAGAGATTGTGGAGAAATGGATTAAGTATCTTCGCAATGAGTTTCCTACTGTGGCTTTCAAATCATCCACTCAGCAGCAAAACAAAAATTTGGTGAGTTGAAGTAATTGTTTCATTGTTTTATTTCAGCAAATCTTTTTTACTGTAGGCTGTTTACGAGAAAATCACTAATTTACAGTAATAGCTTTCTGTCTGGTGTTTACAGAAACGCAGTCGTGTGCCTGTGACCCAAGCTACTCAAGAACTGCTCGAGAGCAGTGCCTGTGTCGGTGCAGATTGTTTAATGAAACTATTGGGAAACTATTGCCGTAACCAAGATATAAAAACTGCCATAACTGTAGGAGTGGTTGGTACGTTTAATGCAACATTGTTTTTTGTAATTACGTCGCTAATTCCATTATAAGTATGTTTTTGTAATGAGATTACCTTTCTTAAATGTTTCAGGTTTTCCAAATGTGGGAAAAAGCAGTTTAATTAACAGCTTGAAGCGTTCTCGTGCATGTAATGTCGGAGCTACACCCGGAGTTACTAAGTATGTTAATTAGTTTTGATTATATTTTCCCTGCGTTTAAAATCTTCTGCTCTTTTCCCCTAAAACCAGTCTGTTTTTCAGGTGTTTACAGGAAGTCCATTTAGACAAACACATCAAACTTTTAGACTGCCCTGGTATTGTCATGGCGACCTCAACCAGTGACGCTGCCATGATCCTTCGGAACTGTGTCAAGATCGAACAGCTGGTGGACCCAGTTCCACCTGTTGAAGCCATATTGAGGCGCTGCAATAAAGCACAGGTATTAACTCATATTTTAAGAGCTCTAATTGAATTTGGAATCAAAGTATTACACACTATTGAGATAAGTTGTATGTAATCTTTCTTGTATAGATTATGGATCATTATGGGATTCCAGATTTCCAGAACGTGCATGACTTCCTGGCTTTACTTGCCCATCGTCAAGGCAAGCTGAGAAAAGGAGGGCTGCCTGACACCGACAAAGCTGCCAAAAGTGTTCTTTTGGATTGGACAGGGTGAGGTTACAGTCCTGTAGACTTAACATCAGTTACCTGTGTGACACAAATTAAGTGATTTTTGATAAAATCCACGAGCCTTCTGAACCCACATAGACAGCAAAGCAACTGACACATTCAAGGCTTAGAAAGGTAGTAAGGACATCATTGAAATAGTCCATGTGACATGAGTAATTAAACTGTAATTGTATGGACCTTCAACAATGCTTTCTGTATGCAAAGAAAGCAACAAAGACTTAATTTGACAATTTCTTCTGTGATGTTGAACCCAGATGCGCTGTGCCTTGTTTACTAGCAGAGGAATGCACACACATGTGTTATGGTAGTTGTAAACATTGAAGACTAACGCAGAAAAAAATTAATTGTTGAATAAATCCTATAATTTTTTTGCACAAAGAAAACGTATTCTTGTGTTTTTAAAAAACATCGTGGTTGAGCCACTGATGCCACATGGACTATTTTTTGTAGGCTTAGTTCATCCCAAAATTAAAATTTGTTATTAATAACTCAGCCTCATTTTGTCCTCTAGGCCCTTTATTCATCTTCAAAACACAAATTAAGATTTTTTTTATGAAATCTGAAAGATTGAAAATGTGCGTGCATGCTAAACTAGTGTATATTGTTCATCATGTATAAAGATTAGGGCCGCACAATAAATATCCAACATTTAATGCGCATCTTGTCAGTAAAGATGACAAGTTTTGTAATCAGGTTAATTCCATCCGAGATTTCACATTGAGCAGCATTTACTACACAGAGCCACTGTTCACTGACAAGCTGCGCAAAATCACACTGATATTGAACGTGGATTTGTACATTTGAACAATGGCTAAAATTAGAGATGTAACGGTATTGTAAATACGGTCGTACGGCAATACCACTTTTTTTCCCCGATACTACCATGGTCGCATGACACGATAAAACGATAGGTCTTCTGAAAAAAAAAGTTTGCTCAGGCGAATGGAGTGAACGGGAGGTAGTGGGAACTACAATTCCCATCAGCCCAGGCGTGGCCATCATCCTTTGCAGTCTGTTGTCGCCACAGATCAGTGTTGCCAACTTAGCGACTTTTCAGACCCCTTTGGCGACATTTTTCCCTAAAAGCGACCAATTTAGAGACTTCTTGGACAAACCTCAGTGAGTCTCTGGTACTGCCGCGTTCATAATACCGAGGTAATACGGTAACGGGAAGTTTTGATACTGTTACATCCCTAGCTAAAATACTAGTTATTTTAATTGCAGGAAAGGTTTAGTTCTAGATTTTGAGTCTGTGTAAAATTCAATGCTACTTTAACTAGAACAATTGTTGCTGGTTGGTCAAAAACTATCAACAACTGTAGTTAAATATTTAAATAAAGTTAAATATTTTGTTACAATGTTTTGCAGGGGTCGTATTAGCTACTTTACACATCCTCCTGAGACACACATGCTGCCCACCCATGTCAGTGCTGAGATTGTAGCTGAGATGGGCAAAGCGTTTGACTGGGATGAACTGGAGAAGGGCAATCTGGAGGCACTCGCTGGTAACCCTGTCAATACTTGCAGTGAAATTGACAGTTTTCTAACCACACATTACCTTTATGACACTTTTGCCATTATGTTTTTGTACAATTTAGAATGTGGCACGTCTGATGTACAGATGGGTTTCTGTATGGTTACATCGGGATTGACACAAGGAGGTCAAGGAGCAGAGCTAACAGAACAGGACCTTGAATCTCAAGAGACAGCTGAATCAATGGATGCCGATGAAGACCCAGAGGTATTATGCAGTCATTAGCCACTGAGTCATTAGTGCAAAGGTTAGGTATTTGTTATGGTGCTTTTTAAGAACCAAATCTTTTGCATTTGCATTGCAATTCCCCCCCCCCCCCCCCCCCAGTTTGGACCAATGACAGTTGAGCTCAAAAATCCCAAAACAAAAAACAGTAGTGCAGCTGAAGCTGTAGGCCCAAAGCCAGTGGACCTAAAAGACATCCTGGATGTTGATCCACTCCTGCAAGGTCAGGCTCTCCTGGCTGCCAACAAAAAGAGAAAGAAGCAGCAAAAGAGAGCTGGTAAGACCCACTTTTTCCTGCCTCCAAATCCACTTTAAGGCAAGCCTCCAAAGTTAGCAAACAAAGTAAACACAATGCTGTCGCTTCACTACACTGAATATCTAAATTTGTGGAAAAGCAGTTATGTAAAGAATTAACAACCTGTTTGCTAATCTTCAACACGATTGCTGCGAAACATTTTGGATGCATCTGTTTTTAGAGTTTAAACTGAAAAATACTGCTTTCTAAGTCAGTTTTGCTACAAGTAGGATTAAGTTTATGGCATTTATCATTCATTTCTGTGGTGTCAGAAACGGTTATTGACTTGTGCAAGAATTTCACTGACGTCAAGGCTGTATTGTGATTGGTCACACATGGTTCTAGTTGGCTGTTATGTGAATGGTAGAGCCATGAACCTTGTATGTCCCTATAATAAGACAATCTCAAATTGAAAAAATCTATTACCTTGGAAATAATTTTGAATGGTTTGATTTACGTGTATTACAAGTCAAACACAGCTGTTTTTAAAAACATGTATTATAACACACCTTGTCCTGTCTTCTTTCATAGATAAACTGGGCACCAAACTTTCAGATTCTCTCACGTCAGCTTTGAATTTCTCCTTTTCTGACAGCTGATGATGAGCATAAAATCAAGATGCTCAGAGGACTTCATTCTACTTTTTACATGTGGTCGGAAATACTAACACATTTTGTTTATTTAAATTATTCACAATTTAAAACATACGAATAAATAATATTTTCTTTCACTGAGAATGATGACTCAAATTTGTGTCTTGTGTCTTTATTGACCTTCTTTCTACTCATACATCACAAGTTTTATTTTAATGTTCAGCTCCTTTTACCAGAGGACATCTTTCAACTATTTAGTTTTAATTTTTCAACCGTTATTTACAAATTAAAAAAGAAAAACTCTATTATAGTATTTATTCTCATGTGTTCAGTTTTTGTATTTTCCTTTTTATTTACTTAATTTTTTTTGTAATTTTATGTGCTTTTTAGATTTGTTATATATTTATTTAAACCTTTTTAGTTTTAGTAACTTTATTTCGCTTAGTTGCAACAATTTTAAAACTTCTCATGTAATATTTGTAACTTTTTATTTAATTTCAGCTTTATTTTAATGAACTTTTTTTTATAAATGTTTTTTTTAAATATAATGTTAGTTAACAATAAGTTAAATGAATATAACCTGTGAAAGAGTAAGGGGTGGTTGCGCGTGATTAGGAGACATGGGTCTGTCACATCCAAAACAAGGAAATCCTCGTGCGAGTAATGGCGATTCTTCTAGCAAACTCGCTTTACTTCTGCTAACACAACCAGGTAACTCGTCCAACTTCATCTCGACCTCTTACTGAGCTGATACGTACGTGTAAACTGTTTTAATCTAGGAATAATTCGGCATTAAGGAAAGTTAACAAAGTTGCATGCAGGCAACGTGCCAATTTGACGTTGGTTGACATGTCAACTAGCTTCTGGAGCTAGTTAGCCTAGCGCTAACAGCTGGATGCTGTCAAAAACGACTTTTCCGGGTTTAGTGCGCTGTATAGATAGTCTCCTGCAATTACATTTGCTGTATGTTGTAAATGAGTATAAATTGGTGTAAGTCAACAAATGTACTTAACTTTAAATACAATGTAGCGAACTATTACGTAACTCCCACAAACTACACATCTTAATTTAAGTGTTTTGTGTATTTATAGCTCCAGATATACATCCAGAATAGTGTTGTTATCTGATAAATTGCCGGCATTTAAAAAGCAACGTTAGTTTGAAAGAAAAACCTCTTTAACAACAGTAGTATGGTTAGCTGTCATCTGGTAAATTCTGTACTTCCCCATGATAGAGAGCGGCAGATTTCAGTCATATGACTTATTTTTTACTTTTTTTTCAGACACATGCTTTATATTGTTTTGTATTGATGTATTTTATTGTAGGGTTTAGAAATACAGTTGCAATATAAGTATGCAGTACTTGTGATGCTTGTTTGTTTGTGTGTATAAATAAAAATAAACATTATATATAATTAACTATACATTATATTTATATATATAAATAAATATTTATATACATATATATATATACATATATATATATATATATATATATAAATAAATATAACTAATTTATATCATTAATATTGATATAATGTCTTGGAGCTGAATTTGTTTTCTGACCATGCTTTGGTAGAGTATTACATTTCTCTTTGAAAGCAACTATATGAGTGGGATGACTCAGCTTAGTAAAATTTCCCTGGTTCTTAACCCTTCATTGTCCAAAAGAAGAAGTGATTTCCATTATTTCCTTTTATACTACTGCTTGTACTATTGCCAATGTTCTTGACGCTTTCATCATTGCAGCTTGTTAATTCTCCTCAAACTTGGCCTGTGGAACTAGCGTAGCCATGTCATCCCGAGTGTTGCTACGGCAACAGCTGATGCGGGAGCAGGCACAGGAGCAGGAGAGGAGGGAGGCGCAGCAGCAAGCATCTGCCGCTCAACTCCGCCTGACGGAGTCCACTCCTGCCATCTCAGTCACGGTGCCAGCCATGGCTGCCCGCCCTCCTCCAGCTCAAGTACCGGTGGAGGTTCTGAAGGTGAGTTCGGACCTTCACAAGCCATGACACAATCAGCTGGAAGTTTAAGGCTAGACTTAAAACACTGCTAAAATGAAAATAACTTTGCAAAAGAAACTCAAATATCGAAGTTAAATATAAATATCTAAATGCCTGTTTTTTAATTGTTAATTAAAATTAGCATTAACTGAAATAAAATAAAATGAAATTATTAGAAAAAAATAAAATAAAATTAAGCTAGGCTAAAATTAGATTAGACAATTAAAAATGTTGAGTGAAAATATTTGTAAGTTAAACTACTAAACTAAAATAGAAAGAAAAAATTACAGCTAAATAAAAATATTAAAAAATAAAGAAGATCTTTGCTAAAAACTGAACTTTGCAGATGCTACTTTTATCTAAATAGTTTTGAGTTATTTAAATGACCTGGTTAAAAAGTTTATATGTATAAAAAAATATGTATTTAAATATTACAGACAAATGCAATACAGACTTTATTGTAGACAGCTGTAGCAAGTTCTAGTTTTATGCCACATGCATCCAATGTAGGTTGAAATCAAGTGTAAGTTCTCTTTTTTTATTTCATTAAAAGTGACAAAACTTCCTTCCTTATTATTACTACATGGATAAAAGCGTCTCAATGTGTACAGCATGACATGTCACTGACGTCTTTACGTGATCATTGATCCACTGTTTTTTCTTGGCTGTAGGTGCAAACTCATCTTGAGAACCCAACTAAATACCACATCCAGCAGGCCCAGAGACAGCAAGTAAAGCAGTACTTGTCCACCACGTTAGGAAATCGAGTTGCCACACAAACTCTCGGTGTGTCCCCTGTTCCACAGTCAAATTCTGCTCCAGAAAGGTGCCCTTCAGCAAGTAGTGCTCCCAACAGTCCAATGGCACATCTTAACCTGGGTTCCAACAAAGAAGAGGTAAAGCACATCTAAATAAAAAACTGTGTAGTGACATCTCACTCAGGCCAGAATGAAAACTGCATTTCTGTACAACCCAGGGCACAATAACATTCAATTGAAGTTATGTCGTCTGCCAATTTAAATGTTTTTACTTCTTTAAAGGGGTCATATGATGTTGCTAAAAAGAACATTTTGTGTATTTGGTGTGATGCAATGTGTTTATGGGTTTTAAGGCAAAAAAAAAACAAAAACACATTCTTTTCCACATACTGTACTGTATAGGAGTCCGTCCTCCGTAAATGCGCTGAACACACTCTAATATTTGGTTTGAACTGTTCTTTAACAGTGTTGTGAATACAACTTGACCACCGATTTCTAGTTGTGTCCTTTGTTGGAATCACAAACAAAGTAGTTTCACTAGAATAAGCTAGAATAATCGCTCCGCCTTCTTTCTTTGCATAAACATTTGGGAGGTGTTTGAAAATAAACCCACTCTGTGATGTAAAACAAAGTGGGGCGTGTTTAAACGAGCCGTTTTAGGGGGGCGTGGACAAGTCATAATTTTTTTCTCTAATAATAGGTTTAGAAACCTTAATCTTTGCAACTTCTTCAGGGAGTTTGTCTATGCACTAACAGATTGTAAAATTACTTTACTGTTATAAAATGCACAATTACATGTTGCATAATTATTATATATATTATTATTTTATTATGTTCATTTTTGCATTTTTACCAGTGTCTGCACCCCTATAAAATCTGACCACAAGCTCAGAAACTGATTTATACTAATGAAGGCTTTTTAATTATTATTATTTCTGCTGAAATATACATTTATTTTCTTCCTAACAGCAATAACACTTTAAAATAGCGTCTTATTCATTTGTCGTTAGTTAATTTATTTACTATCGAAAAACATTTGTCGGTTTTTATTCATCTTTGTCAACGTTGGCTCATGAAAAATACAACTGTTCTTTGTTAGTTCAAGGCAGCTCAGGCCCATTAAAAAAGTCAACTTTTGAATTTAATAATGTAAGAGTAAAATGAACATGAACTAAAATGAATAAATGGTTTATTAGTATTTGTATTGTGAGTTCATGGTAGCTAATGTAATGAACTAATAATAAAAACAGAACCTTATTTCAGTAGGTGAACACTTTTACCTTACAGCGCTTCTGCTTTAGATGACTTTAGACTTTTTTAGATGGTTGTCAATAATACAGTGAAACATGCATGTTTATAACCCAGTTTGTGATCAGATACGCAACCCACTTATATGACAGTACACATTCTAAACCTTGATTGCGTCCCCTCAGATGGATGATGTAATTGATGACATCATCAGCCTTGAATCCAGCTTCAACGATGACATCATGTCACTGATAGATTCTGGTCTGCAACTCCCAAACACAGTAAGCTGAGCGATCGTCTTCATTATTGATGAATGCTTCCATAACATTACGGCAATGTTCTGAATAAAAGCTTCTTTGAACCGTAGCTGTATTTGTGGTAAACCAACACAAACCATTACGAAAGCTACATAGAGAATATTTCCTGATTGTAAATGCCCCCACCCCTTTTAAGAGTGAGTAGCTAACCACTGCACTTATGAGAGAGGTGGTAGGCGGTGATGCACCTCAGCAATCTACATAAACATTCACTTCTAACAGTTTACTAACACCTGCCAGGCAGGAATCATCAAGGAGGGCACAAATGCTCTGTGAACGGAGTGTGCAGAGCATGCAGGCACGCGATAAAAAGAACTTGGGAAATAAATGGATTTAACTTTTAGCTTTTTTTTTATGGAGGAAGGAGTAAAAGTGCATTGACATAAAATGAGGATTTTAGTTTTATTGCGGGAGCATGAAAAGAAAAGAAAGGTAAAATCGATTAGACGTTTCTTAAAGAATTACATTTTGAATCGCTGCTGTTTTCAAACTTAAATAATCTTTTTATCATAATTTTTTGTAATATATTTCATTGCAAGAAATTGCATAATTTAAGTTATTTAATTTATAATGTTAACCAAAATCATTTTTTTTTTGCATCTGAATATTACAAAAAATTTTGTAATTGAATTGTATGTTAATAATACAGTCACACATTTTGTAGAGTTTATTTATAGTTCATGGTAATATTTGATTTTAAACAGTATAAACTGATGTGATAACCATATTCTGGTGCAGCAGTTCAGTCTTTTAAAGATTTTTTATTAATTTTCTTGTCCATTTTATATTCTTAGCTACCAGGCAACCTTCTGGATGTCTACAACAGTCCTGGCATGGCAATCCCCAGCATCACCGTCAGCAATTCTTGTCCAGCAGATCTGCCCAATGTTAAAAGGGAATTAAATGGTAATGATTTACTCAGCCGGGCTTCTGTATTTCATTTGTTTGAGTTGTTTGCTGTGTGCTGGTTATAACAGCTTTCTATTTTCAGACGTAGAAACCAGAGCCTTCATGAAGGAGAGGCAAAAGAAAGATAATCACAATCTCAGTGAGTTCAAAAGACACGCGCTCTGGTAATATGTTGTTTGTATACTGTGTCATTGCATAGCTTGGTCTCAATAAGTGTTTTGCTTTGTGCAGTTGAACGGCGGAGAAGATTCAACATAAATGACAGAATCAAGGAATTAGGAGCAATTATACCCAAATCCAGTGATCCGTAAGTTTCTTTTCCTGAAACTTTAAGCTTTTTTTTTTGTTTAGTTTTTGTAGAAAAAAACACAATGTTGCAAAAAAAAACAAAAAAACATAGTGAAATATGTACACACTTGGCTAATTTTATGGCTTTATGGTGATCATGCTTATTGATTTAATTCTGTTTTTAAATTGAATTGTGTATCAGTATATCTGCTGTTTAGTTTTAAAATGAAATAAAATTAATTTTGTGTCAGTCATTTTTTTTTTTTTGAAAGAAATTAATGTTTTTATTCGGTAGGGATGCATTAAAATGATCACAATTGACAGCGAAGGCATTTATCGTTTTGAAAAAGATGTATAAAATGCAAATAAATGATTTATGGTGTCCACAAACATATTGAGCAGCACAAGTGTTTTCAATAATGATACTTTTTAAAAATTGATTTTCAAAATTATAATAGTTTTTCTCCATATTACTGTTTTTTTGCGGCAGGGAGATGCGCTGGAACAAGGGAACAATTTTGAAGGCTTCTGTTGATTATATAAGAAAACTTCAGAAAGAGCAACAGAGGTCCAAAGAGGTTGAGATGAGGCAGAAGAAACTGGAGCAATCCAACCAGGCCCTGCTGCTCCGCATACAGGTATATTTCCAAACAAGGATGTTCGCTTTCCTGTCTACCCAAAAACACATACTAATCTCTTCACTTCCTCTACTAAATTATCAATTTTCCATTATACAGTATTTCACCTGCAGGATGGCATGAACACGCCATCGACATTAATGTGAATGTAAAAAGTGAACACTGCGATATCCTGTATAAAGATGGACTTTAACACCCCCTGCTGTTTGTTGCACACAGGAGTTAGAGATGCAAGTTCATCATCATGGCTTCTCCAACACTATGTCTCCAGGCCAGAGCGCAGACGCTTCTTTCCTTCAGCAACAACTACTACAAGGAAACCAGTCCATGCAGCCTGGCTCTGGGGATGGCCAACCTCAGTGCCACCCCAGCGTGGATGTCATGGCACAGACTTCTCCGTTCCTCTCAATACCTTCCTCCAGCTCTCCAGCTGCTGCAGCAGTAAGCGGCCCTCTCAATCTGGATACGTTTAGCTTCGCCGAGCTGGACGACCCTTCAGCCTCCGATCTTTACCCTGACGTGGGTCTTAGTGACATTCTGATGGATGACGGCTACACGATGCCCACCGGCAGGCCTTCGGATACGCTCTTCTCCCCGTTGTCATCAGGAGCCTCTAAGACCAGCAGCCGTAGGAGTAGCGTGACTATGGAGGACGACTTGTGATTGAACTGACCACTAAATGTATGTTTCTGTGCTTTCTTCCTCGACATGGGATGTGTTTAAAGAGATCATGTCGTTCTACTACTTTCTTTCTTTTGTGGAACTTGAAAGGAGATATTTTGAGAAATTAACTCCAAAGCTGATTAGTTACCTACTTCAAAATATCTTCTTTTGTGTTCTCCAGAAATGCCACATTTTTGGTGGACTATCCCTTTTAGAAATACTCCACTTGTTGTGCTGTCATCTCTATATTAGTGCTGTCAAACAATTAATATAAATATATAAATATATATATATATATATATATATATATATATATACTGTATATATATATATATATATATATATATATAAATACACACATGTTATTTTTATACATTTAAAATATTTCTTTAGAATACCAATTATATAAATGTATAACATTTTCTAAATATATTCTGTCTATGTGTGTATTTATATTTACATGATAAATATACACAGTTCACCCATATTAGGTAAACAAAAATGTGATGAATCTGAATAAATAGTTTGACAGCACCAGTCTTTGAACAAAAACAATTAACTATAGTATTACACAGTTTTGTAGGCTTTCCTTGATCCCAAAAGCTTATCCCAAATTCTAAACACACCCAAAACAATGAGCTTTTTGTAGCTAAAGTTTAGGACATTTTAGCCTTTCTGTGCATAGCTGTGTTGCTCTAAGGGTAAATCATGTGATGTTTATTATTGTTTTAGATATGTGTTTTTAGACTCTGCATTCAGAGCATGCAAGTGCACATATATATATGATTTTGGAGTGTGGCGTGAGTAGTCAGTTATCACACCAAAGGGATAGCATGAACTCATTATTAATTTTTTGTTATTTTGAAAATATTTAAGTAATATTTCTGCATGTATCAGAAAAATCTATTTTTTTTAACACTCTTTGGTGGCTTTACTTTCAGCCAAGCGCTTGCATATTTACTAACTGGTTTGAAATCTCTACGTTTTATTTGTTAGTTTACAACCCTTCCTTTTATGTTTATTTAGTTTGACCTTCTTCGATGTTACATTGCTAAACAAATGGTGCAGGTGCTCATACATGTTTTTGGTTACACTTTACAATAAGGTAAATTCGTATCTTCAATGAATTGAGTAGCATTACTTAATACATTAGGTATCATGAAAAAAAAAATTCTAGTTTTACATATACTAATTTGTTTTAAAATATACATTTTAAAAATTTAATTATGTAACAATAACATTTAACCTGGATTGATTTATGTATTCATGATAACTAATGCATTAACTAGTGATAATGAATTTTGCGTAAAGTATTGCTTGATTTTTTTGGATGATATAAGGAAACAAGCCACATAAATGTCATGCACAAATAGCTTTTCAGGTATAAAATGTTACAAGCTACCTCTGCCTTAAGTGCTTTTTTAAACCAGTAGATGTAAATCGGCAATTTGTCAGATGCAGCTGATTACACACTTACCTGCAGATGTAACTGTTATGAAAATGAACTTCTAAATCCGCGCTGTGCTCAGAAATATGACGAGGAGTACTGCTGGTAAAAGCCAAATTAATTTTTCCTCTCTGTGCATTTAACGTGAAGGAACAAAAGTCAATGTTTTGGTTTGTAAATATAGAAAAATGAAAGGTTTTAAAGTTGTTTTCTATTAACACTGCAGCAATTCAAATGAATGTATAATATATATATAAAACTATTTGATTCAAAGCTAAATGCAAACTTTTCAAATATATTTAAAAACGTGAATGTAAATGTGATTATGCAGTTTCCCTTTTGAAATGATGGGGGCAGGTTTGAAATGATTGAGTTAAGCATCATCATTATTTATATTGTCTCATTTGCTGACAGTACAGTCCTTAGTGTGTGTCTTAAGACATAGTTCAACTCATTAAAACTAAATCGCCAGTTATTGTCCAGTTGCTGGTGTGTGTCATTGCCTTTACTTTCATTACATCTGTACTCCAATTAAAGGGAAGGTATTGTTCTTTTTTGTAAACAAGTTTTATTCAAAGCACATAATTTATAATTGAGAGAAATAGTATTTTAATAATGGTTTTTCCTGTGTGTTGGTGGCCTTTAATTGGCTAAAATAAACAGATGAGAAAAAATTCAAACGTCATTGCCATTTTTAAAAACAGTATTTCAGTGTTTTCCATGTGCATATTCACTTCCAGTGTCATCTCAAAATTAATTTAATGTACTAGATTTAATGTGTTTAAGATTTAGGTCAACAAATCTAGTACTTATGTATACACTGACGTACAGTATACATTGACACACATCCATTTCACACAAATGAGCTTTAAGCGGAATTTGAATTTTTAATTCAAGGACATAATATAACATATTTATTATAATGCAATCTAACATTGCCAAATCATATCATGAATATGTTAACACAAAATTAGCCAATAAAAGCTATTTGTTTTCATTATATATATATATATATAGTTCTGGTTTTGACCATTTAATTTTAACAAATATTTACATTTCTCAAATTGCAAAAAAATCTTTATTATTTCAATATCATCTAGATCAGATCACGTGAACAGCATATGTTTTTTTTTCCTCAAATGCAGACGTGCAGCATCAAAGACACAATCAACCAGCAGATTTACATGCTTGTGTAATCAGCACATAACATTTGCTGCATTCCATTCCAGCTTTATGTGATCGTCATGAGCAGTATATAAATGAGCGGGAGATGTCACGAGCAGCTAGTGAAACAGAAGTTGAGAGAGCTCCATGCCTAGTTCCAGACACTCAGTGGTCTGTTGACAGAGATCGCAAATGGAGCAGTCAAAGGCGTTTTCTCCACAACTGCAGCCGCACGCCTCCATGCATTCAATGCAGCTGCAACATGGGCAAAAATCTATAAAGTCCTCCAGACTGGAAGGGTCGCAACAGCATGCGTTAGTGCAGAAGGACGTACAGATAGAGGCCACGCAGTACTGACATCCGTCACCAATGGCCAGCACGCAATCCCAAAACTTGCAAAACAAACACGCCAACAGGAAGGATGCACACAGGTCTAGAAGTGCAAGAAAAAACAAAACAATATTTGAATTAAATATATATTATGCCTTAAGTACAGGATAAGCACAGTCGACATCTGTGGCATAATGTTGATTGATTTTTTTCTTTTAAAAGGTTATGGTGAGGCATTTACAATAAAAAGTAGTCTATACGAGGCGTTGTAATAATCAACTTCTAATTTCATAAAAGCACTTTAACATTAATTTTGTTAGATCTTGTGTATTATTGGAGCTGCAGGTTGTCCACTCTCAGGTCATCCAAGATGTAGATGCAGTTTGTTTCTTCACCTTAAAATGTTGCATTACTTGGTCACCAATGGATCCTCTGCAGTGAATAGGTACTCTCAAAATTAAAGTCGAAAAGGCTGATAATAACACCAAATCCACATGTAATCCATGCAACTCAAGTCCATCAAATAACATCATTAGGATTTTAACTTCCTCTATTCATAATAGAGATAAGTCCAAAATAATACAGCCATAAAGTAATGGTTTAAAGTTAGTGATGCATATATTTCTCAGTTTTTCACTTCACACGACATTCATTGATAACCTGGAGTTGTGTGGAAAACTTGTGGATTGTTCCGATGTTTTTACCAGTGGTTTAGACTCTCATTGTGACGTTACCCATTCACTGCAGAGGTCCAATTTGGTGACCAATGTACTGTTACATTTCTCTAAATATGCTGTGATAAAGGAACAAACTCATCTGCACCTTTAATAGCATTTCCAGCAAATTTAAATTTTTAGTAAACTGTTCTTTAAATCATAATGTTATAATTTTTTAAGCATTACATTGTCATAGCAACAACATTTGAACATTTACTTTGCAGAGCATCACTGTAAAAAAAAAAATATATATATACATTTTTTTAAAGAAAAGTCAAAATAATTTTTTTTGTGGTAATCAACAACATTACAACACAAGAGCTGTGGACTGAGCTTTTCAAATAAAGCAGCATTGCTGACAGCGTAGCTCATCATAAAACTGCATTGCTATTTTGTAAGTTTAAGAGCCTTTTTACTACCAATCAGCACCACACCAAAAAAGTTTGGTGTGCATCCTCATCAATTTATACTCATCCGTGTGATAAAAGATGACAGGAAGACAGAAAGCCCATCAGACGTGCTAGCAGAGACTTCAGCATCTATAATGCATTAGATGTCATAAAAATTGAATCCCTCATTTCATTGAGTCAAATGTAATTTGAGGTGTTGCTTACCTTCACCGGGGGCTTTGAGGCTCGTACGACTCAGTGTGGAGGTGGAGGACCGGCTGATTTTGCGATGACGGTGTGTTGTTTTATAAGCGTTGATACGTGATCTTTTAAGATGACTTGTGGATTGTTGAACGCAGACGGGAAAAGCATCGCTGATGTCACCGACTGGTGGGTTTAGAGCATTCTGAAATGGCTTTTTCACATCTGCCGAAACTTCTTTGACATGCACATCTATAAAAAACAAATGGAGATTAAAATTATAGAGTTATCTGGATGTTAGCTTGCGTGGTAGTGTGAAAGATATTTACCAAATGCTAGTGGTTTTGATTTGGTAAGAGGGGAAATAAGACATAAGTTTTCCTTCCCAGAAAGTTTGTCAGTTGGTGATAATTCGTTATCCTTTAGACATGCTCTAGTCGATTCTGAGTCTTTTACATCAGACGACTCTGTAAAATAAATAAACCCCAATATTAGTTGCACTTTTGCTCTATACCGATGTATTAAAGTGAATAGAAGAGTCTTACCAGTGTGCTGAAAGGTCGATGTACTAAGTACCGAATTATCTTTCAGCTCATTTTCACAGAAGTTGGATTTGGATCCGGTTGGCGACCGGCCACCGTGTTCATCCTCATGATCACAGTCCATCTTTCCAAACACTGTATTCACTGCAAGAAGAATAAGTGTAAAGATGTAGAGTGAAAATGCCAGAGCATTTGAACTCTTAACTATGTCATTAAATATTCAAGCGCAGGAAGCAAAGAAAATAGACGTGCTATCATCTGTGGCATATTTTAAATACTAATGGTAAAATACTGTAGAGGGAGAAAGCTAATTGATCACTTGACAAGTTGATAGGTTACGGAACTAACAGTTAATAACGTTAGCCCTGTTTGTGACAAACATGCATGACTACTTCTACCGATGAATATATATATATTCGTTTTAAAGTTATACATTTGATGTGCACAAAGTATATAAATACTATTACATATACGCAAAAATACAAAGCCTAGCACAAAAAGTACTGATGGGGCAAAAAGTGCCAGAGTCATTAATCTATTATTAATCTCAATCCATTTGGCAAACATATTGTGTGACAGGGATAAGAGGCATCTTAGATGTAAAGAGGGCAATAAATTTCAGTAACCTATTAGTCCAATGTTTGCTTACCTTGAGTCAGAGAGATGCCAGGAAAACTTCCTTTCAAGCAGATCTCAAAACCTTGTTTTGAAAAAAAAAAAAAATCATTTTTTTAGAATATTAATGGAGATATAAATTAATTAATTAATAGAATATTACTGTATACAAATTATTTAACACTCTCCTGCAACTCAAATTTCACCAAAGATAACTGAGAACCAAATGAATATTGTAAAACACACCTGACTAAACGAAGTAGACTAAACGAAATTAACTGCGGTATTATGTCGCCAGATTTATACAGATGCATATATCAGTAGGAATAATTTATAATATAACGTAGCCTCCTTTACCTACTTTACTTACGGAAGTACGTTGTTCTACGATTGCCAAGTTATGCTATATAAAATAGTAGCTATTTTTTTAAGTTTATTAAAATTCACTAACCTTCACCACCACATTCATCCCATCGTCCGTCAGATGCCAGATTGATTTTTACTTGCGCTGCAGGGGCAGTTGCTTTGCCTGATCATTATCCATTCGTTAGCATGTCATAGTGTTGATAGGACGCACATGCACCACACCCCCTACCAATAAATAAACGCGATAAATGCAATAAAATACATTTGCAATCACAACAATTATTTAATAAAAATACAACTATAATAATAATATAATGACTACTACTAATATTAATAATAATTTGAATTCTTGACAGTACTGTTGTTGTTTATTTTACTATTTTTTTTCTGCTATTTATAAAAAAAACAGCAACAGAAAACACATTGATTATTAGGTCTTTAGACTGAATCATAAAATCTACTTCGTCTGTAAACGACTCATGAAAATGAACATAACTTTTACCCGTTGAGGACTTTTATTATGACAAGCAACCCCAAACAGACCCGAGCGACGCTGCTAGCCACTGGTCGATGTAACTGCTACATGGTTTATAATATCGCTTTAATTCGTTGTATCGGGTTAAGATTTTTACTGTTATCGAGGTTGGAACATTTAGGATACAGACGTGTTCATGCAGTGAAGTATTATCTTAATCAGTCCTCATTGGCTCTGTTTGGTCGGATCTTTCAGAAGGCGGGGAGCAGCGATGGTAAGTCTGCTATTATGATTTGATCGCATTTTAGCTGCGTCTTGAGCAGTCAAAATAAAACTAAATAAATGATCTAAAAACAGTTGTTGTAAATTAAACGACGCATTATTGAACTAACTATATTGTACGCAGGAGTAAATAATATTAATAGATTATTAGCTAACGTAATCGATTTTGTTGTTAACTAGTGTGCTATCATGCTAATATGTTACGTTATTGTGACCTACTGATTATTAACTGTGTTCAAAACATTTAAATAAGTGCTCTTTTGTGTTAAATAAATGCAATGTTTTGATTGTATTGTGTCTGTCGTCACAGGACAGCGAAATGTCTGATATAGACCAGGCTCCAGTCATGAAGACCTCTGTAGTAGATTTAGAGAATGCTCCTCTCTACTGCATTTGTCGAAAATCAGACATAAACTGCTTCATGATGTAAGACAAATCTCTCCAAACATGTTCTCACAAAAGGTGTCGCATAACAGAGTGCTTAATTCTTTGAATCAAATCCTTTTTCCATAGTGGTTGTGACAACTGCAACGAGTGGTTCCACGGTCACTGTATAAATGTGACAGAGAAGATGGCCAAAGCGATCAGAGAGTGGTACTGCCAACAGTGTCGGGGTCAGTGACTAAACATTTAAACATGCACTTGAATGTGTTATATGTTAATTCATTCTAAAATATTCTTCATCTCTTAGAAATGGATCCATCTCTTTCAATACGGTATCGCAAAAAGAACCGTGATAAAGATGTTGAGCCAGAGAGAGCTGAAAAACGATCCAGCACTCCAGAGTACAAGATTGATAAGCGGCGAGGATCTAAAGTTAGTTTACCATTCAAGTTTGCATTTGATGTCACTTTCTCTGTTGCATTATGGATGGGTAATTTGACCAAAATTAAGTATATGTTACCATAGTTATTTTCCTAGATTTTTTTTTATAATAGCTGTGTGATAATGCCTATTTTTGGAAATATGCACTGAACTAAATACTTCAAAAGTAATTAATATTATTTGATTATTTAGCTTTTTGACTATTATGGAACTTGAATTTAAAACAAAATTCAAACAATGAAATGAATAAAATAATAATAAAATGAAAAATTTTTTTTTTTTAATGAAATAAAGTTTAGTGTATGTGTTTGTATGTATATATAT